>BSBK01011280.1:0-237240 GCA_027943335.1 Chamaecyparis obtusa | reverse complement strand
ATTTCACGTTCTAACAATTTACGTTTCATCTGGTAAATATACAAATTTTAAACTATAGTAATGAATCTATTTATTTCATTCTGTGCTAAAAATATCTGTTACCTACAGCATATAACAAATGAAATTCACACAGACGATACAAATATTATAAAGGAGAAAATGTCTTTCATATCATAAGAACCTTTGGGGAAAATTCCAACCTGATGCTCTGAAGATCTGGTTGAAGAAATCCGAAGCCTCTCCCAGTTCCCTGTTTCCTCCTTCTTCTTCCGAAAGTTCCTCCTTCCAAAAATCCTCCCTATCACCCGAACCAATCATCAGAGATATAATCTCCTCTCCAACTATTTGGTTGGAGAAGTTTCTATACGGGAAGAAACTTCTCCAACTTCCATAGTCGGTTGGAGGAGAAACTAATTTCTCCCGTAACATAATAAAGTTTGTTTATATTTTTTTTTTATTAAAATATTCTCTAAAATAAGGTTTAATAATAAATTTAATTACTTACCTCACAAGGAATTCACATAGCACAATTGGTAACTAACTAGCCCCAACTTCTAGGTGGTCTCGAGTTCAACTCCCTCCTAGCTAGTTAGTTTTATTACCAAAAGTTATTTTATTTTATCTTATTTTATTTATTTCTTAATTTATTTTTATCAACAACCATAAGGCTAGTGCTATTTGTTAATATAATTGAGTATATATATTTATTTATATTTATGAATATATATTTATACCTTAATATACCTATATGTGTTCATAAGCATATGTGTGCACCCACATGTTTATGACACATATAGTATAAATGGCTCATTATTCATTTTACTAACATTTTATAACTATATAACCAGAAGATGCAAGGTACAAATAGCAACTCGATCTTAATACTAACATGAAAATCTAAACAGGGATAAGTCACTGAAACAGACATCGATCAACAAGGACTCACCTAGATAACCTACTGACAAAGTTGAGTATCCCTAACAGTAAGAACAAGATCCAAACCCTAATAACTGATAAACCACATAATATCTCCCTACCAGGAACTGACCCGGCACTTCCCACCTAAGGTGAATGATCCAGGATAAAGGTTTTCTTTTGTGAAGCTTGATGATATCTCCATGACAACAACAACGATCGAGGATTTTTAAGGGATCGCTCAGACCTGTGGAGCCAGGTGGAGACGATACCCGGTACCTGCAATTCCTGCATCACCAAGAAGAGATACATATACATATAGATATACACATCAGATATATGCAAGCAGATGACCAGGATCGATACATCGTGTGGACCTCACCAAGTGAGTAACTACGACTTCGTCCTGAGTCATGAAAAACACATATGTATCCATAAACCAATTGAGATAAGGGTTAGTATACCATTCATGAGATAAAACATGTAAAACTAATACATTCTTCTAGGATCTCATAAACATATAATCAAAGTAACTATATCTGAGCATATAAATATCATCTGATGAACGTATAATCCTCCATGAAAAACATAAACATGAGTGCATAGTTCTAACCATCATAAAAAAAGTATCAAATCATAGTATCATTGTAGGAGAGGTATTACATCCTCCCCCCCTAGAGTTAGGCTTACTCCTGGAAGCCTACAAACAAGTACGGATAAGCATCTCTAATCCTAGTGGCATCTTCCATGTGGCGGAAGATTCATCATTGGGGTCCCATTGGACCCTTGCCTGCTCTATGCTGCGACCCCTGAGGGTCAGTGTCCGCTGCTGCAGAATACGTATTGGCTCTAAAGCCAGCTGCCCATCTGCTACCTGTAATGCATTCCAATCCAAAACATGAGTCACATCAGGAATATACTTTCTAAGAACTGAAACATGGAATACATCATGAATACGAGCAAGGCTGGGCGGCAAGGCAAGCCGATAGGCTACTGGTCCTATCCTCTCTAGGACCTCGAAAGGACCAACAAACTGGGGTGCCAACTTGGAGCCTTTTCCATAACGGATTGGGCTCTTTCGTGGACGCACCCTCAAAAATACTCTATCACCAGGAGAAAAATGTACATCAATCCTGTGAGCATCGGCGTACTTCTTCTGTCTATCCTGAGCTGTCACAATGTGCTCTCTGATGCGCCTGACCTGATCCTCCATGTCCTGTAACATTTCAAGCCCCAAAAGTACCCTGTCCTCCAACTGATCCCAGCTCAAGGGAGTACGACAAGGGCGACCATACAATGCCTGAAAAGGGGACATGCCTATGGAACTGTGATAACCATTGTTATATGCAAATTCTACCAAGTAGAGGTACTCCTCCCAATGGGTCTGCCTGTCCATAACATACATCTTGAGCATATCCTCGAGGACCTGATTGACTCGCTCTGTCTGTCCATCTGTCTCCGGGTGATAGGCTGAACTAAAGTTAAGCTGAGTACCTAAAGCATGCTGAAGTGATGTCCAAAGAGCTGAGGTGAATACTGGATCACGATCAGATATGATTTTCCTAGGAATGCCGTGGAGTCTCACGACGTCCTTCATAAATATTCTGGCCACAGAAGATGCTGAGTAGGACGACTGTATAGGGGAGAAATGAGCTACCTTGGTGAGCCTATCCACCGTTACCATGATAGCGTCATGTCTCCTGGGAGTAACTGGAAGTCCCACTATAAAATCCATGGAAATGATATCCCATTTCCATTCTGGCACTAGGTGAGGCTGCAATAGACCTGCAGGGTGTTGATGTTCGGCCTTCACTCTCTGACACTCTAAACATCTAGCCACATAGTCCGCTATATCCCTCTTCATCCCTGACCAATAGTACAACTATCGTAGGTCGGCATACATTTTCTTCACCCCTGGATGTGCCGAATAGGGGGCCTTGTGACTTTCCGAAAGGATAAGTGCACGAAGATCTCCGACCATGGGAACATAGATTCTATTCTATTGTTTTAGCAACCCTACTGAATCCAATGAGTATCCTGAGAAGCGACCTTCCAAAGGCCTCCCTGACTCAATCTCTAACTTAACTTCCTGATACCAAAGGTCAGTAGTAAGGGCCTCCCTGATTCTGCTCTCCAAATCTGTGCTAAGGGTCACGACTGAAAGAGTATGTCGGCGCCTACTCAGAGCATCTGCCACCACATTCGTTTTACCCTGAACATACTTAACTTTGAACTCATATTCGCATAAAAATTCCATCCACCTTTGCTGCCTAGCATTGAGATTGGGTTGGGAGAAGATGTACTGAAGACTTCTATGATCTGTTTGGAGTTCAAACTTGTGACCCAACAGAAAGTGTCTCCATTTCACCAAGGCATGAACAACTGCGGCAAGTTCAAGGTCGTGGGTGGGGTAGTTGAGTTCATGATCCTTGAGTTTTCTTGACTCATAAGCCACAACCTTTCCTTCTTGCATAAGAACTGCCCCGATCCCTTTAGAGAAGCATCTGTGCATACTACAAAATTTCCGGATGGCTCGGGAACTACCAAGATTGGAGCACTGGTCAATCTGTCTTTCAGGGTTTGGAAAGCGGCCTCACACTTTTCTGACCAAACAAACTTCTTACCCTTCCTTTGAAGTGAAGTAATAGGATGAGCAACCCGAGAAAAATCTTTGACAAACCTTCTGTAATACCCGGCTAAACCCATAAAACTGTGAATCTCAGGAACATTAGTAGGAGTTGGCCACCCTACTATGGCTTGAATTTTATCTGGGTCAACAGAAATGCCATTTCCTGATATGACATGCCCAAGATACTTAACCTCAGTTTGAAAGAATTCACACTTTTCAGCATTAGCATACAGTTGGTTCTCCCTAAGGCACTGCAATACTTGCCGAAGATGAACCTCGTGTTCTTCAAGAGTTTTGGAGTAAACCAAGATATCATCTAAGAACACTATCACAAATTTGTCCAAGTAAGTTCTAAACACTCCATTCATCAAGCTCATAAATACAGAGGGAGCATTTGTTAACCCAAAGGGCACCACCGTGAACTCATAATGGCCATACCTGGTGCGAAAAGCTGTTCTATGAATATCAGCTTCTTGAATTCTCAGTTGATGATAGCCTGACTTGAGATCTATCTTAGAGAATATTTTCGCCCCTTTCATCTGATCAAATAGGTCATCAATGCGAGGTAGAGGATACCGATTTTTGATAGTAACCTTGTTCAGTTGACGATAGTCAATACATAATCGGAGGGATCCATCTTTCTTCTTTACAAATATCACTGGCGCTCCCGCAAGGTGACACACTAGGTCTTATAAACCCTTTTTCTAAAAGTTCTTCTAGCTGAACCTTGAGTTCCTCAAGTTCTTGTGTGGTCATACGGTACGGAGCTTTGGAAATTGGTTCTGCTCCCGGCACCAATTCAATTCGAAAATCTATGTCCCTCTTAGGTGGCATCCCTGGAATTTCTTTTGGAAAAACATCCAAGTATTCTTGTAAAAGGGGGTGATCTAATGATATCTCCCTACTCTCTTCTTGATCTAACTCCTCCATTGTGACTGCAAAAAGTTGGCATCCTTTGCGCATGCACCTCTTAAGCTGCATCGCGGAAATCATGCGGAGAGAGATGGATGATGGAACCCCAATAATCTTCTTAGTTTTCCCCAAGTCATCAGTGCATTGAACACTTTTGTTTCGACAATCCAAAGTGGCTTTGTGAGCATCCAACCAATCCATGCCCAACACTACTCCATATGATCCCAAAGGAATCACTCTAAGATCCACTAAGGTGGAGAAAGGTCCAAGTTCCAAACTACAACTTTGAACACAGGCGTCAGAGACTACCCTTGCCCCGGAGGCTAGTTCAACCTGCCACCTATCTTCCTGCCTTACTGCCTTCAGCCCACATTGCTCTACTAAAGAGGATGAAATAAAAGAATCTGTTGCTCCAGTATCAAACAAAACGATGGTAGAGATACCCTTTAACAAACCTAGAGTTTCAATGACTGTCCCCTGACTATGGGCTTGTCCATGGTTTACAGCAGAAAATGCTCGATGGGATCTGCTTGAGTTACCTACTGTAGGTTCTGAAGTGGTAAAACTAACTGCTGAAGAAGATTTCTGAGGGCAATTAACTGCAATGTGCCCATGCTGCCCACACGAGTAACATCCGGTGTTCTTGACAAAATTTCTTCCTGCAGAAGGTACACTAGATTGCTGGTAGCTACCCCGACTAGAGTTCTGAGGCATACTCGAAGCTGGCTGACGGTTTGGGAATTGTTTTGCACATTGCCAGTTGCGAGAATTATTAAATTGTGAGCCCCCACTTTTACTTTTGTTTCCATTCTGATTATTGTTGTTGTTGTTGAAAAACTTCCTTTTCTATTGGTTCTGATTCTCTTTGGGCGGATAGTTCTTAGGTGTACCTTGAAATTGATTCCCTGACCCAACCTGAAAAGTATTGCCACCATGACCACTGGTTCGGCTTCCTAACCCCAAGGCTATGTTTTGTTCTTCAAGACGAGCCTTAATGACTGCATCATGTATAGTCTGAGGTTCAAACATTCTTACACTGCAGGCCAAACGACCGTTGAGCCCTCTGAGAAAGTGTTGAGTTAACATAGGTTCGTCATCCTTAAACCCTGAATATGGCTTGAGTTCCAAGAACTTCCTCTCATAGTCATCCACTGACATATTAAGCTGTCTTGGATTATGAAATTCTTCGGCTCTGTCCCGCCTCCAATGGTCTGATAGAAATTTAGCTCGAAAAAGTTCTAGGAATAGTTCCCAAGAAAGGGTGGTGATGTCTAAGTGAAGTTTCTCTCTTTCTGTTTCCCACCATGTGGATGCAAAGTCTCTAAGGTGAATGACTGCAAACCGGGCTTTGGTGTTACTGTGGTATGGGTGCATGGAGAAAAGCCTTTCTAATTCTAGCAACCAAGTTTGTGCGGAAGTTCCACCTTGTGTTCCCTTAAATGGGTTTGTCTTGGTTCTAAGGAGATCCCGCATATGAGAAGCCCGTAGGGCATCCTCTTCCAATGTCTGGTCTCTCCTCCTAGGACTTCTTTCTCTTTCCTCATGGTGAGTACCATTCTCCCCATGCTGGCCTCTATCCTGCCCTGCCTCTAACCTCTGAAGGATTTGTTGTAGTAACTCTGTTACTTGGGCTCCCTGAAAGCCTCCTGATTGATTGTTAGATTGTTCCCCTTGTTCCTCGTATTGTTCTTCTTCTTGAGAATCTTCGTGTTGGGATCTAGGAGGAGTATTTTGGGCACCTCCTCTACGACCACGGGTTACGGGTGGCATCCTGCCATGAGTTAAGAAGAATGATGAGTTTATGGTTTTTGATTTTCATTTTGAGTTTTCCTAAGGTGTAGTGTAAGTTTAAGGTACATGGACCCAATTTCTTTAGGTCCCAGTGTAGCAACTTAGTGCTCTGATACCAAAGATGTCATGCCCCGCAAGGGAACCAGGAAAATACACAAAGGTTTACTTCATAAAAGAAAACCTAAGTAGAGTTTAACGAAAAATTTTGAACTTTTAAAGTTTATAATAAACAAAACATTTTCTAACTTCTTTCCAAGGTTCCCTTAAATGTAAATGTATAACTTATTGAGAATTGATAAACATTTTAACAACATTTACTAACCATTCAAATTCCATTTCAGATTCTTTATTGAAAAATACTTAAACACATTTAAAGATAAATTCCATCTAAAACTTTTCAATAACTATAATTCCATTTCATCTAACTACATATTTCAATAGAACAATAAATGATTCATCAACATTTTGCACAACTTGATACATAACAAAATTTACATCTTTCCAACATACATTAAACATCCCATATAACCCTTTTTCCTACGGCTACCCATTATTACATCATTTGAAAATTACATTACATTTAAACTCCTCATAGGAGAATACATAAGTTTACAACAACATGAATAAGTACAAATCTTCATTCTTCAACAGGTGCTCAGACAAATATGAATCTTCAGTTGTTTACATCTGCACAAGATACCTCGATAAAAAGATTTTCCACCCAACCATGTGAAACTGGCAAGGTTTCACCCCCCGTGCTAGGAGATAAACACCAAGCCCACAAGAAGAAACTTACTAGGTTTTACCAAAAGGGTTGGTTAACATTTCACACAAGTAAGGTACATTTCACCAGGGATTCTAAGGTTTGGGTAGGAAATCCTAAGCAACAACCTAAGTGAGTGTCATCGCATAGCCCTCACCCCTTGGGTTGTCCTGGTACTAGCCACACTGGGCCCCGGCCCCCAAGTAGACACATGCGGAAATCGAATGCCTTTCATACAGACAAGTGCCATTCGATTTGTACCTACGCATAGGTACCTTCTCCCACTCCCATCCATAGCCTGTCCTAGCGCTAATGGCATGGGCGAGGCACAACTTAATCTTTTTAATGTTTGAACCCATCCCTTAAATTTTATTTGGTTATCACTTGGTTAATTAACTCATTAGTCGGTTATCCTGGTCTAGCCACTTTAGGGCCCCGGCCCCGCACTGAGAGCCACTCACTTAGGGGTTCCTAGGTTTCCTAACCCTAACCTATTCCCGTTAGGTTTCCCTAGAAAACCACTAACATGTCCAATAATTTCATTATAACAGACCTACATAGGATGCTTAGGAGACCACAAAGTTGACAGGTTTGATTGCTAACAAGTTAGAAGGCCAAGGGCTCGTTTCAGTTTTCTATTCCCCACCCCAACATTTATCTAAGAATGAAAAGAGTTTTCACTACTAATTGGCAAAAGACATATAACTTAATTCTCCAAAAAAAACATCTCTAATTCCAAAATTTTACTTCTTCTCGATTGCAACATACATAAAATATTGTATACTTTATTGATTGAATTACATGTACCTTAGAGATGGTTTGTAATCACAAAATCGTATATTATATTATATATATATATATAATATAATATACCCAATTATAATCCATAGTCTTAAAAGCACATCTATTATGTTATATATATATATATATATATATATATATATATATATATATATATATATATATATATATATATATATATATATATATATATATATATATATATATATATATATATATATATATATATATATATATATATATATATATATATATATATATATATATATATATTACTTCATATATTATATATATAACATAATACTCAATTTTGAATTAAACAATAATTATATTTTAAAGCACATCTATTATATTGTATATATAATACTTCGTATGTTATATATACAATATAATACTTAATTTTGAATTAAACAATAATTATAACCCATAACTGGGCATATATTATATTATATATATAATATTTCATATATTATATATATAATATAATATTAAACTTTAAATTAATAAACATTACAAAACATAAATGTCAACTCACATATTTTAATGCCACCGAAAATTGAAATGGAAACAAAGCAAAGTACGTTTTTGTCTAGGGTTTTCGGCGGCCTCGGCGGTAATGCCGCTGACAGTGTTCCCACTGTCGATGGTACCTTCGGTACCGCGCGGCCGCACGGCTGCCTCACATTGTTTTGCAATTATTACTTTGCTTAGACCTAAGTTCGTATGAACTGTTTTTATTTTTTTATTTTTATTTTTTGAAACTGCTACATAATACGACAGCTTTGAGATATTATATATATATAATATCATATATATTATATATATATAATATATATATTTTTTTTTTGAAATAACAAAACTTTTATTTTTTAAAAAGGATCAAATAAATGTACACATAATATTATATATATTATATATATAATATAATATATATATATATATATATATATATATATATATATATATATATATATATATATATATATATTATATATATATATATATATATATATATATTATATATATATATATATATATATATATATATATATATATATATATATATATATATATATATATATTTTTGGATATTATATACTTTATCATTTCTTTAAACAGATTTTCGTTTCCTAAAATTTATTTTATAAATTAAAATTTTATAAAGTAAATTTTGAATTATATATATTTTTTAACATATATGAAGAAAGTAAATTGGTTTTACTATTTTACCACAAAATTCTTTTATGATTTCACGTTCTAACAATTTACGTTTCATCTGGTAAATATAGAAATTTTAAACTATAGTAATGTATCTATTTATTTCATTCTGTGCTAAAAATATCTGTTACCTACAGCATATAACAAATGAAATTCACACAGACGATACAAATATTATAAAGGAGAAAATGTCTTTCATATCATAAGAACCTTTGGGGAAAATTCCAACCTGATGCTCTGAAGATCTGGTTGAAGAAATCCGAAGCCTCTCCCAGTTCCCTGTTTCCTCCTTCTTCTTCCGAAAGTTCCTCCTTCCAAAAATCCTCCCTATCACCCGAACCAATCATCAGAGATATAATCTCCTCTCCAACTATTTGGTTGGAGAAGTTTCTATACGGGAAGAAACTTCTCCAACTTCCATAGTCGGTTGGAGGAGAAACTAATTTCTCCCGTAACATAATAAAGTTTGTTTATATTTTTTTTTTATTAAAATATTCTCTAAAATAAGGTTTAATAATAAATTTAATTACTTACCTCACAAGGAATTCACATAGCACAATTGGTAACTAACTAGCCCCAACTTCTAGGTGGTCTCGAGTTCAACTCCCTCCTAGCTAGTTAGTTTTATTACCAAAAGTTATTTTATTTTATCTTATTTTATTTATTTCTTAATTTATTTTTATCAACAACCATAAGGCTAGTGCTATTTGTTAATATAATTGAGTATATATATTTATTTATATTTATGAATATATATTTATACCTTAATATACCTATATGTGTTCATAAGCATATGTGTGCACCCACATGTTTATGACACATATAGTATAAATGGCTCATTATTCGTTTTACTAACATTTTATAACTATATAACCAGAAGATGCAAGGTACAAATAGCAACTCGATCTTAATACTAACATGAAAATCTAAACAGGGATAAGTCACTGAAACAGACATCGATCAACAAGGACTCACCTAGATAACCTACTGACAAAGTTGAGTATCCCTAACAGTAAGAACAAGATCCAAACCCTAATAACTGATAAACCACATAATATCTCCCTACCAGGAACTGACCCGGCACTTCCCACCTAAGGTGAATGATCCAGGATAAAGGTTTTCTTTTGTGAAGCTTGATGATATCTCCATGACAACAACAACGATCGAGGATTTTTAAGGGATCGCTCAGACCTGTGGAGCCAGGTGGAGACGATACCCGGTACCTGCAATTCCTGCATCACCAAGAAGAGATACATATACATATAGATATACACATCAGATATATGCAAGCAGATGACCAGGATCGATACATCGTGTGGACCTCACCAAGTGAGTAACTACGACTTCGTCCTGAGTCATGAAAAACACATATGTATCCATAAACCAATTGAGATAAGGGTTAGTATACCATTCATGAGATAAAACATGTAAAACTAATACATTCTTCTAGGATCTCATAAACATATAATCAAAGTAACTATATCTGAGCATATAAATATCATCTGATGAACGTATAATCCTCCATGAAAAACATAAACATGAGTGCATAGTTCTAACCATCATAAAAAAAGTATCAAATCATAGTATCACTGTAGGAGAGGTATTACATTCATCCCCACCCCAGTTTTACTTTCTTTTGGAAGGTTTCTGGGTAACCAAATCTATGTATCATTATTGTGAATGCATTTAAGTTTCATGCTTTCTGTATGCAAAGGTTAAAAGTAAATTACATGTTAAATTGAAAGAAAATTTGGAGTTACTGATTCACCCCTCCCCTCTCAGTAACTCAGTTAATTCCTGAATATTTCCAACAATTGGTATCAGAGCAGCATTGGTTCTCAAGAAAAAGCTTAACTAGCTTGAGCAAAGATCCAGGACAGTGAAGGTATTCAAATTGAACAAGGTGATTGAAAATGAAAAGCTAGATCTGGAAATGGCCATAGCTAAACTCAAAGAAGCAAAAGAACATCTTTCCCAATCCCTAAGAAGAAGGAAGGAACTTGCAAATCAGATGAATGATCAAAATTACATTGAAGAAAAGATTGAAGATCTTTTTCCCTCAAATAACTCAGATGAAGCAAACAATGCTGTCAAAGAACTCCTAGAAAAGAATGGGTCTCTGCAGGAAGAAGTGAGAAAATTAAAAAGAGAACAAGAGCTACACTCTACAAGATTCTGTGAGATCTTGGAACAAAGAAACAAGTTGAAAGATGAATTAGATGGTAGGAACATTGAAGTCCAAAATAAAACCCTTCAGCTAGAAAACCTAATTGATCAGATCTCTCATACAAATGAGGAAATTCTGAATCTAAGATCAAAAATAGAAAGCACAAGAGAAGAACTAAGATCTGAAAAGGAAATCAATCTAAGATTGGTGGATGACCTAAACGCTGAAAAACAAATCAATGAAGGAATGCTGAAAAGTAAAGAAGACTTGAATCAGCTGTATGAGCGAAATCTTCATAGGGAAAAAGGAAAAGCAGGACTTGGATACAAAGGAGAAGGCGAATTTTCTAAGCAAGGTACTCAAAGAAATCAAAAACCTACTTGTAATCATTGTGGTAAAATAGGACATACTTCAAATAAATGTTGGAACAATGAAAAAATAGAATTCAATGGAAAATGTTACAGCTGCAATCAACCTAGTCACAAAGCAAATGAATGTAGGGAAAAATCAAGATTCAGAGGTAATTGTCACAAGTGCAACAAACAAGGTCACAAGGCATCCGAGTGCAAATCCAAGACATTTAATCCAGAAGAACAAATTATGAAAGCAATGTTTGGATGGGACTACAACACCTGGTGTAGATGTCATTACTATGGAGAATATGGACACATTGGCATGAATTGCATAAAACATCATCTAAGGAAAAGAGATACTACCGTAAGATGCTTCAAATGCAGTAAACTAGGTCACATAGCCAGAAACCACATGAATGCTAGTGAAGTTGAAGATGGAAAGAAGAATGAAGCAACTAAGGTCAGGAAACAGGTGAGACAAAAATGGATTCCTAAATCTACCGAGCAATCCAGTCCAAGTAATGGAATGGATGGCTCTACCGACTCAAACTAAATTTCTAAGAAAGCACTGGAACTGTATTCTCATAGACCAATCTCAAGGAGTTCCAGAAGTGAATTAAAAGAAAGATCTAAATCAGCATACAAGATGTAGTAAGATCACAGGGAGGTCGGTATCAGTCTTTACCGAGCGAGGTCGGTATCAGTCTTCACCGAGCGAGGTCGGTACCCATCTTTACCGAGCGAGGTTGGAGCAATATGAATTCTCAAGTTCACCGAGTTGCGAAGTCTTTACCGAGCAATTAATTCTTAGTGGGTGACAGTCTGTCGGAATTCATACCCTAATTTGTACTGAGCATTAATGACAGAGTTGTAAACAAAAAGGCAAGTAATCAAACTCATTCTTCACCGCGAACCTTTAGCACTTTGAGAGCAGAAAATTTCAAGAGCAACCCAGCGATTCAACACTTTTGCGAAAGGAATTTTCTGTGAGCTACCATGGCATCATCCAGCACTTCAATGAAGAAAGGATCTGATATGTTAGTCCAAGGGGAATGGAAAGCACCATATTTCAAGATCGTGCCCGCAATTGCAGCAGCCCTAGATCCAAACGGAGCTCAATCTTAGATTCCTCCTAAGGTACTACTTATTAACGATATCCGCAATCATTTCAACTGTTCAATTCATGAAATGGGGAACCTAGAATTAGATACTGTGCGTGAAGAACTGTGTGTGGATGGTATTCTGAAACCCGAGCACAAACATCTGGAAGATAAAGGTTTAGTTCACATTGCACATCTACCTCGAAACTTTTGAGATAAATGGGTTAGATACATTCTCAGTCGTGTACATGATGGCAAGATTTGGCTTGAGCAACCCATAGAGATCAAAAAGAAGATGATTCATCAAATCACCGGTCTTCCCATGTTGAACAAAGCAAAAACTACCAAAACCCTAGGTCGGACGGAACTAGAGAAGAAAACCCTAGCCGAGTGGGACGGTAGAGGCATGAAAGTTAGCAGCATTACCGATGCTGAACTGAAGTTTGGTACACACATCATTGCCCATAAGATTTATAGTTCTAGTCGACAGAATAGTGTCTCCTGTGAAGCTATCGACCTAGCATACAAAGTGGTCAAGAATAACTTACCATTTGACCTAGCAGACTTATTGTTAAAGCAGTTTAACAAAAACATGGAAAGCATTCAAACTTCCAAAAACAATCCATGTAAGTTTGGATCCTTATTGGTCTGTTTATTCTTCTATGTTCATAAATTCTTCCCTTCTAAAGGAAAATTTGTATGGAGAAAAGATGTGCCAGCACTTTGTGAAATAAATGAATACATCTCAGAAATGGGTGAAAATTTTGAAAGCATCATGGATAATTATTTTGAGTCCTTCAAAGAGAAAATGAATGACAGATTCCGGATTCCACAGAAGTTGGTGGAAGATTACAAAGATGACATTTGTTTTATGATGGATTGTGATAATGTATATATTCAGGCAGCTAAACCGAGGACTGTATATGTAAAACCTCTTCCTTATGAGGTAAATATTGATGAAACCAAGAATATCATTGAAGCTCTTCTTAATCAGCCTGTCAATCCCAAAGCTCCATATTTTGGAACATATGATGAAGCTAAGGTAAGAATTGAACTAAGCATAAAGCTTCCATAGGCGGTAAACAAAGGAAAGAAGAGGATAGCCAAAATGCAAATGATAACCGAGGACAAAGAAGAAAAAGATGAAGAAGAAGAGGAAAAGGATGAGAAAACAGAGGAACCAGAACCTGCAAAGAAGAAAGGAAAGGTATTCATCACTAAGGCACCTAAGCCTCCCATTGCTGTATTTACAAGGAGAAATGCAAAAGGCAAGGCAGACAAGGCAGATAAAGACATAGCATTCAAAAGGCCTCCTCTAAACTTTCAAGAAAAGATCAAACTCTTTAGAGACAGATCAGGATCTGGAGTAAGCAACATAAAATCCTTTAGATATGAAACCAGATCGGAAACAGAACAGAAGGAAATAGAAGATGCTGTTATTGAAAAGATGGGACAGTGGAAATACTCTCCTGAAGAAATAGCCCCATAGGTTCCAGCAGTTCTATTAAATCCAATAAAAATGAGATGGAGCAATGCAAAGCAAACTGTGATAGATATATTTGATCAAATCCTAAGACAGTTAATGCCGAGCTTGAAAAATGATGAAGTAAAGAAGGCATTAAAAGAAAATGAAAGTAAGATGACATTAAAGTTCAATACTTGTTTGATTTTGATCAACAATATTGAATCGGTTGTGAAGGCTGCAAATGCTACATGGAAGAACATATACCACCTTCACCAACCGAGTATTGAAACAGTCATAAGAAAAGATATTGAAGATGACAGTGATGAACAAGAAGAAGACACTGAGGTAGATGATATTGTGAGGATAGCAACAGAAGTCATTGCATCCCTTCCTACCTCTCCAGTAAAAGTTTCTACATCCAGCCCAGAGACACCTTCAAGCATGGTTGTGATAACTTCAACATTTGTCCAATCATCTATAGCAACAACAGAAGCAACTATCATTTCTTCTACCGAGTTGCAGTCTCCCGCATCATCAAGTTTTCCAGCAGTAAGTTTTCCAGTTTTTGAATCTTCAAGTGTAAATATTTTAAGTTCTCCAGTAGAAAGTATACCAGTCTCTATAGCTAGCCCTACTATATCTACTGTCACTACTACCAAGGCATTAAGTACAGATAAGCCTAAGGCTCTACCGAGTATAAAATTTTTGGGTAAAAATGTAGTAGAGGATATAGACCTAGATGAAGAGATAGAGATTCCTACATTGGATTTTGCAAATCTATCAGCGGACCAAATGCAAAATATAGGTGAGATCCTCCAAAGGAAAGAAAAACAAAAGAAGCTTAAAGAGGAGAGAGACAAGGAATATCAAATCATCAAGGATGCTAAGGACATTTTGTCTGATGCATTAGGTCTTAAAGTAGACTCCTCCCAACATATTTTGCTACAATTAGCAGAAGCAGTTAATAATTACAATGAGGATTCATCTGGGACAAAAAAGTTAGTTGAAAGAGCCGAGAAGAGATTCAACAATAAAGTGCTTGAGCACATTGCTCAGCACATAGCTATTAACCAAGTAGAATTGTCTTCAGTTTTGTCAAACATTGAATCTATCTATTCGAATGCTACCTCTCTTTTGGCCAGATTGTGCAATATTGCCGAGTTCACAAAGGATGTTAAGGATAAAATGAATAAAATGGATGAGGATATGAAGATTAGCATATAGAAGCTGCAACTTGAACCAAGTTCAAGCTCTGCTCATCACATGAAAATCTCACACCTATCAAATATGCAGTCTGATCTACTGAAAGAAGACACAAGGATCCGGTCCACACTGCTAGACATCCAACACATGATCCTTCCCATCATGAATACAATGTATAAGCACATTGAACATTCCAAAACATTGATTCATGACAATCAGTTCTCTATAGCAGATCACATGATTGAACTCTCTGCAGAAGTCCAAATTGCAATCCAAACATGTAAGATTCTGCAAGAAAGTTGGGACAGAACCCTGGCACTAATAATGAAGGTACATTCTGATTTTCTATCAAATTTTGGATTCTCTCTGTAAATAACTTATATATACACCTTTGGCATTATCGTCAAAAAGGGGGAGATATGTATAGAGGGAGATATATGTATAGAAGAAGATTTGTATAGAAACAGTTAGCACATTGAAAGGGGGAGACAATGTATAAAGCTCTATAACAAAGACAAATTTTGAAAAATCAAAATAAAACTCAGCATGATTCATGTATATAAGTTTTGGCCAATAAGTGTTTTTGTCACTAATGCCAAAGGGGGAGATTGTTGGCATTAAACAGAATTGCCACTAGTGACAACACTTATTTGCATTCTGGGTGCAAACCGAGTAGATAGTGCAAACCGAGCAGACAGTGCAAACTGAGCAGACAGTGCAAACCGAGCAGACAGTGCAAACCGAACAGATAGTGCAAACCGAATAGACAATGCAAACCGAGCAGACAGTGCAAACCGAGTAGACAGTGCAAACTGAGCAGACAGTGCAAACTGAGCAGACAGTGCAAACTGAGCAGACAGTGCAAACCGAGCAAGTAAGTACAAACCGAACAGGACAGTGTAAACTGAGTAACATCATGTCTACCGAGTCACCAGTATTTACCCAGTTCAAAACCTACCAAGTGATCAGTATGAACCGTGCCTTCACTTCTACCGAGTGCATGATGATGCCGAGTAATGCAGTGGACGCCGAGTATCAGAAAGTCACCGAGTTAGTTTGCAGGAACCGTGTAACCATACTTGGGCTGACTTAGTAGCACTTATGTTTATTTGTCAAGCCGACTTTGTAATTGTAATTGTAATTAATTGTTTAAGACTTGTATATAAACAATGTTGTAAAAATGTCAAAAAAAAATGTAAGTAAGAGGAATATATGTGAAAAAGAAAGAAAAGCAGAGATAAGCGAATTACAAAGGGCTTCAGTAGTATAAGGAACAACAAAGACAAATTCATCACAGAAGGTGATCAGTACATCAGCGAATCTCAATCAGCAATCTAGTTGCAAAGCCAGAGATCTACTGTTTCATCCTAACAGGTGAATCAGTACTAAATCCTTTAACCCGGTAGACTTAACAGTCTTTTGTAAAATCTCTTTACCGAGTGCATACTTCATTGTATGTTTTGTAAATCCTTTAACAGGGTGGATTTAGCAATCCTTATTGCTCCTAACAGGGCAGATCATCAGAAGTGATCAAATTGTAAGCCTTAAGCGGCCAACTTTATTCTGCAGTATTAAAGCTTTGTGGGTTTCATCCCCACCCCAGTTTTACTTTCTTTTGGAAGGTTTCTGGGTAACCAAATCTATGTGTCATTATTGTGAATGCATTTAAGTTTCATGCTTTCTGTATGCAAAGGTTAAAAGTAAATTACATGTTAAATTGAAAGAAAATTTGGTGTTACTGATTCACCCCTCCCCTCTCAGTAACTCGGTTAATTCCTAAATATTTCCAACATAATGTTGTATTATGTGAAATCTAATGTATGATCAGAACAATGAAAATTGATGGCAATTTTTGTGAAGAGCCTAAAAGCTAGATCAAAATATTGATGATATTAAACAATAGTAAAAGGTTTTTGTAGTCTATCTTTTGTATTGAAGATTATCATTTTATATTGCATGCTTTAGTAGTGGGCTCATCATGCATACAGTCATGTTTTGTAATACCAACTCCTAACAAGGTTGAGCCTTCTAAAAATGCCCAAGTCCTCTAACAAGGATCGAGACACTATATAGATGTAATAGACTCCTAACAGGGTCAATATCTATAACAAGATATTTTTGATTAGTTGATCATTTATGAGTAAAATCCCTATCGAGTTTTTCCCTTGTCTAAGGTTTCCTAGAGAAAAAATGTGGTGTTATGAGTTTTTTAGTTTTAAGGTTGTATTTTCTATTCAGTTTATTCAGTATAGTTTCTTATGCAAGTTACAATTTAATTAATTATATCCATACTTGGGCAAAACTTTTTTTTTTGTGAAATATTGATTCACCACCCCTCTATATATTTCCTATTTCTAACAATTGGTATCAGAGAACAGTTAATCAAAGAAGGCCTAACAGATTCAATATGAACTCTATGGATATGGATTGGTTGTAGAAAAACCTAGAAGAAGCTCTTGAGTAGATTGACATTATTATTGAAGAAAGAGATACTTTGAAGAATAAATATGAAAGTGAAAAAGACTACATTGAGAGATTAAAACACAAGATAGAAGATCTTAAGTTGAAGAAAGAGCCTGTAAATCAAATCAAGGATAGTGATGAAGTTTCAAAACTAAAAAAAGGAGAATGAGATCCTAAAGCACGAACTAAAGATTGTAGATCTAAAGTTAAGATTGTAGATCTGAAGTTTGAAAATACAGATCTAAGGTCTAATCTTACCAAAGTAACATCTGAACTTGAGACTACAAATTTGTAGTATGCTAAACTTGAGAAGTACAATACAATTGTGAAAGGAGAACTAACTCAATCCAAACAACATCTTGAGAAACTATATTCCACCGGTGAAAATATTGATGAACAAATTTCTTATTAGAAACCTTCTTATGATAAAACTCTTAGGAATGAATGCTTAATATATCCAATGGGGAAGGATTCCCAGCCATTCTGTAGCAATTTTTATTGCATTCATGACTGTGATTTTCATTGATGTCAACATAGTGATCTACTAAAGTTTAGCAGATAAATAGATAGTGTTTGAGTTAGCGCACATGGAATATTGAAGATCAACCTATGTGGAGTTGAGGACTTACTCTATGATGTTCTATAAGATTGTGGTTAAGAGCACATATAGAAATTCATTTATTCATGACAATTATGTGTAATTCAATGGAAGAAGTATTCAGGTAGTGTTCCTAAGTAGAGGTTCTTAATTATCAGATGATATCTCCTAATAGGGATAGAATCTAAGCATGAGAAGTTGAACAGATGATGAAGACATGATAATTGTGACATGGACATGACAGCAAGGTCAAAGGTCGCATGAGTGAAGAGTTAGCTTAGTTGGAAGCTGACAATTTTATTTAATTATGGAATTCTTATGTAATGTGTGGAAGATTTTATTTTGTTATTTGTATGCTGACTCATTTGTAATTATTTGAGTATTTTATAAAGAAAGGAATATTTTTCCTTATTGTAATATGTAATTAGAATGTAAGATTGTGAAAGTGAATTGCGGAATTGTGCAATACTTGTTGAAAGAGGATATGTGAAGTATAGAGATTTGGTATTGAGATATGATGAAGCAGTTGGTGCGATTTGGCACAGTAAGAGGAGAAGTGTTAAGTTGTTGAGATTAGTAATATTTTTCTATTATTCTATTGAATAATACAAAGATTAGTTGGATAGTGTGTTCAATGAACTTGCACCTGAAGTTGTTTGGGCAGTGGGTCCTTCTATCTTCCATAACTCCTAACAAAGTTAGAATCTTTTAGCTGGGATTCAAAGTCTCCTAGCATGGACTAATATGTACTAAATTTATTTCTTAAGACTTGTAACAAATTCCATCCTCTCACAAGGAACTTTAATATTAGTGTATCTTTTGTGGGCATCATTCCCATCGGGGTTTACTCTTTGATCAAGAGGTTCCCTAATCAACATATCTTGTGTTATTGTGTATGTATATATTTCTATGGTTGTTGATCACATTTCTTACTTCATTAAAATCTATTAAATTTGATAAAAGTTGTATTTATCTAATAACTGATTCACCCCCCCTGTTAATATGATTTAGAACAATAGAGAGGGGGGGTGAATCAATTGTTCTCAAGTCCTGATTTATAAAAAAATCTTAAAATTTTTTCCTTAAATAAGATCCAATAACCAAAAAGAACTCGATCATCACTGATTCAATAACATAAATGTATAACAATGCAGTCCACTACCCAATTGTAACTTAACTTGTAAAACATAGAAATGTTCAAATGAAAACATTCACACAAGTATTAACACCAAGATTTATAGTGGAAACCCAATTTGGGAAAGACCACTTTGTAACATGCTACTATTATTTTTACTCTTCTGAAGTGAGCTTGGTAAAAAGCCAACCCTGTCAAAGGTTACAATACACACTGTCAGGTGTGACCCGGTTAAAGGATTTCAATCACCCTGTTAAAAGTGAGCCTAGTCATAGGACTTACATACACTCCATTAGAATGCAACCTTGTTCAAAGGATTTAACATATGACTATTAGGTCAACCTCTATTAAAAGGATTTTAACTATTGTAATGGTTAGAAAGTAGCACCAATATTATCTAAAAAATATACAACTCACAATGCAAATATCAAATCCGATTCCGTACACTAATGTTGGTTTACTAACTTTGAAACTTTTCCATCTCCATCTCTGATCTACTTGGAACTTTTCTTCAAGCAACCACCATAATTTTCCTTTAGTCTTTTCTGCTTAAATAGTTAGTAAAACTTTTCTGATCTTCTAGCATTCTCTGTTCACCCATGCACTTACACATCCAAATGCTCAGGTTCCCTTTATACTTTCCTTAATTAGGTTAACTCATGTTATGTCACTCAATCTCATTCATAGATCTTAGGGTTAGGTCAGATTCATTGAATCTACCTACTTCATGTTCTTTGGCTCCTTTTCTAGAATCATCTCAAGTCTCTTAAATATTTACAATAAAATGTTTATAGTGCATTTAATGCTTTCAAACAATCAATAAATAAAGTCAACATGTTTTACATAATCCAATAATTCAACAATGTTAGCTCCAAAAATAAATTCTCTTCAAATATAAAATTACTGATGCTCGGTCAATACTGTGATCAACTACTTGGTCTTCATGTAGAAAGCTTGATCATTATTAAAACAAATTCCTCGGCTTACACTATCTTCCTCAGAAATTAACTGTTGTTTAGTTGACAATAGAATTTTTCTTAGCATATACTTACTTGGTTGACACTAACATTACTCGACTTAAACATGATTTCTCCATTCTTTGCTTGGTCAAGCCTACTAGTTTAGTCTTCAATCTTACTAAGATAAACAATACATTGTCTCATCAATGTGTAACATAGTCAAGTACACTTTGTAGAATCAAGATAACTCAACCTTTCCTATCCCCTTAGCAACACTCAAATAGATATAGTACTTTCCTAAGTAGCAACAGTCTTACCAGTTAAGGTTTGACATCAATGACAATACAAAAATTGTTTCAATTGCAGTTTCTAACACCCCCCCTCTTAGTTATCTTGGTGGACTTTACTTTCTAACAATTAGTATTAGAGCAGAAGGTCCTTGAAGGAAAAGTTTAAAAACTTAAGGAGATCCATGGTGAGTCATTTCAAGAAAGAAAGCCCTAAGTTTGATGGAGTAAATTTTGACAGCTAGAAAGAAAAGATGAAGACACATTTACTTTGTTTAGGACCAAGATATTGGTTAATAGAAAACAAACAAAAGACTTTCATTCATGAAGACAAGATTGAAGAATGTAATACTAAAGAAAGATATCTATTCATGTGTAGCATACTTTCCAGAGAAGTACTTTTGTCAACCCTTCCAAAAAATGAGTACAGTCAAGTAAAATATCTAAAACCATCTCATAAAATTTGGTTAGCTTTACAATCTACTTTTGAAGGTGATGAACATGAAAAGAAACTCAGATTACATAACTAGATATATTTATTTGAAAATATAAGAATGATGGAAGATGAATCTGTTAGAAGTTATATTGGTAGAATGTCATAAATTGTTGCGGGTATAAAACCTTGTGAAGGAATCAAGACAAAGAATGAAGTGATATGGAAAATTCTGCTGACATTGATTCCTACATTTAAGAAGACAACACAGATGATTGAACAAGTTATACCATGTACTAATAACTTCACCAGAGAAACCCTTCTTGGAAGATTAGAAGCATGAGGAATGAACTTGAGGCAATAAGGAGATTTACCTAGAATGGAGATAACATTCAGTGCACTTAGTATTCGTCCTACTTTTTCAAGAAGCATGAGTCTGAGTGGAGATTATGCTAGTAGCAGTAGAACCAGGAATGAAGAAGATAGGAAGATTGAAGAAGGTATTTTCTTACTTGTGAAAAGAGAACCAGATAGTAAGAAAATCTTTAAATGTTGGACTTGTCAAGAATATGGTCATTTTGCATCTAAATGTCCTAAGAGAGTAAAGAAGTATCGAAAGAACTTTAAACCTAGAAGATCTAAAGAATTTTATTATGCTAATGATGAATAATTTGAAGCTAGTATGGAGAAATCTCTAAGTGAAACTGATAATAAGAATGATGATATAGGATTTGTAGAAATAAAAGAAGAAAATCTTGAAATAAAAGTGAAGGAAGAAAAACCTTTAGTTTCTCAAGTAGAAAAGAAAGTTGATTGGATTATAAACAATGGTTGTTCACATCATATGATTGGAGACATGAATAAATTCATAAATTTTAACAATTATGATGAAGGAGTTATTAGAGTTGGAAACAATGCACCTTGTTTGATAACAGGTATAGAATCTATTACTCTTGATGGAAAGACTAATACTGATGATGTTTACTTTGTGGATGGATTGAAACATAATTTTTTGGGTGTTGGACAACTAGTTGATAAGGGATATCAAGTTTGATTTACTGAGAAAAATTGTGTAATCTAAGACAAGGATGGAAATTTGATTGGCACTAGATCAAGAACCAGAGGTAATGTATTTCAGTTGAATCCTACTGAGATGACATGTTTGATTACTAAGATTGATGATAGTTGGTTATGGCACAAAATATTTTGTCATATAAACTTTGATAATATTGTGAAAGTAAGTACTACACTTGCAGAAAGAGATTTTCCTAAGATTATGAAACCTAACACTACTGCATTTGACCTCATTTTATACCAAAATTTTTGACCATTATTTAAAAAGATTTAGGTTGGTTAGATTATAGAAGGAAAACTTCCTTTTTTTTAATCCATGCCCATGTTGGTCGGAATTTTGACGAATATTATGTAGGTCAAAATTTCAACCAACACGGGCATAACTTTAAAAAGACAAGATTTTATATCTCATTTCATTATTTGGTTTTCACTTGGAGCGTGTTAAGGAGCTGGAGCCTACGATTGTTTGAACTATTATTTGGTGAGAGTTTGAGGAGGACTGCCTACCTGTGAGGGTTGCCACTGTGATTTGGTGTAAAAGGAGGACCACCTGCTTGTGAGGGTTTCCACTATGATTTGGTGTAAAAGGAGGACCACCTGCCTCCGAGGGTTTGCAATGTGATTTGGTGTAAAAGGAGGACCACCTCCCTATGAGGGTTTCGACTATTATTTGGTGTAAAAGGAGGACCTCCTTTAAGGATTTCCTTACTCTGCATTTGTCTGGCATTGTTTTATTGGTTACCTACTTAGGGCCCGTGAGAAATGTACCAAGGCATCATGTATTGGGTATTTTCTATGTTTCCTATTGTGAAGGGAATGTAGAGAATAAACACCCTTGCAAGTCCATTTGATGCATTCATGGTTCCTGATGTTCACTTGATTAATTTTATCTCTATTTTACACAGTTAGCTACACAATGAACAAATAGTTGATTGTCATCACAAACACGGTCATGTAACTACATTGATTAGATTTCATTTTCCCTTAGTATGTTTTTGTTTATATATCATGCCTTGTCAATTTGTGAAGTGAGTGGATAGATTGAACATCTCTACAGGTTTAACCTTTGATGCATCCATGGTTTGAAGTTCATTTGTTAGTTCTACAAATATTTTATTGAAACTTTTGCACTGTGCCCACGAGATGCTAAACTCTCTGTTAGACTGGCTTGGAAACTCCTCAATCAACTTTGTGATGGAGAGTGCACCTTGACTTGAGATTTATCCATTGGTCTCCAATGCCATTGGGTGAGAAGTAAGACAAGGAAATAAATTTTAAGTACCTAAGTGCTCAAATTTGGGGGAAGTAGCTACGCTACTTCAAGATTGATGCCCTAGTTAGATATATGCTATGTGTTTAACTAGCAAAGTAAGAAAATGCTTGCAGTAGCTGTTGCCCAATTTTTCATGTCCCATGTAAAATTTGCCCAATTCCCATCTCAAGGTTGGCATTTTTATCCTTCCAAGCACTTTGCAAAATTTCATGGCTTTATCAACACACAAGGAAGATTTGATCTAATTGTCGATGTTCTCAGAGTTTGATGATGAGTCATCATTACCTTTAAGGTTTGATCTTATTATGTAGAATTATGTATCCCTAGTTAGGTTTTTGACTCCTGCCTGTGTGTAGTGAGAGATATATAGTTCTTTTTGGAGCCTTAGTGCTCAGAGTTTTTGACAATTGTAGAAGAAATTCATCTTGTCTTAAGGGTCATCTTTGGTATCATTTATACCCTTTGCCTTATACAATAGTAAATCTTTCATTGATTATTCAAACATTGCAAAGGTATTTTGTGACAATTCTTCATGTCGCTATGCTTCCTTGTCTGAATTATCTCTTATTGAATTAAAGTATATGATGTTTTCAGTGATATCTTAGGGTTCTTGATCCCTCTTACTTTCTGTAATTGTGTGTGTTATTGTGTTTGATCTGATTTAGACATTTTATGGGTATACTTCAGCCCCCTAACAGTCTTGTCTCAATCCTACACTGAGTTGCAGAAGTGAATGTCTTCTTGCAGGTTATAAGTTGTGTCTTATGTTTAGGCCCTCCTATGAAACACTTATGCAAGCCTATTCAGTAAATTGTGACCTGCTAGACCTAAACCTTTCATTGATTCCATTCCTCTATGCTAAGAACCAAACCCTAATTTTAGTGCATCACCTAGTAGGTAGTTTGTTTTCAAGTCATTTCCTTTTTAAGCATTCCTTCTATCCCTTTCCCTCAAAATTTTACTTTTCATGTCTAGAAGAAAATTAGGGTGATTATCCAAGAGGAACCAGCCTAGAACTTGGAGATCTCATCTCAATTACCATAGGTCCCACAACCTAGAGATGATTCCCATGTTATACTGGGTTATCAAGACCAAGAGAGCTTGAGATGAGGGTACAAACTTATTGTATAACAATTCTGGCACACCCGGTGGGACTACAAAAGAAGTTCATTGTTTGAAGATTATGTTATCTCTGATATACAAATTGTATAATAGAGACTTTTAGAAGTTGTTCTATGAAGTATATCTGGCAACTCCACTGATTTCAAAGATCCAAGCCAACCTTGTTCAAGGTTTATGAGAAAGATTGAGACTAGAAGCTAAAAGCCTACCAAATTTTTAGAGTTGCCCTCAAGAAGAAGTCATAAAGTCAGGTCAACTCAAAGAACATCCCCTACAAGGAGAGTTCAATCAACACCACCTAATACCTCAAAACTGAGACCTTTCCCCTTTCATTCCAGAAGAAGAGGTAGATCTCTAACTAGAGATCTAGAAGAGGATTCAAATCTAGTAGTAAATACAACCCATATAGTTGGTAATCTTCAGATTCCAACTCCTACAATGGATAGGTAGTTTGCCTTTGCACCTTTCAACCAAGGGAGCCCATTAGCCTTTGCTCAACATCATGATGTGCCCTTGGTGGTAGTTAATAGTATATGTAATTTCACTGGTGAAGGGTAGAGTACAGCTTTTGAACACATAAGAGATGTGACCACTAGCTGCAGCATACACAATATTACTCAAGAAGATGTGGCCACAAAATTATTGGCAGTCTCTCTAAAAGGTAAGGCCCTTGAATGGTTTAGAACTCTAACTGTTGGTTCTATTACTTCATGGGATGAATTAGGGGATGCATTAAGTAATAATTTTGAGGATAAATTAGATAAATTGTCCCTAGTTGAGAAGTTAACAACCATTAAGAGAGACCCTCAAGAGAAAATGATAGATTACAATAGTAGATTCCAAAAAACATGGAATAGAATTCTAGTTTCTATAAGACCATCAGCTGACCATGCTTTCCTATACTACTTGCAAAGCCTAAATGGTCAAATTTCTATCATGATCCAGTCTATGGGTGGTACTTCTCTACCCCAAACTTTTGACATAGCTATCAGGGCTGAAATTTTTTTAGTCCAAGTAGGCATGATTGCTAGAAGGCCTCGAATGCCCATCTTCCCTAGCCTTCAGCCCATTTCAACTACACAAGTACCCCCATTTACCCCTATTCCCAACATATTGGCACCTTAGGCCAGTACCAGTGGTCAAGAGCTGAGAAAAAGTTTCTCTCAAGAGCTACAAGAGATAAAGAATAGTCAACAGAGCAGTCAGTAGGAGATGACAAACTTGTTGCAAACCTTGACTAAAGAGGTCACAAATTTGAAGAAATAAGGTCAAGGAATTAGACCACCATTTCAACCACAAGGCCAAGGTCCTAATCAACAATATTAGAATTAGGGACAACCTTATCAACAAAATAAGCCACCATACCAAGGAGGCTATCAAGGACAAAGATAAAGTTTTAATCAAAGACCATTCCAACCATATAACCCTGCACCTCTAAATGATGCAAATCCAATGAGGGATATGGTTCCTAGTCAAAATAATATGGCTATAGATAATGAATGGTGTTTTCCTTTTAATCAGCCTCACAATCAAGCTACATATTCAAATGGATGGATGAACCAAGCTCTAATGGTTCAAAATGCCTCACAAGCTCAATCAAAGGCTTCATCTAGTGGGTCAACTCCTCAACAAGAATCACAAGAAAATGAGACTACTCTTTTCAATTGGGAGCAGCCAAACTTCAATGGAGTCAATGATGAAGTTTCTTTTGTTGCCTATAAAAAAGCAAAAAGGAGAGCTCAAGACATGGAGAGAGAAGATTCTAATGCCAAAGTCACTACATCTATAGAGCCACTACAACAAGTTACTCCCATCACACCTAAGGAGGTTCCTGTCATCACAAGAAAAGAAGGCCAACATTCCAAAGAGGTGGAGCCCATCATAGTGAAAACACAACAAAGAGTACACACTATAACACCTTTTAATATTGTAGACAACATGAAGAAGGTGAATGTCACCATGTCCATGTGGGACTCTTTGGCTCTTCTAGGACAGCCTAAAATCTTGAAGAAGGCCATGACAGAAGTGGCAACTCCTCAACCTGCAAAAGAAGCTACAAAGCTAGTGTTGGTTAGCACTAATCAAGAAAAGGAGGCTCCAAGTAGCAACTCCAAGACCAATGCCACACAAGGTAGGAATTTAAGGCCACCTCCCTTTTATGTATCTTTAATTATTGGAAAATATTTAGTACATAATTGTATGGTAGATAATGGAGCTACTAGCACTGTAATGCCCAAGAAGGTAGCTAACCAATTAGGACTAAAATATGAACCCTTTCAAAAGAAGGTTACACAACTTGATGGATCCTCAGTCAGCACTATAGGTGTAACTAAGGACACCAGTCTGATCCTACATGCTAGTCCTAATTTCTCCATCCTCCTTGATATATATATCATAGATCTCCCTGCATTATTTGCTATATGTCTTTCAAGGGAGTTTATAACCAAGATAGGAGGTTACCTATCTTCTGATTGGTCTCACATGTTATTTCACACAAGGTATGGGACCAAGGTCACCATTAAGTCAGAACCATTAGCAACACACCAAATAGAACCATATGTGTCCAATACCATCAATGTAAACTGCCCTATATTTGATAACAGTGACTTCCAAACTAGTAGTGAAGCAGGCACAAAGATAGAAAGTATCCTTGATATTTTTCTAGATGAAAGAGCTTCAGAGGCCCAAGAAAATCTAATCTGGGATTTTGGGTTGGGAAGTTATTTGATACAAGAAAGTGGGGTCATAGAGCCAAGCCTCCTCAAGGAGGATATTGATTTAGAGGATCAGAGCAATTAGGTTTGGGAACTTATTTTTGATGGGGCTAGAAGTAGACATGGTTTTGGTGGTGGTGCTATGCTAATGTCCCCAAAAGGAGAAAGGTATTATACTACCTTTAGATTTAGTTTCTCTTGCACTAGCAATATTGTAGAGTATGAAAGTCTAGTTAATGGACTAGAGTGGGCTAAAAAAAGAGGGCTTAAGGCCTTAAAAGTTTATGGCAATAGTGAGTTAGTTGTCAGACATGTGAGAGGGATAAGTGAAACTAAAAATGACACCTTGAGAGCATACAAGCATAGAGTTTGGGATGCAATTGAAGATTCTTGTGCTTTCAATATTGTTGCCATCCTAAGAAAATTAAATCAAAATGCAGATAGGTTAGCTGTTGTTGGGTCTCAGTATGACATTCCAAATAGTGTTTCAAAAGAAGTAGATCAACAACATATCAAAGTGATTTTCAGACCTTCTATTCTTGATAATGGTGTCAATTGGCAAGTGTTTGACAATGATGAACAAAAACTACAATTCTTGTTTGAAGAAGATGTTTTTTCAGAGTATAATCAAGATAGGCCATCACAAAACTATGGTAATCAAGTGATACAACTTAAGTCTAATAAGATGCCTAGAGGTCTTGTTACCTTAGAGACTTTCTTCAACAAGGATGATGAAGTTAAGAAGAACAAAGCTAGCCTAGTAATCCAACAAGAACATTGTGTTGAACTAGAGTTGGAACTAGGTAAGAGCTTACAATTTGGAAAAGTAAACACTGAATTGGAAAAGCAAGCTTACACTTAGTTATTCAAAGAATTTAGTGATTTTTTTGCATGGCAATATGAGGACCTCAAAGGTTTTGATCTTGCCCTTGCCCAGCACACTATTGAGTTAGAACAAAATGCCAAACTAGTGAGGAAAAAGAAAAGGCCTATTAATCCCAAGCTCAAGCCACTTATGCATAAAGAAGTACTCAAACTAATATAAAGTGGTATCATCTACCCCATCAAGCATACTAGTTGGGTTTCCAACCTTGTTCCTATTAGGAAGAAGGATGGGGAGTTGAGGTTATGTGTTGACTTCAGGGATCTTAACAAGGCCTGTCTAAAAGACTGCCATCCATTACCCTCTATGGAACAAATCTTATAATGTGTCTCTAGATCCGAAATATTTTCATTATTGGATGACTATTCAAGATACAATCAGATCCTAGTTAATGAAGAAGATCAATACAAGACTGCATTTACAACAAAGTGGGGAACCATGGCTTAGCAAAGGATGCCCTTTGGTTTGTCAAACGTAGGTGCTACATTTCAAAAGGAAATGGATATGGCCTTTAAGAGCCTCATGTACAAGTTTTTACTTGTCTACTTGGATGACATAACTATCTTTTCAAAGCATGCAATAGATCACATCAAACATTTGAGGAATATTTTTGAAAGGTGTAGAGAATTTGGGATATCTCTTAATCCCAAGAAATGTGTGTTTGTAGTTCATGAAGGAAAATTGTTGGGATATGTAGTATCCAAAGAAGGGATCATAGTAGATCCTAATAGAATTGCAGCTATCCTCAAGCTACCCCTACCACATCACAAGAAAAGTCTCCAATCTTTCATAGGAAAGATTAATTTTGTTAGGAGGTTCTTGCCTAACATTGTAGATTTACTAAAGACTTTGACATCCATGTTGAAGAAGAGTTTAGCTTTTAGTTGGACCAAAGAAGGAAGAGTCAATTTCCAGGCTATCAAAGAGACCTTAACAGAAGCCCCCGCTCTCCTAAACCCAAATTTTAGTAATGATTTTATCCTTTATGATTATGGAGGTCATGATGCTATATCTGTAATTTTGACCCAAGAAAATTTAGATGGATTGGAGTAGCCTATTTCTTTCTTTAGCAAAGGTATAGAAGAGTATGAATAGAGATACTCCTTTGTAGAGAAACATGTACTTCTTGTGGTAAAGAGCCTTAAAAATTTCAGATATTTGTTGACTCATAGCAAGGTACATTTAAAGGTTATACATCCAAGTGTCAAGGAGTTTTTGCTTTCCAAAGACCTAAATGAGAAAAGAGCTGGTTGGATCACCAAGGTGATGGAATATGACGTAGATATTCAAACTACCAAGCTAGTTAGAGGAAGAGGTCTTTGTGAGCATTTGGCAAAGGATGAAAGTTCAAAGAAATCAGAGCAAATAGATGCATCTCTAGTGGTACATTCTATAGAAAAACAAGCCAAGGCAACAAGTTGGTTGCCTAATGTGATCAATTACTTAAAGACAGGACAATGTCCTGTAGGTTTGGATTCAGCAAAAAGGAGGTATTATAGATTGCAATCTATTCCTTTTGTGTTGATAAATGAAGTTCTTTTTAGAAAGGATCACAATGGTGTCCTTTTAAGATGCATAGATTCAGAGAAGATAGTTGATGTCCTATTTGAGTTTCATGATGGACCTTCTGGAGGTCATTTCTCTCTTAGGACTACTACTTTTAAAATCATGAGGGCTGGATACTATTGGCCATCTATCTTTAAGAATAGTTATGATTATGTCAGAAGATGCATCAAGTGTGCCTTATTTGCAAGAAAAGAGAGGCTTGCAGCCTTGCCCCTACAGCCAGTCAAAACAGAGCAACCTTTCATGAAATGGGGTATAGACTTCAATGGAATGATTAATCCTCCATCTAGTGTAGGACATAAATGGATAATTACTGCAACAGATTACTTCACTAGATGGACATAAGCAATTTCTTTAAAAGAGGCCAATGAGAATGTTGTTTTGAGCTTTTATGATTACATAATTCATAGATTTGGCATTCCAAATTCCATAATATCAAATAATGCATTAGCATTCATAGGCTTCAAAGTCTCAGAGTGGGCAGTCAAAAAATGACATCTATCTGAATACCAGTTCCAATTACTACCCCCAAGGCAATGGCTTGGTAGAATCCACCAATAAGAACTTGATTAGGATAATCAAGAAGACTCTGTAAGACAATTAGAGAGATTGGCATACTAAGCTCAGGTCTGTAGTGTGGTTAGACAAAATTACCCCAAAGAAGATCATTGGGAATTATCCTTATGTGCTAGTGTATGGCAGAGAAGCTAAGTTGTCTATCTCAGTTGAATTGCCAACTCTAGAATTGGCCACTTAGTATGCCCTATTTGAGGAAGGAGATTCTTTGCAGATCAGATATGCCTAGTTAATGGAAATGGAAGAGATCAGAGACAAATCAATGCAGGATATGGAATTCCATCAGATTCAGACAAAGAAAAGTTTTGACAAAAGAGCCAAGGTCAAGAATTTCAAGGTTGGAGATGTAGTCCTCAAGTGGGATGAGTTCAGATCAAGGCCTGGCAGACATACAAAATTTGATTCATTTTGGGGTGGACCATTTGTTATAACAAAGTGCAAGGGATCCAATGCTTTCTAGCTATCAAATCTTGAAGGAGTTGCCTTGCCAATCTCAATAAATGGATTCCACTTGAAGCCCTGCTTTGGGGTTAATCCCTCTCTATAAATTCTTGTAATTATGTGTTTTTCTACTTCCTTTCCCTATTTTCTAGGTTATTTTCCTACCTTCCAAGAACTGCCTATGCACAAGTTTGTCTCTGTCGAAGTTTTGTGTTCCTATAGTGACCTGATGTCGGGTAGCTCAGGAAATAAAGTCTCAAGATGGTTGTGGTTGTGAGGATGATAGAAGTGATTGTTGGTTAGTGTTACAGGGTCCTTTGCCACATTTTCATGATAGGAAGTGATAGAAAGAGTTGGTACCACCTTTTGGATAGTACTGTTACCTAGGAAAATATGATCAGACTGTGAGCCTTCATGGCTTAGTGGAGTTGCAGGTGGGCTGGTAAGTCAAGGTTGTTGTGCCTGCAGATGATTTTAGTTCAGAAGGATCAACACACAAGGAAGATTTGATCTGATTGTCGATGTTCTTAGAGTTTGATGATGGGTCATTAGTACCTTTAAGGTTTGATCTTATTATGTAGAATTATGTAGCCCTAGTTAGGTTTTTGACTCCTGCCTACGTGCAGTGAGAGATATATAGTTCTTTTTGGAGCCTTAGTGCTTAGAGTTTTTGACAATTGTAGAAGAAATTCATCTTGTCTTAAGGGTCATCTATGGTATCATTTCTACCCTCTGGCTTATATAGTAGTAAATCTTTCATTGATTATTCAAACATTGCAAAGGTATTTTGTGACAATTCTTCATGTCCCTATGCTTCCTTGTCTGAATGATCTCTTATTGGATTAAATTATATGATGTTTTTAGTGATATCTTAGGGTTCCTGATCCCTCTTACTTTCTATAATTATGTGTTTTATTTTGTTTGATCTGATTTAGATGTTTTGTGGGTATACTTCAACCCCCTAACAGTCTTGTCTCAATCCTACACCGAGTTGCAGAAGTGAATGTTTGCTTATAGGTTATAAGTTGTATCTTATGTTCAGGCCCTCCTATGAAACACTTATGTAAGCATATTCAGTAAGTTGTGACCTACTAGACCTAAACCTTTCATTGATTCCATTCCTCATTGCTGAGATCCAAACCCTAATTTCGGTGCATCACCTAGTAGGTAGTTTATTTTCAAGTCATTTCCTTTTCAAGCATTCCTTCTATCCCTTTCCCTCAAAAGTTTAATTTTCATGTCTAGAAGAAAATTAGGGTGATTATCCAAGAGGAACCAGCCTAGAACCTAGAGGTCTCATCTTAGTTAGCATAGGTCCCACAACCTGGAGATGATTCCCATGTTATACTATGTTATCAAGACCAAGAGAGCTTGAGACGAGGGTGCAAACTTAGTGTATAATAGTAGCATCCTAGGAATAATCTGGATTCAAGGCTTAGTTAAATTTGAAAGCCTTGGGAACATTAAAGAATTCTAAATGACAATAACCATTGTAAGGACCCACTGTTAGAGCATTCTAGATGACCCTAATCTAACTTGATCAACTAGATTAGAGTGTCTCTGTGACAGTCGATAGTTCTGGAGTAGAGTTGTTAAAGTTAGTTAGAAGATTTAGTGTGACACATCAGAAGATAGTGAATTCTATGTAAAATGACCTTGACCCAAATCCAATAACCAATTGAAGGGAGGAACACAATTGTAGGCTTAAAACCATAGAAAGATTGTGATCCTGAAGGGAATCAGGAATCGGGTTAAATATCAGCAAGCAGTTGATTTTTGTGAAGAAAAGTGTCACTTGGAACTTTATAAATCCCATTCAAGGAAATTGGTAGTTAGAAGAATCATCATGTGGCTGAAGAAATTTAGAGACTAAGGATTTTTGACAGTGTTGGTTGGAACCATTGTCCATGGTTTGAATTGACATTATTATTCTATTGTGATAATTTGTTGGGCCTAGAAGAGCTTCAGGGTATTCTTAAATCTCCTAACTCTGATCACTTCTAGGTCAAATAGGTAGTTCTTTCACCATTAGATGATCATTATAAGATGATCCAAATCACAATATATGTTCCTCCTTCAAACCAAATGGCTACTATTGTAGCATACTGAGTAAATTCATTAAGTTTCCTCTATAAATTATGGTGATCACCCAAACATTCTTCCTTCTCATTACATTAATGGATTAGGGAGCTATAGTACATGTTAATACTCAGTCATTCCATGTCTTACAGTGGTTAGAGGTCATGGAATGACCATATTCAATTGGAAAATCACAAAACTATCAAAGGAATAGATGAAACTACTCCGCCAGTCAGAATTAATTCAGTAAAAATAAAAATACAAACCTCACAAATGAATAGATGTGGTCTAGGATCAATATCTAACTATTCCAAATGTATTGAAATGTAAGACAATGACAAAATGAATCCAAAATAACTCTAAGAACTCAAGGAAATTACTTTTGAAAGAAGTTTATTTATCAAAAAATTAGTACAGTCCATACTCTAGGCCTCTTCTGTCATACAATGAAACTTTGGCATATTTGATGGACTCCTAGAAACTACCCCAACCAATCCCTATCAGTTGGATGGATTAGTTTGTACTAAAACATAACAAAATCCAATTCCCTCCATTTTCTAATAACTATTGCATTTCAAAATTTTGAATTTGCAACATTACAAATTTAGAGTTTTTGAAACTTTTAAAGATAATGACGCCTTAAGAATTTTCAAGGTGACCCAAATGAACTTAGTAAGAATTATTAAAATCAAATCTAAAAAATTATAAACTTGTAACACCAAATACCATCCTAGGCTCTTATTTTAGTCCTAAGGCCTATTAGGCCTTTTAAGACTTATTACATATTTTCCATTTGCATTGCATGGAATGACCTTATAGGTCATTGTAGGTCCCAATGCATTCCAATTGTTGTCTTTAGATGTCATTAGGTGCATGTTTTTCATTATGGACTCTTGGTAGTCTTTGGATGTTCTAGGTGCCCCTGCACCATGTTCACCACCTTTGAAAGGATTCTTGTCCCAAGAATCAGTCTTGGCATTGGATGTCTGAGTCTAAACCTTTACTTTAGGAATATAGGGCCTTGATAGTTGGTTCTTTCTACCCACTCTCAATCCACATCTAAACATGGTTGTTTACTAGCTACCCTTTAATAGGACACTTGACTATACCTATTTGAACATAGTTCAAATCCCAAAAGTCTATATTTCTAGGCCTGTGCAACATCGTCCCATTCAATCCTTTGTCCTTTTCTTCCCAAACCTTATTTTTCCTTCCTCATCTTCCCCTCATTGAAGAACCTCCTCTATTGCTGCTATTCTATCTTCCACTTTTCCTCTTCAATTTATCCTTTATTCTAAGGGCCAACTAGTAACATTCCTTCACACTTATGGGGTTAGAAGCCACAAATTCATCTTGGATGTTAAATCTTAAACCACATAAATATCTAGAAACCTTAACAACTTCATCTTCTTCCAATCCTAACATTATAATTAGTTTATAGAATTCATCTTTATATGCTTTAACATCTAAATCTCTTTGTTTTAAACTTTGCATTCTTTTATGCATTTGTACATCAAAGTCTTTAGGATGAAAGTTACCTTTAAGTTTTTCTATCATCCTGTCCCAAGATACAATCTTTTTCTTAACTCTTCTCCTTCTGTCTACCTCCTCATTATCCCACCATAGGAGTCCATGCCCTTTGAGGTTTTTTTTTCCAATCTGACCCTTTGATCTTCCAGTACCTCTTCACCTTCAAAGTATGCATCCATTCATGCAATCCAATCCAAAAGCTCTTCTTCTTTCAGACTTCCATCATACATAGGGATATCTCCCCTCACCTTATGTTGCTCATTCTTCATGGCCTTAAATATCCTAATTGTCCTCTGCTCTTTAGGATCTATTTGTTCCTCTTCTTCCTCTCCTTCCCCTTCCTTATGGGTTTCTTCCTCTTCTTCACTATCAACACCTTCATCTGCTTCTCTTATTTTATTGGATTCCAGTGCTTCAAGCTTGGCCAAAAGTGCATTGTAAGATTCTTGTAACCTTATGTTCTTCTCCTTCAAGTCCTAGATCTCCCTAGTAGTACCTACATTCCTTGGAGGCATTTTCATAAACAATAGTCAAACTTCTTTAGCAAAGTGTTCCTCTATCCCTCTAAGGCACCATTTGTTTTAGATAATTTAATTTTAACTTTGGTTGTGTTAACAGAACTATGTTAACTTTATTTTGTAGTTGTTTAACATGAGATTTTGTAGATTAATAGGAGTGCACAGATACTAGAGTGCCATAGTTTCCTAGCTATAACTACTCATGTACCTCAAGGTAGTGTGCTTGGATACCTTGTATACACTATTTTTCATTAGACTAGACATTATCCAAATAGTGAGTATTTATATAAAGTTATATAACACACATGTGGTCCTCCTTTTACACCAATTAATAACAGTGACAACACTCATAGGTGGTTGGATAATGTTTAGTCTAATCCAAGCACACTATCATGAGGTACATGAGTTATGTTCATCTCACTAGATATAGATGGGCATTAATGCTCAATTGAATGATACATTCCCATAAAAATATGAACTCCTATTAATCTACAACCTCTCATGTTAAACAACTAAAAAATAAAGTCAACATAGTTCCTTTAACACAACCAAAGTTAAAATTAAATTATTCGAAAAAGGGTTTGTGTTTTGAGTCAATTGGTTTATGTAAATCTATTTTGTGTTATACCCGTATGGATCAATGGCAAGGTTTTAGTCTCTATAACCTATGTGGATAGTTCTTGTTTATATCCCTATTTCATATTTAGTTTTGAAAGTATTCAAAGTATTGCAGTTGACTAATTCTAGCTCAAGTATAGTTAAATTGTCCTTGCTACCATAGAATGACATCTTTGTTCAAACCATTGATTGAAAACATTTTTTAAGTATTTGAATCTACAATAGAACAATAGTGGTGAATGTATGATTATTATAATAATATGATTATATGTTATAATATTTATTTAATAAATGTAGTAATGATGGTGTGGTGCATTATTGATGTAGGCTTGATGGCTCTTGTCAATGTGCCAAGCTATCAATGTGATCGTGGGTAGTGTGTGTTGAAGACTTCACGAGCATAGAGAAACCATGGATGATAATTTTGGTGCTGCCCAAATAGGAAAAAGGTTTCTAATGTGTATATATTTAATGTTTCTAATGTAAATATTATTCATTATATTATAAGAACTAATGTAGATTGGGCATCATAGGGAAATAATGGTTGCGAATACTTTAGTTCGGTCGATGAAAACTCATCTGCATCTATCTATCCATCTCCACTTATCCACGATGAAGGATTTGAATGCAAAACATGTCAGGCTAGGGAAAATTCTAAAATTATATTTTTAAGATGCCTTCTCTATATTGTAATCGCATATCTTTGCTGCGACCATATGCAGAGATGAACTCAGGAATTAGTTAGTTTAGTATTTTCATATTGTAACTAATATTTTAATATGGATATGACGTAACTTTTCTTTTCCTTAAGTGTGCATATATATGGTTTAGATCTTTTTTTTGAATAATTCTTCATGTTTATGGATTGGGTGAGCCCCAATCTACTATCAATCACATGATTTAACATATAGTGTTTTATTGGTTATTCCATTTGTTCCTTGAGCTTTGAATGCCATTTGGTAATTTCAACTACACCTTATAAGGATCCATCAGTGACCCTAGTGCTCTTCATGACTCCTGACTTTGACCTTGGTGCTCCTACACCAACTACTAGTATTTGGAAGACCTCTATAGTTTGTTCATTCCTTGCTAGAATATGAAATAAACTAACACTAGGAACACTACTAGATGAAGATGCAAAATTGGTTGTGGAGATGAGATCTGAGGCTATGAAAAATATGGGTGGGTTCTTTGGGAACCAAGAGGGGGGGATAATGGTGTGCTACTCTCTATGAGTGCTTTGAAGGAAGAAGGGGTGATCGTCAAAGATAGATTGAAGAAGAGTACTATAGAGAGTAGGCCTACCATACCAAGGAAGTTTGAAAAGAAAAAGGAATATGTCATCTACATTATTATGAAGCTAATTGCCAAAGGATCCAGGCCCAGGCTAGAAATGTCTTCCCAAAAACATAAAAAACATGCACATAAACACGACAATTGAGAAACATAAATGTAGATTTCACAATAGCTGACAAAATAATTGTAGGCATCATGGTCACCATTTTTTGGAGACAATGCAATTGAGTTGTATACCTAGATGATGGAGAGAAACTTCTTGTAATACCGTCTCTAGTGATTATACTTTGACTCTTTGATTTGGATATTTTTCATTATGATGATTAGAAATATATGTTTACATTTATGTTTATGGATGATGATATGCTTATCAGATGTTTAGATACACTCATTTATTACTAATGTTTAATTTTTATTAAGCATTTATCTTTATATGTTTATGAGGATTTGAATCTAACCATTACTATCTATGATGTATCATGGTTCATTTGTGATTGATGTGTTTTTATGATGCAGGACAACGTCATAGTTACTCACTTAGTTGAGGTCTTCATGATGTATCGATCTTGGTAATCTATTTTCATATGTCTTATTATGTATCTATGTACATGTATCTCTTCTCAATGATGCAAGCTTGCATGTACCGAGCATCATCTCCACTTGGCTTCACAAGTCTGAGTGATCCCTCAAAATCCTTGATCATTGTTGTTTTTATGGAGATATCACCAAGATTCCATGGGAAGGAACTCTACCCCTGACCCTTTTATCATTAGGTGGGGGAATTCCTGAGTGAGTCTCTTATGTGGATGATGCAGCTTTGTTGGTTGGGCTATGTGGATTCGGTGCTTTTGTGTCTGAAATGTTTAGGTTGTGATCTAGATTATGTGTGTTAAGGAATCTCTTATTTTCTGTTAGTAAATATGTACCTATGTCGATGCATACATATACATATAGATCATGATTATATTTAGTGGATATGAATTAGTAGTGTATTTAAATTATAATGTATTCGATTTAAATTATAATAACATTTATTTGTAATGTTAATAATATTGTATCTTACTTATGGTATAGGTACACATAATCATATGGGTGCACACATATGCCTATGAATACATATATAAATATATATATTATTATATAATAAATTAATTTTATAAGTTATTATAAAACTATATTAAATCTATGTTATTTTTATATTTGGTAAATGTCTTTGGTAAATTACCATAGTAAGTAATTTAGTAAATTATTCCTAAAAGTTATATTATCTATTTTTGGCACCCTTATATTTAGGAGACAAAGATTAATTTTTTATTAAATAATATTTATTTATCCCTTCTTGGGAATGGTTCTAAAAACTATATTATCTTAACGAATAACTAAAGGATGGTTGGGATAGTTGCATCGGTTGAATTACCCATGCAACTACTCCATCCCATCTATATACAGGAGAAATCTCCTATGTGAGAGGGGGGTTAGATAGGAGTTGGATTCGAGAAGAAACATTATTGGGATGAGTATTTTTCTGGTAGGAAAGGTATAGTTGTGAGGGGAGAATTTATTATTCTTTGAGATTGTCATTTGGTGGTTTCTGGAAGAGGCTAGAGAGGAGGATTTCTTAGGAAGTTGCATAAGGATTGCGAGAATGCTAGGCTCGGGGAAGTGTTGTCTCATGAACCTCCATCATAGGATCTAGGTAGGATTTTGAATCTAGAAAGGCCTCCTCTATGTCTCTCTCTGATTCCTCATGGTGTTCTTCCTGTGTGATTATTTATCTCTCGCAGGTTAGATTTCAAATTTTTTAAATGAAACTATAATAACCTTAGCAATCATCTACATAAAATAAACTAGAAAACCTATAGTTAGGGATGGATTATTAATACTGTATTTAATCTAAATCTTGGGAGAAAAAGGTTTTAGTATTAACAATTATGGAACTTGGCTCTATTTGGTTTTTTTAAAATTTAGGACTAAAAATTTATGCAACAGGCATAAGTTAATTTAAAAATAATTAAAATAATAATAATGTTGAAATAATAAACTTATTAAAGTGGATGTTGTTTTAGGGTTCAAAATTATTTTAATATTTAAATATTATCATGTTTAGCTTTATAATATTTTATTTTGATATATTTATTTAATAAGTTATTTGTTAATTTAAATAACGGAGATTATTAGATTTTAAATTTAATAATTTTAGGATAAATATTTTGTGCAAATATCCTTTAAATTTTTAGTAAAAACATAGGAGAAATTATAGGAAGAAAGATAGGAGAAATATAAGGAGAGAAGATAGGAGAAATATAAGGAAAGATTTTAAGAAAAAAGAAGAAATAAATAAAGAAAGGATCAAAAGATAAATTAAAAGTGGGACATTACTTTATAATATAAGGTATTAAAAAAATGATAGAAGAAAGAAAAGGGGTTTAAATAAATAAAAGAGAAATGTATTTGTTTTCATTAAAATTATCTTTCAAGTTAAGGCATCTTTTTCTTAAACTCTATTTGATACGTATTCCATCTTTTATTTCTAAGTAGATGTTTTTATTAGAATATGGAATAGATTCTTCTTAGAATTTTAAGAGTTATTTAACTTTATCTTATTGGTCCTTTAATTTTAAAATTAATTAGAATCTTTGTTTTTTTTATTAATAGATCTTTAAGATGATTTCAAGGGTTAATTTATAGATTTAGTTATGAATATTTTAAAATCAATTTTATTTATAATTTAAATTTGTTAAATTTATTTTAAGATTATTTTAAATGGCTTAGTAAATTTGATAGCATATTTAATTGGTCAAGTATTCTAGAAATTAGTTTTCATTTATTAATTAGGTTTCGATATTTGGGGGCAATTATATATAGAAATGGTTTAGAAGTCTTAGTATTGTGTCATATTATCTTATTGAATTGATTAAATTGAGTAGAATTGTAATTATGGAGTAAGGATGTTACTCATGTTTAACAAGACCTAATTAATACATGTGTATAGATCAAAACTCTAGATTAGTGATGTTAATAATCATTAATTGTTAAACATCCTAATTGAACAATTCTTCTACTCATTTTGCTCATTCAATGGTGTAATACAATCTAGTATATTTTAAATACTCCAATTCTTATAGTTAGATGTGAATTATCTATTAATAAATTAACAATGTGATATTATTTTAATATACTATACTTAACCTTGAGAGTATTTTGTGGGTAAAATTAATTCAAGACTTGATTGGAGATAATTCCTTAATGGTGGTCTCTAGTGCTGATCTATTTAGTAACCCGATTTATGTGGAACCTTTGAGAGGTAGGTTGTTAGGGGTTTTTGTGAGAGGGTTTTGTTACTCATCTTCTTTCTTGAGATACTCTTGAGTAATTTTATATGCAACTCTAGTAATTATTTTGATCTTAATATTATAGTTTTCTTCTTTTAATTGAGTGGTCTTGTGATATTGGAGTTGTAATAGAATTATTAGTTATGGGAGAACTTTAGTAGTAAGATAACATTCTATTATATTTATTGAAACTTGTTAGTTTTAAATTTCAAAACCTCCTTGTGGTATGTGTTTATATTAGATACTTAACTTTGATTCTTGTCCTTGTTACACCTAGGTGGGTGGTAGTCAATGAAGAGACTATCATATAGGGACTCTACCTTAGAAAGGGTTGCACATCTGCTTTGTATTTATGGATACAGATATAATAAAATGTGATGTTTTGAACCCTTTTTATGATGAACTAGTATGATATGGTTCAAAGATATTGAGTCGAACTATGACGTCTCTGAGCATGAGCGTAGGCATGGCCATCAATGATGAGCCCCCGAAGCTTAGGTCCAATCCTCTTAGTGTTTGTCTTTAAGTCTTAATGTAATTATTTTATTTCTTATTAATGATCGGCATAGCTAAGATATTTGTGATCATGAATTTAATGTTTTCACCTATTTGTTTAGACATGTGTGTAGCAATAGGTGTTGGACATGGTGGTTGTAATGAAAAGAAAGAGAGTGTTATTCAGGTATGTAATGATAATCATTGTTAATTGAGAATGATAAGTAGTATATTCTCTTTATTATCATGAATTCTATTTACATTATAGGAATCAAATGATATTATGTTTGCTTCTTTATTGTTACAAAACAAAACAAAACAAAAATAAATTATCATTCCACATGTTTTTTCTGTATAATAATGTCCTTATGCTAAGGGGCCCTCGACGAGGTATTACATATTGTATATTCAAGGATGTATCATTATATCTTATGGATTGTACCTTGCTTGGATGGATATGATAAATATAATTTGATTCCTTCTAGGCCATGTAGGTGTTGTAGCCTACCTTTTTGATATGTGTTCATTTCATTATGGCTAATTAAAGGAATAGGAATATTTCATTTGGGTTTTAAACTGAACCTAGAATATATCATGTGATTATGTGGTGGTGGTCCTTAGTAGTCTATTTAGGGTAGAAAGTAACTATGTCTTGGAACCCATGGGATAGTTAACTGGGCTATGTTAATTGGTATCATATTGTATCAAATGCTAACATTGATATGTATACTTATAGTTTTACTGATTCTACATTTTTAATGTGTAATATATATTAAATGTTAAAAAAAATATTACTTCAACATAACATAAATATCCCATGGGTTCCAGGGCTTGGCATTACATTTGGTATCAGAGCCCTAGGTTTCCACACTGGGAACTTTGGGACTCGTAGCTCACTTATCACTTAGTGTTTTACATATTTTATTTTGATTTTATCATTATATTAGTAAGATAGGATCCTAGATATAAGAACTATATTCTTGGTATTCAAGCTACATTAGTTTACAAAATATACCCTTTATGTTATGATTAAGTTGTATCTCATCAATTACTTATGTTTTATGTTCTGTAATTAATGAATGAGTCTCATGAGTACTTCCATATATAGTGGATATCTTTCTAATAAAAAAGTGTTAATGAATTCCTCATACTTTCATGTCACCTTCTTGCTATACTCCTAGAAATACTAAAAGTATTATGATAATTTTTTATGTACCTTAAGTGTTGGTAGTAGGTAACCTTACCTCCTAATCCTACCTCTAACAATTGTCATCATGAGTGCTTGTTATAGTTATTTTAGGATTACTTAATTGATTTGAATAGGCTTAACACTCTATTTTCCTATAAATGCTAAATTTACATCATAATTTCTATGTTTGATTAATTATTCTAGTTAATGAGCTTTTACAAGTTGAAATTGAATTGCTTACATTTTCGATAAGGGGTAAGATATTACCATAGTAGTACTCATTCTTATAGAGTTGAAATGAAATATGAATATTATGGGAAGTTTAGTAATGATGTCATTATCATTCCCAAATTGAAATAATAGAATATTGAGACTTTAGTTGACAAATATTGTTGTAACTCTTATTAATTTACTTCAGTGTATTTCCTTATGGGTATTGCAATCATTATGTTAGTAAATACTAGTGTCTTGAAAAATGTCTATATAGTTTGATGTGTCTTGCTTGGAAGGATTTATCATGTGTAATAGAAGTACCTAGATAATTCATTTATTTTAAAATATGACACATGGTCTACTCTTGGTGTCCTTGAATGGGTTAAAAGTGCATGTCCATAATGGTTTATAATGATTAGTTGTGAATGTCTTATATGTGACTAATAAATGTGTGTAATGCAAGTTTATTGTTTCCTTTCCATAATTAAAACATATGTGTGTTGATTCAATTATTATTGAAGAGATAAAAGGGTGACATAATCTATCATTTCTCTTTGTGCCCTACTTTATATGAGTTTAAGTCCTCTTATAGATATATGTTATATTATGTGAAAGGCAGACATTGATATGTGTAAATTGGATATCGGTCTATGCCAGTGAGGAGGTAGAATGTAATTAAGTATGTAATTGGCTTTTTGGTACCATGTATAAAATGATATGTATTGTGAAAAAGGCAAAATTGGAATAAATGGATAATATATGATGTTATTGTGTACTCCCTTGTAAATGTGATAAAACTAGTGCCAGTGCTTATGTTGGGTGTTGTGTATAACTAGTAATTATTTGAGTGCCATGGAGTGGTGCAATATAAGTACCATCCATGGAAGTTATGTTTTAGATAAGGGTATTGGAGAACCATACCACTCATGTGTTGCTTTCTTGTTTGTCACTCTACTAAGCGCCAACCCATGAGTGTTGGTAAGATTAGTACGTGAAGGGGTAGTGGTGTCACCATTTCCTCAGGTAGTATGTGGCATACATATAATGGTAGCGCAAAGTGACCTTAGCTTCCACTACTTAAGGGAAAAGAGTAATCAATGCTTCCCCTTATGATGAACCTATACAATTGGTTCATAAGTGTATTCCCACAGTTCTTGAGCACAATACTAGTACTTGATATGAGCACCTATGAGGAGATATATAATTTATGGATATGTACATTTCTATGTGGTCCAATACGTGGAGGGAGATTGTGTTAGCCCCTGCTCTAATGGATACCATATTCACACATGTCCCGACATGATGCAATGAATATGATGCCACACCCCACTAATGTTTTGACATAGAGGTGATGATGTCATGTTGCTAATGGTAGCGATCTAAGCTTGAGAACATGATGCCATGTACATAATTATGTGAAGACATAGTATATGTATGTATTTTGCTTCCTACTTGATGCAGAGTATATTGGTGATGCTTGCATGCTTGTAGAGGGGCACCCATGGATGCTCAGTTTATAGACGTGGTAGGCATATGGGTGGGCCCTAGCCATGTATACCTCTAGCTATGTCGATGATCTACGAGAGACATTATTATGTGGGGTATGTCTTGTGTGTTCCTACTCCACAAGGAACATTTCCATGTGACATACGACTAGAGTGTGCTTACTCCACTTGGTGTATGGTCATGTTGGGTGGGGTGGCATGCTTATTTTTCACCATCCAATGCAGGGGTGTTGCCGAGGTGAACCCCTTATGCCATGTGGGTAGTGTTTCCTAGGCCCAACCACATGAAGGGCTATTGCGATAGCTAGACATTGTTCCCTCCTTCCTCGTGAGGTGACTAGATATAGTCACACAGTGATGTGATGTACAATTTATGGTGAATTGTTCTTTTTCTTTCATTATGTAGACCAACAATTTTTTTCTCATCTTTTTCTACAATAGTTTAGCCAAGTCTTATGAAATTTATCTTAGCTGTGATTTATTGTTGTAATATCTTGGATTCTTCTGATCATATTGTTGAGATTGACAATTCTATTTTTATTATTATTAAACTTTGATGGCTAAACTATCTCCTTTCAGAATTTCCTAATGTTGGTCTTGTGTTGTGTTGTGATTCCTCACTAAAGATGCATGAGGTAGATTTGGTGAGTGTATACAAGGAAGTACACACAAGGAACCCTTGAGGATGGGGGTATGTGAGGCTATGATGCAAGTAGTATCCACTACCTTCCTATGTGTGGTGTTTGTTCCTTGGAGGCTAACCACCTTACACAAACAAGGGATATGACACGTGGAATTGTATGGAGGTCCTTTGTAACAGTGGCCCAAGACACCATCAAGCCACTATGTGAGGTATTGATTATGGATTATGTATTTTGGATATAGATGAGATTGGTATTGTATCTGAGAGTCAGATCTTGTCTAGAGAGGCATATCCACTCCCGATCCTTGTGATGTGTAATCCCAATGATGTGGATTGATATGATTGTTTTTGAGGAACATTTGGTTATGCTCAATGTTCTATTTTAGATTGAAATGTATCATTATGTCAGATGAAAGTAAAAATTTGATTTATATGTGTTAAAAGAGAAGGAATTTGTAACATTTTGATATATTTTAAGGAAAATTCTATTCATACTGATATTTGATCAAGTTGAAGTTATCCTTGTTGGTGATAGTAAAATTGATTAGGATATATAATTCATGCTTAACCATATTATGAGGGTTATTCTCTATATAGTGCATAGATTCAAGGATTCATTATGCATGTGATATTAGTTAAAATGTGTTTAAGATGTATTTCCATTTTTATTTTTATTTTTTTAACTTGCTGACTTCTAGGAGTAAGTCTCATCTTAGGGAGGGAGGATGTAATACCCTCTCCGATGATTATACTTTGACTCTTTGATTTGGATATTTTGCATTATGATGATTAGAAATATATGTTTACATTTATGTTTATGGATGATGATATACTTATCAGATGTTTAGATACACTCATTTATGACTAATGTTTAATGTTTATTAATCATCTATCTTTATATGTTTATGAGGATTTGAATCTAACCATTACTCTCTATCATGTATCATGTTTCATCTATGATTGATGTGTTTTCATGACGCAGGATGAAGTCGTAATTACTCACTTAGTTGCGGTCCACATGATGTATCAATCCTGGTCATCTGTTTGCATATGTCTTATTATGTATCTATGCACATGTATCTCTTCTTAGTGATGTAGGGTTGCAGGTATCGGGCATCATCTCCACTTGGCTTCATAGATCTTTGTGATCCCTCAAAATCCTCGATCATTGTTGTTTTTATGGAGATATCACCAAAGTTCCATGGGAAGGAACTCTACCCCTAATCCTTTTATCCTTAGGTGGGGGATTTCCTAAGTCAGTCTCTTGTGTGTGTGATGTAGCTTTGTTGGTTGGGTTATGTGGATTTGGTGCTTTTGTGTCTAAAAGGTTTAGGTTGTGATCCAAATTATGTGTGTTAAGGAATCTATTATTTTATGTTAGTAAATATGTACCTATGTGTATACATACATATACATATAGATCATGATTATACTTGGTGGATATGAATTAGTAGTGGATTTAAATTATAATGTATTCAATTTAAATAATAATAATATTTATTTGTAATGTTAATAATATTGTGTCTTACTTATGGTATATGTACACATAAACATATGGGTGCACACATATGCCTATGAATACATATATAAATATATATTATTATATAATAAATTAATTTTATGAAGGAAGCTATTAGAAGACTATAGTAAATCTATGTTATTTTTATTTTTGGTAAATGTCTTTGGTAAATTACCATAGTAAGTAATTTAGTAAAGTATTCCTAAAAGTTATATTATCTATTTTTTCCACCCTTAAATTTAGGAGACAAAGATTAATTTTTTATTAAATAATATTTATTTATCCCTTCATGGGAATGGTTCTACATACCATATTATCTTAATGAATAACTAAAGGATGGTTGGGATAGTTGCATCAGTTGAATTACCCGTGCAACTACTCCCTCCAATCTATATATAGGATAAATCTCCTATGTGAGAGGGGGGTTAGATAGGAGTTGGATTCGAGAAAAAAACATTATGGGGATGAGTATTTTGCTGGTAGGAAAGTTATAGTTGTGAGGAGAGAATTTATTATTCTTTGAGATTGTCATTTGGTGGTTTCCAAAAGAGGTTGGACATTGCATCCAGAAGGATGAGATTTTTGGAGGCTAGAGAGGAGGATTTCTTAGGAATTTGCATAAGGATTGCGAGAATGCTAGGCTCGGGGAAGTGTTGTCTCATGAACCTCCCTTGTGTCTCACTCTGATTGCTCATGGTGTTCTTCTTGTGTGATTATTTATCTCTCATAGGTTAGATTTCAAATTTTTAAAATGAAACTATAATAACCTTAGCAATAATCTACATAAAATAAACTAGAAAACCTATAGTTAGGGATGAATTATTAATAGAGTATTTATTCTAAATCTTGGGAGAAAAATGTTTTAGTATTAAAAATTATGGAACTTGGCTCTGTTTGGTTTTTTTAAAATTTAGGACTAAAAATTTATGCAACAGGCATAAGTTAATTTAAAAATAATTATAATAATAATAATGTTGAAATAATAAATGTATTAAAGTGGATGTTGTTTTAAGGTTCAAAATTATATTACTATTTGAATATTATCATGTTTAGCTTTATAATATTTTATTTTGATATATTTATTTAATAAGTTATTTGTTAATTTAAATAAGGGAGATTTTTAGATTTTAAATTTAATAATTTTATGATAAATCTTTTGGAAAATATCCTTTAAACTTTTGGTAAAAACATAGGAGAAATTATAGGAAGAAAGATAGGAGAAATATAAGGAGAGAAGAAAGGAGAAATATAAGGAAAGATTATAGGGAAAAGATAAAAATTAAAAAAATATAAAGAAAGGATCATAAGATTAATTAAAAGTGGGACATTACTTTATAATATAAGCTATTAAAAAAAGAATAGAAGAAAGAAAAGGGGTTTAAATAAATAAAAGAGAAATGTATTTGTTTTCATTAAAATTATTTTTCAAGTTAAGGAAGCTTTTTCTTAAACTTTGTTTGATTCGTATTCCATCTTTTATTTCTAAGTAGATGTTTTTGTTAGAATATGGAATAGATTCTTCTTTTTATCCTAATTGAACCATTCTTCTACTCATTTTGCTCATTGAATGGTGTAATACAATCATGTATATTTTAAATACCCCAATTCTTATAGTTAGGTGTGAATCATCTATTAATAAATTAATAATGAGATATTATTTTAATAAACTATACTTCACCTTGAGAGTATTTTGTGGGTAAAATTAATTCAAGACTTGATTGGAGATAATTCCTTTATGGTGGTCTCTAGTGCTGATCTATTTAGTAACCCGTTTTATGTGGAACCTTTGAGAGGTAGGTTGTTAGGGGTTTTTGTGAGAGGGTTTTGTTACTCATCTTCTTTGTTGAGATACTCTTGAGTAATTTTATATGTGTCTCTAGTAATTATTTTGACCTTAATATTATTGTTTTCTTCTTTTAATTGTGTGGTCTTGTGATATTGGAGTTAAAACAGAATTATTAGTTATGGGAGAACTTTAGTAGTAAGATAACATTCTATTATATTTATTGAAACTTATTATTTTTAAATTTCAAAACCTCCTTGTGGTATGTGTGTATGTTAGATACTTAACTTTGATTCTCATCCCTATTCGACCTAGGTGGGTGGTAGTCGATGAAGATACTATCCTGAGGATTCTACCTTAGAAAAGGTTGCGTATCCGCTTTGTATTTATGGATACAAATATAATAAAATATGATGGTTTGAACCCTTGTTATGATGAACTAGTATATATATAGTTCAAATATATTGAGTCGAACTACGAAGTCTTTGAGCGTGAACATAGGCAAGGCCATCAATGATGAGCCCCCAAGGCTTTGGTCCAATCCCCTTAGGGTTTGTCTTTAAGTCTTAATGTAATTATTTTATTTCTTATTAATGATTGGCATAACTAAGATATTTGTGATCATGTGTTTAATGTTTTCACCTAGTTGTTTAGACATATGTGTAGAAATAGGTGTTGGACATGGTGGTTGTAATGAAAAAGAAAGAGAGTGTTATTCAGGTATGTAATAATAATCATTGTTAATTGAGAATGATAAGTAGTATATTCTCTTTATTATCATGACTTATATTTACATTATAGGAATCAAATGATATTATGTTGCTTCTTTATTGTTACAAAACAAAAACAAAATAAAATAAATTATCATTCCACATGTTTTTTTTTTGTATAATAATGTCCTCATGCTAAGGGGCCCTCGACGAGGTATTTGATGCAGGAGCATCCTGGGTGTAAGAGCAATCTTGCACCACCCAAAAATATTTCTCGTTTCTTTTTCATTAAGGGCTATCTTACGCAGAGCTTCTATTTATGGAAACTTACTATTTTTAGTAAGTTGGTCATATGATCTTGGAATGTTCTGATTTCACTATTGAAGGTTCATCTCAGTCATTTTAGCCTACTAGTTGAGTTTGATAACCACATCATCAGTATTGGTGAATTTATTGAGGTTTTTTGATATGAAATCTTTCAAGTCAATTTTGAAGGCCTTAGAGGCTCTAGATCATGATCGAACCCTGGCTAACTAGTGCTAGCGCATGTCAAGCACAATAGATCTCATCATGGCATTTTTGAAAAGTGGTTACAATAGAAAATTGAAGTTATGCTTAAAAAGTTATGGCCTCTGGAAGTTGGGTTACCTAAAATCATCTTTTGTATTTCTTTTGAGCTGACCCTATTGTAATAATTATGAAAAATAAATAATTCTATGTTTAGTCGGCCTAAAGGGCTAAATTTCTAGAACCTTCTCGGGTGGTGGAAATTGCCTATATAAGAAAGGTATGTAGTGTTGTTTTGGGCAGTTTGGAGTAGTTTAGAGTAGTTCTGGGTAATCATTTGAGGCTTGTCCCTTAGAATATTGTAAGGAAGATGCCCATGTGGCTTTGCATATTGTAATTCTGAAAGTTTGTAATTCCACATTTGTGGAGATAATAAGAAGCCCATTTTATGTTCTTACAAATTGTTGTTGTTCTTTGTTTCTATTGTGTGTTTGTGGTATTAAGGGGAGCACCTTGAATCAAGTGGTATTAGAGTAGGAGTTCCTAAGTGTGTAAACAGATCACCAACTATGAGGCAATTTGGACCAGGACCATGGGTTAGGATTTCTATATAAACAAATCATTGACTGTGAGGCAATTTTCACCAGAATTGTGGTTAGGGTTCAGCGATACACATGGTAATGCCTCCATGAAAGGAATATGGTGGAAGAGTTGGTGCTATGACACCTAAGGTTAGAGAGCTCCAAAGACAAGTGTGACCATTGCAAGAAGAGATTCACAAAGGAATGAATCTTAATGTTAGAGATGAAAGTGAGGATGAAGCCGAAGAAGGAAATGATGATCAAGAAGTAGAAGTTGAAGTTTTGAATCAAGAGGAAGAAAAGCTTTTTGGGCCATTTCCAAGATATAGAAAAGAAATAAGATCAAGGTTCCTACATTTTCAAGGAATCTTAACCCAGAGGAATTAATCAAATGGACCAATGAATTTGAAGAATATTTTGAGTATGAAGATATTGAGGATCCTGATTGGGTCAAGTTTGCAAAGGCCAGACTGAAGGGTCATGTGAAGATCTAGTGGCAAGAAATTCAATTGGAGTGAAATAGAAGAGGAAAGGATAAAATAACAAGATGGGAATAGATGGTGGATAAATTGAAGTGATAGTTCAATCCTGTTGATTATGAACTTGACCTACTGAAGAAAATGCAAAGTTTGAAGCAAGCAGGAAGATCTATTTAGGAGTATACAGAGGAGTTCTATTGAATTCTCATTCAGACAGGCCATGTAGAAGCTGATAAGGAGAAAGTTGCCCATTACCTTAATGGGTTGAGGCCAAGCATTCAGGAGGAGTTGAATCTAGTTTGAATGAACAGTATTGAAGAGGCATACCAGTTTTCCCTTAAAGTAGAGGAAAAGTTGAATAAGAAATTTGAAAGAAAACAAAGTGGAAGATGTCGTGGTGGAAGATCTAGTGGACAGTCTTATTGAGGACAAAATGAAGATCTGAAAAAGAAGGATGAGGCCAATAGCAATCAGAATCAGTGAGGAAACAATTCCAATCATTTCCAAGATTAGAATAATAGAGATTAGAGAGGAAGAGGAAGAGGACAAGGATCTGGAAGAGGAGGCTTTCATGGAACATTTTTTCACTATGGAGAAGAAAGTCATAGGGCCTTTGAATGTCCTCAACGCCAAGGAAGGATAGACATAAGAAATGAAGGCCAGGCTAGAGTTGCACATGTAGATGAAGATGCCAAATCATAACATTCTAAAGATGCTAAAAAAGGAGAAACACCGATTAACAGAAGAATCCTACTGAGTGGAGAGAATGAACCTGAGCAAAGGAGGAGCTTGTTTCACAGTAGATGTAAGTGTGAGGGAAAATGTTGTGATGTGATCATTGATGAAGCACTAAAAATTTATTGTCAGAAGAGATGGTGACAAAGTTGAAGCTCAAGAGACAGAAACACCCACATCCATACTAGATTGCCTGGGTGCAGGATGACCACAAGGTCATGGTCAATGAACGATGCCTACTAAAGTTCAAGATTGGCGGATACCATGATGAGGTACTGTGTGATATAATATCTATAGATTCATGTCATATGTTGTTGGATAGACCATGGTAGTTTGAAAGATGTGTTGTACATGATGCTCATGTGAATACCTATTCCTTGACAAAGGATGGAGTGTGACATAAGCTAAAGCTATTGAATGACATAGAAGAAAAGGTATGTGGTAGTGCAAGAATAACTTTTGTTGATGGAAGAAAATTCCTAGAGGGTATGAGGCATGAGCATGTATGTTTTTCTTTAATTCCAAAAGTTGGTAAAGAGGAAGTAGAAGATGTGCTTGTAGAAGTTACAGATTTATTGAATGAGTTTTAAGATATTGTATTAGATAATGTGCTTGATGGATTGCCACCAGTCAGGAAGATCAGTCATCAGATGGACTTGATCCTAGAAGTGAGTTTTCCAAATAAGGCAACACATAGAATGACACCTACAGAAAGTGAGGACTTGGACAGACAAGTACATGAGTTGTTGCAGAAAGGATTGATCTGTAAGAGTCTAAGTCCCTATGTTGTACCAATAGTATTAGCACCAAAGAAAAATGGAGAATGGAGGATGTGTATAGACTCTAGGAAAATAAACAAGATCACAATCAAGTATAGATTTCCATTGCCATGAATGGATGATATTATAGATTGTTTGAGTGGAGCTGTGTATTTCTCAAAGATAGATCTAAAGAGTGGATATCATCAGATTTGGATTAGAGAGGGAGATTAATGGAAGGCTTCCTTCAAGGAAGGACTATATGAGTGGTTAGTCATGTCTTTTGGGCTAACCAATGCACCGAGCACTTTCATGCGGCTCATGAATGAGGTTCTGAAAGAATTTTTGGGTAAGTTTGTCATTGTTTAGCTAGATGATATTTTGATCTTCAGTAAGACATTGGAGGAGCATATGATGCATATTCGTATCATGTTTGAAAAGTTAAGAGAAGAGAAATTTTTGATTAATTTGAAGAAGTGCAGTTTTGTGAAAAAGGAGTTAGTGTACTTGGGATTTGTAGTTTCAGAAATTTTAGCAGTATTTGTGGACCCTTGACTAAAACAATGAGGGGATAGAAAAGAGTTCAAGTGGGCTAATGGGAAGATAAGAGTTTTAAATTGTTGAAATAGAAAGTTACAGAATAGGTTGTTTTAGCACTTCCAAATTTTAATAAGGTGTTTCAAGTAGACTGTGATGCTAGTGGTACTACAATAGGAGCTATTATGAGTCAAGAAGGTAAACCTGTTGCTTATTTCAGTTTAAAGTTACATGATGCCAAGAGAAAATATTAGGTTTATGATTAGGAATTTTATGCTATAGTTTAGGCATTGAAGAAGTGGAGACACTATCTACTTCCTAAGGAGTTTTTTTCTTATACTGATCATCATGCTTTGCAATATTTGAATAGTCAAGGAAAGTTGAATCAGGGGCATTTGAAATGGGTTGAATTTTTGTAGATTTATACATTTGTTTTGAAAAATAGGAGTGGAAAGTCTAATAGGGTTGCAGATGCTCTTAGTAGAAGGAAACTATTGCTGACAAAAATGTAGATTGAGGTGGTTGGGTTCAAGGAACTCAAGAAATTGTATCCAAAGGATCCTAATTTTGGTGAAGCTTGGAAATGTTGTAAAGAAGATGTTACTTTAGATAGAATAAAGTGGTTGGATTTCATCATCTAGGATGATATGCTATTTAGAGGGAGTTAGTTGTGCATTCCACAAAGTTCTATGAGGGAGAATCTCATCAAGGAGAAGCATAGTGGAGGATTGGCTAGACATTTTGGTCATGATAAAACCCTTGCTTTGGTTAGTGAGAATTATTATTGGCCACAGTTGTAGCAAGATGTTAAGAAGTTTGTACAGAGTTGCAGAGTATGTCAGATGACAAAAGGAGTGAAGTAGAATATAGGGTTGTATTAGCTATTACCTATACCAGAAAATCCTTGGGTGGATATCAATATGGACTTTGTTCTTGGTTTGCTGAGGACACAGCGGGGACATGATTCAATTTTTGTAGTAGTTGACAGATTTTTGAAGATGGCACATTTCATTCCCTACAAGAAGACTAATGATGTTGTTCATGTAGCAGAATTTTTTGTGAGAGAAGTAGTGAGACTACATGTTTTTCCAAAGACCGTAGTTTCAGATCGGGACACTAAGTTTGTAGGATATTTATGGTGTATATTGTGGAAGAAGTTGAAGACAAGTTTGAAGTTTAGTTCATCACATCATCCACAAACTGATGGACAGACATAGGTGGTGAATAGGAGTTTGGGAAATTTGCTGAGATGTTTGGTTGGAGATAAGCTAACAGGATGGGATTTTATTTTACCATAGGAAGATTTTGCATACAATAATTCTATCAATAGGAGCACTAGTAAATCACCATTCTAGATTGTATATGGAAGTAGTCCAAGAAATGCATCTGAATTGAGAAAGATAGATAAAGGAGAAATAAGTAGTGTTGAAGTTGAGGATTTTGCAGAACATCGATGAGGAGGTGAGGAAGCACATTACCAAGATGGATGCATAGTATAAGGCTAAGGCATATGAGAAAAGAAGGCATAAGGAATTTTAGGTTGGGGATGAAGTCATGGCTCATTTGAGGAAGGTGAGATTTCTAGTTGGTACATATAACAAGCTGAAAATGAAGAGGTTTGGGGCATGTAAGATACTGAAGAAGCATGATTCTAGAAATGCCTATGAGGTCGAGTTTCCTATAGAGCTAAATATTTCACCAATATTTAACATTTCAGATTTGACAGAGTATCATGAAGGGGGTGTTGCAGATGAGATCATAGTAGAATAGTGGAGTATTCTAGCAACTAGTTCAGATACCGAGGAGATTGAGGATATACTAGATAGACATGTTGGTAGAAGCACAAGGAACAAGACATATGAAGAATATATGGTCAAATGGAAAGGATGACCTATTGAAGATTCATCATGGCTAACAAAGGAGGAGGTTAACCATCTTGGTTTCCCTCTTCACACCTGAGTCATGACATGGTCACTTCTCAAATAACCCCGGGTGTCTGATGTAGGAGCATCCTAGGTGTAAGAGCAATCTTGCATCACCCAAAAATATTTTTGGTTTCTTTTTCAATAAGGGCTATCTTACACAGAGCTTCTATTTAAGGAAACTTACTATTTTTAGTAAGTTGGTCATATGATCTCAGAATGTTCTCATTTCATAGTTGGAGGTTCATCTCAGTCATTTCAGCCTACCAGTTGAGTTTCATTGCCACATCATCAGTATTGGTGAGGTTATTGAGGTTTTTGGGTACAAAATATTTTAGGTCAATTTTGAGGGCCTTAGAGGCTCCAAATTGTGATTGACCCTCGGTTGACTGGCGCTAGCACGTGTCAGGCACTGTAGATCTTGTCATGTCATTTTAAAAAAGTGGTTACAATAGATAAACAGAGTTACGGTTAAAATGTTATGGCCTCCAGAAGTTGGGTTACCTAAAATCATATTTTGTATTTCTTTTGAGCCGAACCTATTGTAATAATTGTGAAAAATAAATAATTCTATGTTTAGTTGGCCTAAAGGGATACATTTTTGGAACCTTCTCGGGCGGTGGAAATTGCCTATATAAGAAAGGTCTATAGTGTTGTCTTGGGTAGTTCGGAGCAGTTCAGAGTAGTTTTGGGTAATCATTTGAGGCTTTGTCACTCAGAATATTTTAAGGAAGATGCTCATGTGGCTTTGCATATTGTAATTCTGAAAGTTTGTAATTCCACATTTGTGGAGATAATAAGAAACCCATTTTATGTTCTTGCAAATTGTTGTTGTTCTCTGTTTCTATTGTGTGTTTGTGGTATTAAGGGGAGCACCCTTCATCAATATTACATATTGTATATTCAAGGATGTATCATTATATCTTGTGGATTATACCTTTCTTGTATGGATATGATAAATATAATTTGATTCCTTCTAGGCCATGTAGATGTTGTAGCCTACTTTTATGATATGTGTTCATTTCATTATGGCTAGTTAAAGGACTAGGAATATTTCATTTGGGTTTTAAAATGAACCTAGCATATATCATGTGATTATGTGGTGGTGGTCCTTAGTAGTCTAGTTAGGGTAGAAAGTAACTATGTCTTGGAAGCCTTGGGATAGTTAACTAAGCTATGTTAATTGGTATCATATCATATCAAATGCTAACATTGATATTTCTACTTATAGTTGTATTGATTCTACATTTTTAATGTGTAATATATATTAAAAGTTTAAAAAACTATTACTTGAACATAACATAAATATCCCATGGGTTCCAAGGTGGGGCATTACACTTCTGCTCATCCGATTCAAAGTTGACAATGTGGGATCCAAAGACCATAGATAAGGAATAAATTTAGAGAGAGGAGGAGGGCCATAATGACCAAAATAATATAGGATGAACCTCAAGTTAAATGAGGCGACTACAAACATTTTAATAGTTTTTTATTATTAAATAATGAAATTTGCATATACTAGTGTTCTAAGCCCCCTGTATGCAAATTTTGTTATTTAATAATAATATTCTATTAAAATGTTTTTAGTTGCTTCATTTAACTTGAGGTTTGTCCTGTATTATTTTTTTCATTATGGCCCTCCTCCACTCTCTAAATTTATTCCTTATATATGGTCTTGGGATCCTGTAGTGTCAACTTGGAACCAGAGGAGCAGAAGTTTCTCTTCACCGTCTGTGTTTACCACTCAATTATGTTGTCTTCAAAAAAATGTGACCATGATGCCTATAATTATGTTTCTCAGCTGTTGTGTCCCAAGACCACTTATGACCCTTTATGACCTCTAAGAATACATCTTAGAGGTCTTAAAATGTCGTAAATGGTCATAAGAGGCTCCTAGGAGGGGCTAGATGAGCTTCCACATTCATGTGGTTGGCCCTGTTAAGTAGAGAATGTTAATTAATATATTCTTGACACAAAGAGAAGCTCAATAATTTAAGGTCTCAGTCCACAAACAAATTAAATTAGACTTACTAAGCCTCTTATTGTAGTTTGTAATAAGATTGATTTGCAATCACTAGAGAATACTCTATAAGCTTGAAGAAGCAATATATTTTGGCAAATGAAGAGTGGAAAGAAGATGATATTCCTGAGATCATGAATGGACACAATGTTGTAGACTTTATTGATCCAGATATCTTGTAGAGGCTTGAAGAACTAGAGAGGGAAGAAGGTCTTAGGATGGAAGCTAAGGGTGATGAGGATGATGAGATGGGGGAAATGGACTTGAATCCTCATGAAAAGGAAGATCTGGCTGCAATTAGTAAGAAGAAGAACATGCTTATCATTGAACACAGATTGAAGAAGAGTACTGTAGAGAGCTAAGAAACATAAATGTAGATTTCACAATAGCTGAAAAACATAATTGTAGGCATCAAGGTCACATTTTTTTGGAGACAACATAATTGAGTTGTATACCTAGACGATGGAGTGCAAATTCTGCACCTCCAATTCTAGGTTGACACTGCGAGATGGAGAACAACTTGGAACTAGAGGTGCACAAGTTGCTCTCCATTGTCAGTACACCACTCAATTATGTTGTCTCCAAAAAAATGTGACAATGATGCCTACAATTATGTTACTTAGGTGTTGTGTCCTAGGAACCCTTATGACCCTTTACGACCATTTATGATCCCTAAGAATACATCTTAGAGGTCTTAAAATGTCGTAAAGGGGCCGGATGAGCTTCCACCTTCATGTGGTTTTCCATGTCAAGTAGAGAATGTTAAACTATTCTCAAAACAAAGAGAAACTCAATAATTTAAGGTCTCATTCCATGGAATAATTAAATTAGACTTACTATCTAAATTAGTACATTGATGAGAATCAATGATGGGGAGTTTTTAGATTCTGAGAAGATGTATATGTAGTGGAGGCCGTAAGGTGTTTTGTGGAGATTTTCTAAATGTGGATATTGTTTCTCATCAATGCACGAAATATGCTAGTGATCATATAAAATTACTAAAAACATGAGAGTTTGTAGATTTGGGGTCACAGTTAGTGATTGGGAGAGCCCTGTTTTGGCACCAGTCATGTAGTACAAGCATTAGAATTGAGTTTTTCAACATGGGTTGGGACATTTTTGTATATCAATATATGATAGAGTCTCCTATACTCCTATTATCTCTATTATATTATAGTCTCCTATACCCTTTAAGTCTATTTGACGGGGGTTGAAGAAGCCAATCTATTATTGTCTAAAGGATATTTTGGGTTTCTATGTTTTGTTACGTGTTTTTTAATAATAGTGTTTAGATGGTTCCTAAGGTAAAGTTGCTTATTTGATGTGAAAATTTGTTTTGTAGACAACACTGAACACATTTGTAGATAAATTCAAATTACCAAGATAAAGAAGCTTTAGTAATTTGAGTTTATCTACAAATGTGTTCAGTGTTTTTTGTAGAAATTTTTTTACATAAAATAAGCAACATTACCTTAAGAACCATCTAAACACTATTATTAAAAAACACGCAACAAAACATAAAAAACCAAAATATCCTTTAGACAATAATAGATTGGCTTCTTGAACCCCTGTCAAACAGACTTGCAGAGTATAGGAGACTATAATATAATAAAGATAATAGGAGTATAGGATACTCTATCACATGTTGATATACAAAAATTTCCTAGCCTATGCCGAAAAACTCAATTCTAGTGCTTGTACTACATGACTAGTGCCAAAATAGGGCTCTCCCAATTACTGACTATGACCCACTGGCAACAAGAAATAGAATGAGTGTGGACACCTAAAGATAAATATCTGATAGGGGAAAAGAACCTGCAAAAATAGAGGCAATAGCTATAGATACAAATGAGGATATCCTATAAATCCCTAATATAATAAATACGGTGAAGAAGAAACCAAAAAGAGTAATTCAAAAAATTTTACTATTTTGGAAGATGCAAATCAAACCAAGGAGATGCTAAAGAGGACATATGAATTGATGGCGCGAGAACGTTATTTTTAAGTAAGAAGTAATGAAACTTTAGTTATAACCAAAGTTTAATAAAGGTTTATATTTTATACTCTTTTATGTCGTGAACTAAAATATGTATGTGTTCTTGTCACAGGATTTTTTGCTTGGTCAATTACTTGGTCACAAACATTGCGGGGAGGCCAGTAGTAGCATCACGCAAAATAGTAATAATTTATGCATTGACTCTTTTTAGTTTTTTCTTCACCATATTTATTATATTAGGGATTTCTAGGATATCCTCATTTGTATCTACAACTATTGCCTCTATTGTCGTAGGTGTTTTTCCCCTATCCTGAACATCAAATTATGACAAAAATATTAGTACAACTATCATTATAACTTCATGAATGTTTTTTAAGTAATTATCTATGAATGTTGTGTATTAATATTGAATTATATGTCATGTTAATGAATATTACATTATGTGTTAATGAATTCTTGATTAGTGTTGCGTATTAATGAATGTTATATCATATTAATGGATGTTATGTGATTGGATTGATTGAATGTTATAGTTCATAAATGGATGAGTGAAGTGTGTAATTAGATGTTAATGGGGAATTTAGATTGATGGTAGGGGGAGGGAGTGTGAGGCTAGACGAGCTTCCACCTTCACGTGGTTGGCCTTATTAAGTAGAGAATATTAAAGTATTCTTGAAACCAAGTGAAGGTCAAAATAACATACCTTCATTATTTAATCAATTTCATTCATTCTAGGTATTTTCTCATAAGTTCATTTTGAATGTGTCATTGTTAGCCAACTATCAAATAAAAAACTAGAAGGGCTCATAGTCAACTTCTCATTGTCATTATCTGGCATGATTCAACTTCATTTTATGTACATATTCTCATATTGATTGCATCAACCTCTCTTGGCCTAATGTGGATTATTTCATTGGTTTGTGTTTTTGAGTAGGTGAAGTGTTAAATCGGTTCCTATCTTCTATTCTTAATTCGTTCAAACCGGAGGAGGGCCTGACAGATATATTGAACATAGAAATGACTACTAGTGTGGGCAATTGAACACACTGAGTGTTGGCATTAAGAAGAATTGCCACTAGTGACAACACTTATTTGCATTCTAAGTGCAAACTGAGCAGAACAGTGCAAACTGAGCAGAATAGTGCAAATCAAACAGGATAGTGCAAATCGAGCAGAACAGTGCAAACTGAGCAGAACAGTGCAAACTTAGTAGAATAGTGCAAACCGAGTAGAACAGTGCAAACCAAATAGAACAGTGCAAACCAAGCAAGATAGTGCAAACTGAGCAAGATAGTACAAACCGAACAAGATAGTACAAACCAAGCAGGACAGTGTAAACCGAGTAACATTATGTCTACCAAGTCACCAGTATTTACCGAGTTCAAAACCCACCGAGTGGTTAGTATGCACCGTGCCTTCACTTCTACCGACTGCATGATGATGCCGAGTAATGTAGTGGACACCGAGTATCAGAAAGTCACCGAGTTAGTTTGCAGGAACCGTGTAACCATACTTGGGCCGACTTAGTGGCACTTATGTTTATTTGTCAAGCCGACTTTGTAATTGTAATTGTAATTAATTGTTTAGACTTGTATATAAACAATGTTGTAAAAATAAAATGAGTATGAATGTGAAAAAGAAAGAAAGGCAGAGATAAGTGAATTACAAAGGGCTACAGTAGTATAAGGAATAGCAAAGACAAATTCATCACAGAAGGTGATCAGTACATCAGTGAATCTCAATCAGAAATCCAGTTGCAAAGCAAGAGATCTACTATTTCATCCTAATAGGTGAATCAGTACTAAAATCCTTTAACCGGGTAGACTTAACAGTCTTTTGTAAAATCTCTTTACCGAGTGCATACTTCATTGTATGTTTGTAAATCCTTTAACAGGGTGGATTTAGCAATCCTTATTGCTCCTAGCAGGGTAGATCATTAGAAGTGATCAATTGTAAGCCTTAACCGGCCAACTTTATACTGCAGTACTAAAGCTTTGTGGGTTTCATCCCCACCCCAATTTTACTTTCTTTTTGGAAGGTTTCTGGGTAACCAAATCTATGTGTCATTGTTGTGAATGCTTTTAAGTTTCATGCTTTCTATATGCATAAGAAAAAAAGGTGAACTATATGTTAATACATCTGTAATTGAAAGAAAATTTGGAGTTACTGATTCACCCCTCCCCTCTCAGTAACTCGGTTAATTCCTGAATATTTCCAACAATTGGTATCAGAGCTGTATTGGTTCTCAAGATAAAGCTTAACTAGCTTGAGAAAAGATCCAAGAGAATGGAGGTATTCAAACTAAACAAGGTGATTGAAAATGAAAAGCTAGATCTGGAAATGGCCATAGCTAAACTTAAAGAAGCAAAAGAACATCTTTCCCAATCCCTAAGAAGAAGGAAGGAACTTGCAAATCAGATGAATGATCAGAATTACATTGAAGAAAAGATTGAAGATCTTTTTCCCTCAAATAGCTCAGATGAAGCAAACAATGCTGTCAAAGAACTCCTAGAAAAGAATGGGTCTCTGCAGGAAGAAGTGATAAAATTAAAAAGAGAACAAGAGCTACACTCAACAAGATTTTGTGAGATCTTAGAACAAAGAAACAAGTTGAAAGATGAATTAGATGGAAGGAACAATGAAGTCCAAAATAAAACCCTTCAGCTAGAAAACCTAATTGATCAGATCTCCCATACAAATGAGGAAATTCTGAATCTAAGATCAGAAATAGAAAGCACAAGAGAAGAACTAAGATCTGAAAAGGAAATCAATCTAAGATTGATGGATTACCTAAATGCCAAAAAAAAAATCAATGAAGGAATGCTGAAAAGCCAAGAAGACTTAAATCAGCTGTATGAGCGATATCTTCATAGACAGAAAGGAAAAGCAGGACTTGGATACAAAGGAGAAGGTGAATCTTCTAAGCAAGGTACTCAAAGAAATCAGAAACCTACTTGTAATCATTGTGGTCACAAAGCAAATGAATGCAGGGAGAAACCAAGATTCAGAGGTAATTGTCACAAATGCAACAAACAAGGTCACAAGGCATCCGAGTGCAGATCCAAAACATTCAATCCAGCAGAACAAATTATGAAAGCAATGTTTGGATGGGACTACAAAACCTAGTGTAGATGTTATTACTGTGGAGAATATGGACACATTGGCATGAACTACATAAAACATCATCTAAGGAAAAGAGATACTACCGTAAGATGCTTCAAATGCACTAAACTCGGTCACATAGCTAGAAACTACATGAATGCTAGTGAAATTGAACATGGAAAGAAGAATGAAGCAACTAAGGTTAGGAAATAGGTGAGACAACAATGGGTTCCTAAATCTACCAAGCAAACCAGTCCAAGTAATGGAATGGGTGGCTCTACCAACTCAAACTAAATTTCCAAGAAAGCATTGGAACTGTATTCTCATAGACAAACTTCAAGCAGTTCCAGTACCGAATTAAAAGAAAGATCTAAATCAGCATACAAGATGCAGTAAGATCATAGCAAGGTCGGTACGAGTCTTTACCAAGCGAGGTTGGAGCAATATGAATTCTCGATTTCACCGAGTTGCGAAGTCTTTACCAAGCAATTAATTCTTAGTGGGTGACAGTCTGTCAGAATTCATACCCTAATTTGTACTAAGCATTAATGACAGAGTTGTAAACAAAAGGCAAGAAATCAAACTCATTCTTCACCGTGAACTTTAGCACTTTGAGAGCAGAAAATTTCAAGAGCAACCCAGTGATTCAACAACTTTTGCAAAAGGAATTTTCTGTGAGCTACCATGGCATCATCCAGCACTTCAGTGAAGAAAGGATCAGAAATGTTAGTCCAAGGGGAATGGAGAACACCAGATTTCAAGATCGTGCCCGCAATTGTAGCAGCCCTAGATCCGAACGGAGCTCAATCTCAGATTCCTCCTAAGGTACTACTTATTAATGATATTCGCAATCATTTCAACTGTGCAATTCAAGAAATGGGAAACCTAAAGCTAGATATTATGCATGAGGAACTATGTGTGGATGGTATTCTAAAACCCGAGTACAAACATCTGGAAGATAAAGGATTAGTTCACATTGCACATTTACCTTGAAACTTTTGGGAGAAATGGGTTAGATACATTCTCAGCCGTGTACATGATGGAAAGATTTGGCTTGAGAAACCCATAGAGATCACCAAGAAGATGATTCATTAAATCACTGGTCTTCCCATGTTGAACAAAGCAAAAACTACCAAAACCCTAGGTCGGCCGGAACTGGAGAAGAAAACCCTAGCCGAGTGGGACGGTAGAGGCATGAAAGTTAGCAGCATTACTAATGCTGAACTAAAGTTTGGTACACACATAATTGCCCATAAAATATATAGTTCAAGTCAATAGAATAGTGTCTCCTATGAAGCTATTGACCTAGCATACAAAGTGGTCAAGAATAACTTATCATTTGACCTTGCAGATTTATTGTTAAAATAGTTTAACAAGAACATGGAAAGCATTCAAACTTCCAAAAACAATCCATGTAAGTTTGGATCTTTACTGGTCTGTTTATTCTTCTATGTTCAGAAATTCTTCCCTTCCAAAGGAAAAGTTGTATGGAGAAAAGATGTGCCAGTCCTTTATGAGATAAATGAATACATTTCAGAAATGGGTGAAAATTTTGAAAGCGTCATGGATAGTTATTTTGAGTCTTTTAAAGAGAAGATGAATGATAGATTTCAAATTCCACAGAAGTTGGTTGAAGATTATAAGGATGACATTTGTTTCATGGTAGACTGTGACAATGTATATATTCAAGCAGCTAAACCGAGGATTGTACATGCAAAACCTCTTCCTTATGAGGTAAATATTGATGAAACCAAGAATATCATTGAAGCCCTTCTTAATCAGCCTGTCAATCCCAAAGTTCCATATTTTGGAACATATGATGAAGCAAAAGTAAGAATTGAATTAAGCATAAAGCTTCCATAGGTGGTAAACAAAGGAAAGAAGAGGATAGCCAAAATTCAAATGCTAACCGAGGACAAAGGAGAAAAAAATGAAGAAGAAGAGGAAAAGGATGAGAAAACAGAGGAACCAGAACCTGCAAAGAAGAAAGAAAAGGTATTCATCACTAAGGCACCTAAGCCTCTCACTACTGTATTTACAAGGAGAAGTGCAAGAGGTAAGGCAGACAAGGCAGACAAGGCAGACAAAGATATAGTATTCAAAAGGCCTCCTCTAAACTTTCAAGAGAGGATCAAACTTTTTAGAGAAGGATCAGGATCTGGAGTAAGTAACATAAAATCTTTTAAATATGAAACCAGATCGGAAACAGAATAGAAGGAAATAGAAGATGCTGTTGTTGAAAAGATGGGACAGTGGAAATACTCTCCTGATGAAATAGTCCCACAGGTTCCAGCAGTCTTATTAGATCCAATAAAAATGAGATGGAGCAATGCAAAGCAAACTGTAATAGACATATTTGATCAAACCCTGAGACAGTTAATGCCGAGCTTGAAAAATGATGAAATAAAGAAGGCATTGAAGGAAAATGAAAATAAGATGACACTAAAGTTCAATACTTGTTTGATTCTGATCAACAATATTGAATCGGTTGTGAAGGCTGCAAATGCCACATGGAAGAACATATACCATCTTCACCAACCGAGTATTGAAACAGTAATAATAAAAGACATTGAAGATGACAGTGATGAACGAGAAGAAGCCACTGAGGTAGATGATACTATGAGGATAGCAACAGAAGTCATTGCATCACTTCCTACCTCTCCAGTAAAAGTTTCTACATCTAGCCTGGAGACACCTTCAAGCATGGTTGTGACAACTTCAACATTTGTCCAATCACCTATAGCAACAACAGAAGCAACCACCATTTCTTCTACCGAGTTGCAGTCTCCCACTTCATCAAGTTTTCCAGCAGTAAGTATTCCAGTTTTTCATTCTACAAGTGTAAATACTTTAAGTTCTCTAGTAGACAGTATGCCAGTCTCTATAGCCAGTCCTACTATGTCTACTATCACTACTACTAAGGCATTAAGTACAGATAAGCCTAAGGCTCAACCGAGTATAAAATTTTTGGGTAAAAATATAGTAGAGGATATAGACCTAGATGAAGAAATAGAGATTCCAACATTAGATTTGGCAAATCTATCAGCGGACCAAATGCAAAATATAGGTGAAATCCTCCAAACGAAAGCAAAGCAAAAGAAACTTAAAGAGGAGAGAGACAAGAAATATCAAATCATTAAGGATGCTAAGGACATTTTGTCTGATGCATTAGGTATTAAAGTAGACTCCTCTCAACATGTTTTGCTACAATTAGCAGAAGCAGTAAATAAATACAATGAGGATTCATCTAGGATAGAAAAGTTAGTTGAAAGAGCCGAGAAGAGATTCAACAATAAAGTGCTTAAGCACATTGCTCAACACAGCTATTAATCAAGTGGAATTGTCTTTAGTTTTGTCAAACATTGAAATTACCCATTCGAATGTCACCTCTCTTTTGGCCAGACTGTGCAATATTGCCGAGTTCACAAAGGATGTCAAGGATAAAATGAATAAAATGGATGAGGATATGAAGATTAGCATACAGAAGCTGCAACTTGAACCAAGTTCAAGCTCTGCTCATCACATCAAAATCTCATACCTATCAAATATGCAGTCAGATCTACTGAAAGAAGACACAAGGATCCGGTCCACACTGCTAGACATCCAGAACATGATCCTTCCCATCATGAATACAATGTATAAGCACATTGAACATTCTAAAACATTGATTCATGACAATCAGTTCTCTATAGTAGATCACATGATTGAACTCTCTACAGAAGTCCAAATTGCAATCCAAACATGCAAGATTCTGCAAGAAAATTGGGATAGAACCCTGGCACTAATAATGAAGGTACATTCTAATTTTCTATCAAATTTTGGATTCTCTCTGTAAATCACTTGTATATACACCTTTGGCATTATCATCAAAAAGGGGGAGATATGTATAGAAGGAGATATGTATAGAAGGAGATATGTATAGAAGAAGATATGTATAGAAGAAGACATGTATAGAAGAAAAGTTAGCACATTGAAAGGGGGAGATAATGTATAAAGCCCTATGACAAAGACAAATTTTGAAAAATCAAAAATAAATCTCAGCATAATTCATGTATATAAGTTTTGGGCAATAAGTGTTTTTATCACTAATGCCAAAGGGGGAGATTGTTGGCATTAAGCAGAATTGCCACTAGTGACAACACTTATTTGCATTCTAAGTGCAAACTGAGCAGAATAGTGCAAACTGAGCAGAACAGTGCAAATCAAACAAAACAGTGCAAACCGAGCAGAACAGTGCAAACCGAGTAGAACAGTGCAAACTGAGCAGAACAGTGCAAATCAAGCAAGATAGTGCAAACCGAGCAAGACAGTGCAAACCAAACAAGATAGTGCAAACCGAGCAGGACAGTGTAAACCGAGTAACATTATGTCTACCGAGTCAACAGTATTTACTGAGTTCAAAACCTACCGAGTGGTTAGTATGAATCGTGCCTTCACTTCTACCGAGTGCATGACGATGTCGACTAATGTAGTGGACGCCGAGTATCAGAAAGTCACCGAGTTAGTTTGCAGGAACCATGTAACCATACTTGGGCTGACTTAGTGGCACTTATGTTTATTTGTCAAGCCAACTTTGTAATTGTAATTGTAATTAATTGTTTAGACTTGTATATAAACAATGTTGTAAAAATAAAATGAGTATGAATGTGAAAAAGAAAGAAAGGCAGAGATAAGCGAATTACAAAGGGCTACAATAGTATAAGGAATAGAAAAGACAAATTCATCACAGAAAGTGATCAGTACATCAGCGAATCTCAATCTGCAATCCAGTTGCAAAGCAAGAGATCTACTGTTTCATTCTAACAGGTGAATCAGTACTAAAATCCTTTAACCGGGTAGACTTAACAGTCTTTTGTAAAATCTCTTTACTGAGTGCATACTTCATTGTATGTTTGTAAATCCTTTAACAGGGTGGATTTAGCAATCCTTATTGCTTCCAGCAGGGCAGATCATCAGAAGTGATCAATTGTAAGCCTTAACCGGCTAACTTTATACTGCAGTACTAAATCTTTGTGGGTTTCATCCCCACCCCAGTTTTGCTTTCTTTTTGGAAGGTTTCTAGGTAACCAAATCTATGTGTCATTGTTGTGAATGCTTTTAAGTTTCATGCTTTCTATATGCATAAGAAAAAAAGGTGAACTATATGTTAATACATCTGTAATTGAAAGAAAATTTGGAGTTACTGATTCACCCCTCCCCTCTCAGTAACTCGGTTAATTCCTGAATATTTCCAACACTGAGTTGTTGGCTTGAGAGAAAGAGTTAGGTAATGTTGTTTCTAGAGACCTTTGTAATTGTCCTCAGTCACCTCTTTTTTTTTAATAGGTTATATATATATATATATATATATATATATATATATATATATATATATATATATATATATATATATATATATATATATATATATATATATATATATATATATATATATATATATATATATATATATATATATGTAGTGTCTATTTTTTTTATAATATAGATTCTTTTTATGTATATGCTAGTGCTATGGAACCTAAATAAATAATTGCAAATGTAATAGATAATGTCTTCAATGAAGGAATCGATTTACCACATGTAAACCAAAATCCATGCTTAATGCCATTTTGTGCAAAATGAGTTTGTCTATTAGCATATTAGATTTTGTTACACCCTTCATGACTATAATGTTTAAGTTAAGTATTGATGCAATTTTCTAAAGTAGCAAGTTCTGTTGTCATTGTTTTTTTTCTAGTGGTTCTGAGGACATCAAGAATTATCAAGGAAAGATATTGAAGTGGAAAGGAAAATTTTCTGAGAGGTTACAAATATTGAGTCATTGATGAGGTATACTTTTTTAAAAGTAATCCCTATGGAAATGGTTAATTTTTTCTAAATTTTTAAAATAAGTCATAATTATTCAGTATGATATTCTTAGCTACAAGTTGCAAGTCTTCATACCATAGATTTTAGAGTTCAACTCTTACATGGACAAAGTTGTAAGTTATATTGAACCATCTCTTGTCTATTTGACTCTTTAGTTGTCAGAAAGATTAAATCCACATCCTATTTGTCATTGTATTTGGGACATAAAGGTTTATTTAACTAAATTAATTATTTTAATATTGAGATAAAAAATCTACAAATAAAGCCTAGACTGGGGACTACATAGAAAACTATCATATGAAGAACTACTAAAATAGCAGTATCAAAGTTCCTTACAAGAAATCCACATATCAAAATCTAGTTGTAGGATTGAAAAAAAAGACAAGTCAAAAAGTTCATAGGCCCATACAAGATACCCACCAAAATATAGACCATCAATTTATAGAACCCTTTCAAGATATCGCAAGGAATGACAGGTAGTGGAAACTAGATAGATAGAAAAAATAACATAACCATATACTGCCTCACCTATTTGATGTAAGCCAAAATTGGTCCGATTCTCTTAACAATGGTACATATCTGTCCAAGTTGAGCAACCTTCAAAGATTTGCAGTGATAAAGAGAATCCCCATATTTTATCATCCTAACATAGTCTTTGGCCACGAGCAATATTGATCTAGCTAATGACCAACTTGTAGTGATCTTTATCATATAAAAAATTTAGCAGATCTCCATAAAATGGATGCACATCATCTTGGCAGGGGAAATCATCTTATCAAATACATCTAAAGTACAGTAGCAGAAGAAGCAATAGCAACAAATACATAACTGACACTTTTTGGGCATATTTCATTGACTCCTCAAAATTAGCAACCTTTATTTCAACTACCTCATCAATATCATCCTCATCCATTGCCTTGGGGTTCTCACTTCTTTTTCTTTAATGTTCAATATGTTGTAAAATTGTAGAGGAAAGAGAACATGACAAATTGAAATAATAAGATACAAGTTGAGGAAAATTGAATCAAAAAATGTAAAATTCTAACAAACCAGCTCAAAAAAAACCATTAAGAAATTCATAACCAAATCTAGTTTGCAAAAGCCACCACAATTGAAACTCACCTCCTCAATATTTTCTCTAATAGCATACTTGCAAGCCCACTGAAAAATCTCTGTAATATCAGATCCATTTAATGCTTGGGTATAGCAAGCCAATGCCATTAGGTATAATGAAAACTATTTTCTTTGTTGTCATACCATCCATCTCCGTCAACAACTAGTTAAGGACTCTGTCCGCAACACCACCAGCATTCCCAACACTGCTTCCATGCTACAAACATGCAAACGAATTATGCATCACTAGTCAGAGCCTATATGTCAAATAGTTCAAATAAAGTGAACAAACCCACAATTTCACGTAGAGAAGAGCAGATGGATAGCTAGAACCCACTGACATATCTCTGTAATATCTCATCAATAAATATAATGGACGGGGCATTCTTCTCAGCTTTCTCAAAATCCTTTCAGAGATTGCTTTCACTTTCTCCAGCCAACTTTGACATGATCGCAAGTCCATTGATACAGAAAAAGAAGGCACCGGTTTCATTTACCACTGCCCTAGCAATTAAAGTTTTCCCAGAACCAGGAGGCCCATAGAGTAGAATACCCTTTGGGGGCTTCACACCAATAGATTTAAAGAGTTGTGGGAATCTAAGAGGAAGCTCTACCAATTCATAGATCACAAGTCAGAATTAGTTGAACTAGACTTTCTTTGTTGTAGAATTGATTTAGTATAGAATATTTTCCAGCAGGATTTGTTTTTAAAAAGCAAGGTTTTTGTAGAATTATCTACCACTTGAGAAAAAGTTTATGTTGGATTAATTGTGTGTTGTCTTTGATGTCACACAAATGTCATATTATTTACCAAGCTCAATCGGTCAGCAAAGCAGTTCCCAGTATTTACCGAGCTCAGTCGGTCAGCAGGCGGTTTTCAGTGTCTACCGTGATATCTCGGGTGTCAAAGAAAAGTATGGAAAAAAATAATGTTAACCGAGCTTCCTCGGTTAACAAAGGAAAGTTAGTGTTTACTGAGTTCACTCGGTCTCCAAAGGATGTTGTAGAATTCACAGTGCTTGCCGAGTTCTCTCAGTCACCAAAGGAAATCTTTTCAAATTAGTGTTTACCGAGCAAGGTCGGCCCAATAAAGGATTTTGTTAATTTGAGAAATAAAGTTTCGTTATTCCAGCTGACTTTTGTAATGACTAGTAATGTTATTAGTGCCAACTTGACAATCTAAATGGTCAATCCGAATGGTATATATAGAAGGTCAAGTTGTGAATTAAAAGTGTGGAAGTAAAAAAAACAAGGAAAGTGTGAGCAAATTTTGAAGGATGATTAGATATCCTTGAGGAGCAGCATAGATATATTTTGATCAAGAAGGATCTAGTGAAGTAGAACAAAGATCTGTAATGAGCAATTCAATTGCATCATTATTTAGGTCATTTCATTGTTACTTTCTTACCATTGTAGCAGTGATTTCAAAATCTCCTAACTGAGTTGGTTTAACAACCATTTTATAAATCCTCTAACAAGGTGATAGTTCTATTGAATTGTTTCAAGACCTCTTACAAGGCCACTCCTAATAGGGTGATTAAATCCTCTAACAAGGTCACACCTAACAGTGTGTTTTGTAACCTTTTATCGGGTTGGCTCCTAACAGGGCATCACTTTAGAAGAGTGAAAAATAGTAACTAGTTACATTGGTGGTTTTTTCCATATTGGGTTTCCACGTTAAATCTAGTGTCTCTTATGTTCATGTTATTTTCTTTATTCATGTATATTAATCACTAATGAATGCTTAAGAAAAGTTATAATTAATACTCACTGCAATAACCAAGTTTCAACATTTCTTTGTATGTTCGCCGAACAACAGCAACAAATGATTTAATAAAACATCTAAGGGATCTGCTGAAAGAAAATTTATGGTTAACTAATTCACCCCCCCTCTCAGTTACTTCATCTATATTTCCAAAAATTGGTATCAGAGCTTTTAGTGCTTGTAGGAAGGGTTTCAAGGACCTAAGCTAAAGATCAAGATGTCTTACAAGAGAGAAATTCCAAGGCTTAATAGAGATAACTTTTCAGCATGGCAAGGTCTCATGAGACTTCATCTAGCTTCCATTGGTGACTCAAGATGCAAATATATTGATCAAGAATATACAGTTCCTACTGGCACATTAACTATTGAAGACATTGCAGAGAAAAAGAACCATAACACCATGATGATAGATATTGCATTAGCTCTTAGCTATGAAGAATTTTATGAGAACAAAGACTTCACCACTGCTTATGAAATGTGGAACAAGCTGAAGAAAATTTATGGTGGTGATGACAATGTGAAGAAAGCCAAATCAGAAAGCCTAAGATGATAGTTTGATCAGATGAAGATGAAAGAAGATGAAAACATTGCAAAATATGTTGAAAGAATCAAGGTGAGTGTTAGTGCAATCAGAGCTTCTGGAGGAAAAAGTGATGATGAAACTATTATAAGTAAGGTTCTTAGAAGATTGCTTCCTATCTATGCAATAAGAGTATCTACTATTCAAGAAAGAAGATGTGAACAAAACCACAATATAACTTTGGATGCCTTAGTTGGAGGATTGACAGCTTTTGAATTGGATAACTATGACAACTATGTTCCAACTTCTAAAAATATTGAATCAGCATTTGGGGCCAAACTTTCACTTAAGAAGGGCAAGAAAATCCAGTCAGAAAGTGAAGAAGAATCAGAGGAAAGTTCAGATAGTGATCTTGAAGTTATTGAAGCATTACTTGCAAAGAAATATACTAGAGGCAGAGGTAAATACAAAGGTAAAACTCCTTTAATCTATTTCTCATGTGAAGAAATTGGTCATATTGTAGCTAGGTGCCCAAACAAGAAAAGAAAGGATGAGAAGAAAGGTCACAAGTACTATGGCAAGAAGAATTTCAAGTCATTCAAGGGTAAAGGTAAGAAAACATGTTTTTTGGCTAAGGATTCTGATGATGGTGAAGAAGAAATTGTCTTCATTGCTATAAAAGATGAATCTGATGATGATGAAGATGAGATGGCACTTATCTCCCATATAAGCAAAAATGACACATGGATTATAGACAGTGGATGCTCACATCATATGACTGGTGATAGAACAAAGTTTGAACACCTTGAAGACTGTAATGGTGGTAATGTAAGGTTTGGAAATAATGAACCTTGTTGTATAAAAGGAAGAGGATGAATTTCATTAACCAAAGAACTTCTATGTGATAATGCATATTGGGTTGAAGGACTAAAGCATAATCTTCTAAGTGTAGCATAGCTAATCAACATTGGATTCAAGGTTGAATTCATGAATGGCAAAGCAAGATTGCTGGATGACAAAGGAAAACTGATTGGTTCAGGCAAACAAACCAAAGGTAACCTATTTTATCTTGATCTTGGTGAATGCTCATGTTTTATTGCTCAAATTGAAGAAAGTTGGTTATGGCACAAAAGGTTATGTCATGTAAATTTTGATAATATGGTGGAAATAAGAAAATTCATGAAAGTAAGAAGTATTCCTACTTTGAAGAAACCTGATGTTGGTCTATGCAATAATTGTCAAATTGGTAAAATGGGAAAGACTAGTTTTAAAAGTAAAAACTATCAGTCTGAAGATATTTTGGATATTGTGCATACTGATTTATGTGGACCTATTGGAGTTGAAAGCTATAATGGAGAAAAATTCTTTATTCTCTTTGTTGATGATTACCCTAGAATGATGACTGTTATGTATTTAAGAGAAAAATCAAAGGCATTTGAGAAATTCAAATGGTATCTAGCAAGAGTAGAAAAGGAAAGAGGAAAAAGAATGAAGTGCTTGAGATCAGACAGAGGTGGTGAATTCATCTCCCATGAATTCAATATTTCTACATTGAAAGAGGAATTAAAAGATAGGTATCAGCCCCAAGACCTCTTGAGCATAATGGAATAGCTGAAAGAAGGAACAGATCTATCATGGATTGTGCAAGGACTCTAATGATTGAAAAGAACATTGCTATGAAATACTGGAAGGAAGCTATTAGCACTGTAGTTCATACCTTGAACTGAGTACAGTTGAGGAAAGACACATTCAAAACTCCTTATGAGTTATGGTATGGCTATAAACCCAATGTAAGTTACCTGAAAGTATTTGTTAGTAAATGTTACATCTTAAAAGAATCTAGAAAAGGAAAATTTGATTTAAAAAGTGATGAAGGAATATTTTTGGGATATTCTTGCAAAAGTAAAGCATATAGATGTCTGAATTTGTCTACTCACAAAATCATAGAAAGTGCACATGTGAAAGTTGATGAGTTTGCAGAAAAGATTGAAGAAGAAAGCAAAAAGAAACCAGAAGATTAAAAAAGATTTGTTTACATTGAACCTGATACATTGCCAGACACATCTATCAATAAGTAAACTGCATCTACTGAGCCCAGTACAGTAACTGAGTTTCAAGAAGAAATTCAAACCAAGTCACAAGAAACTGAGTCTCAGTCTGAAGCTACCGAGCGAATATCTACCGAGCTCGAGAAAACTGAACCTGAAGATGACATTCAAGAAGATGACAATGTAACTCATTCAAGAAGCAAGGAACCTGTATTGGCCATGTATCTTAGGAAGAATCATACACCAGATCAGATTATTGGAAATAAATTAGATGGTACTATGACAAGAAGTAAACTGAAAGGTACATGTTTACTTGCTCACTTTGAACCTAAAAATGTTAAAAATGCATTGGAAAATGAAAGTTGGATTGAGGCTATGAATGAAGAAATAAAACAAATAGAGAAAAACAAGACATGGACTCTTGTACCTAGGCCTAAAGACAAAAATGTAATTGGAACAAAATGGGTATTCAGGAACGAGCTAAATGAAGATGGTCAAGTATCTACAAACAAAGCTAGATTAGTGTGTAAAGGGTATTCTCAAGAAGAAGGTATAGATTATGGAGAGGCTTTTGCTACTGTTGGAAGATTAGAAGGTGTAAGAACTCTACTTGCATATGTAGCACATAAAGGATTTAAGGTATATCAAATGGATGTAAAATCTGCATTTCTCAATGGTATTCTTGATGAAGAAGTCTACATTGAGCAACCTGAAGGTTTTGTTGATCCAGACAAAAAGGATATGGTCTGCAAGTTACACAAAGCATTGTATGGTCTGAAACAAGCCCCTAGAGCATGGTATGAAAGATTACATAACTATATTATTCAGATTGGTTTCAAAAGAGCTAATGATAATAGTAGTTTGTACATCAAGGAAGGACTAGATAACATAATTATTTTGGCAGAAATATTTGTGGATGATACTCTGTTTACAGGTAATGATGATTAGTGCAAAGAATTTTCAGAGCAAATGAACAAAGAATTTTAAATGTCTATGTTTTCTCAGATAAAGTTTTTTGTTGGTCTTCAAATTCAGCAAAGCAAGAATGGTATCTACATTACTCAGTCTAAATACATCAAGGAAATACTTAAGAAGTTTGGTATGGAAGATGCAAAACCAGTTGGTACCCCCATGTGTACTGGACTGAAGGTTACCAAAAATGATGATTCAAAAGAAGTAGATTAGACCTTATATAGATCAATGATTGGAAAATTATAGTATGTAGTTCATACAAGGCCTGATATTTCCTTAGCAGTTGGTATAGTAGCAAGATTCTCAGCAAAACCAAGAGAAAATCATATGATGGCAATCAAAAGAATCTTGAGATACTTGAAAGGAACTAAAGATTATGGCTTGTGGTATAAATTTGGAGGCAATCTGGACTTAAAAGTGTTTACTGATGCTGATTGGGCATGAAACATTGATGACAAAAAAAGTATAAGTGGTGGAGCATTCTTTCTTGGCAAGAGGTTGGTATCTTGGACCAGTAAAAAGAAAAATTGCACATCCCAATCCACAACAAAAGCAAAATATGTTGCTACAGTAGTAAATTGCTCTAATATTGTTTGGTTCAAATAGTTATTGGAAGGCATGAATGTTGAGATCAAAGAACTAGTTGTTATATTTTGTGATAATACAAGTGCAATAAATATTGCAAAGAATCCAGTAATGCATTCCAAAACCAAACATATTGCTATAAAATATCACTTTGTCAGAGAATTGGTGCAGGACAAGGAAATCAGATTGGAATATATTCATACAAAAGAAAAAATTACAGATATATTCACCAAACCACTACCTAAGGATGCATTCTTGTATCTAAGAAGTAAGTTAGGGGTCATTCCCCTATCCGAGGCTCACTAAATGAAGATTTAGTGATGCACCAACAAGATCATATTAAAGATCATTCAATTGATGAAGCTTAGTCAAGGAATCATTGCATATGAAACAATACTCAAGGTACATTGCTATTCACCTGGTATGTGTTCTCTTTGACATGTGTTGTCAAAGAGGGAGAGTTTGCTGTCATATTTCAAGAAATTTCTTTAGATTTCTAAGAGGGAGAGTTTTCTTGGAGAGTTTTCAGTCAGAAAGAGAAGTTTTCTAACAGAGGGAGTTCTCATAGATGAGAATCAGAATGAAGCTAAGAATATGTTCCTTACTCTATGTTTTCTATGAAATTTCATTATGCTATGACATATTATGTTGCCATCAATGCCAAAGAGGGAGATTGTTGGATTAACTGTGTGTTGTCTTTGATGTCACACAAATGTCATATTATTTATTGAGCTCAGTTGGTCAACAAAGTAGTTCCCAGTATTTACTAAGCTCAGTCAGTCAACAGGCAGTTTCCAGTGCCTATCGTGATATCTTGGGTGTCAAAGAAAAGTATGGCAGAAAATAATGTTAACCGAGCTTCCTCAGTTAATGAAGGAAAGTTAGTGTTTACCAAGTTCACTCGGTCTCCAAAGGATGTTGTAGAATTCTCAGTGCTTACCGAGTTCTCTCGGTCACCAAAGGAAATCTTTTTAGATTGGTGTTTACTAAGCAAGGTCGGCCCAGTAAAGGATTTTGTTAATTTGAGAAATAAAGTTTGATTATTCTAGCCGATTGTTGTAATGACTAGTAATGGTATTAGTGCCGACTTGACAATCTGAATGGTCAATCTGAATGGTATATATAGAAGGTCAAGTTGTGAATTAAAAGTGTGGAAGTAAAAAGAAGAAGGAAAGTGTGAGCAAATTTTGAAGGATGATTAGATATCCTTGAGGAGTAGCAAAGATATATTTTGATCAGGAAGGATCTAGTGAAGTAGAATAGAGATCTGTAATCAACAATTTAGTTGCATCATTATTCAAGTCATTTCATTGTTACTTTCTTACCATTGTAGCAGTGATTTCAAAATCTCCTAACCGATTCAAGGTTTAACAACCATTTTATAAATCCTCTAACAAGGTGATAGTTCTATTGAATTGTTTCAAGACCTCTTACAAGGCCACTCCTAATAGGGTGATTAAATCGTCTAACAAGGTCACACCTAATAGTGTGTTTTGTAACCTTTTACTGGGTTGGCTCCTAACAGGGCATCACTTCAGAAGAGTGAAAAATAGTAACTAGTTACATTGGTGGTTTTTCCCATATTGGGTTTCCATGTTAAATCTAGTGTCTCTTGTGTTCATGTTATTTTCTTTATTCATGTATATTAATCACTGATGAATGCTTAAGAATAGTTATAATTAATACTCACTACAATAACCGAGTTTCAACATTTCTCTGTATGTTTTCCGAACAACAGCAGCAAATGATTTAATAAAACATCTAAGGGATCTGTGGAAAGAAAATTTATGGTTAATTGATTCACCCCCCCTCTCAGTTACTTCATCTATATTTCCAATAGTTTCCATAGCTAAATTTCCTTGCCATAGTTAATATTTCTCTAAAGACTTACAAGTTAGTAAGTCCTTAGCTAAAGGGCTGATAAACTAAATAAAGTTTCAACCATATAAATAGATAAAACTCATACAAGAAAACGCTGGAGCCAAATTGAATAGCATTGGCTATTTGTCAGCAGAAGGTCCTTGCTAGAATAGAAACATTTGTCACTTTATTAAGATGACAATTGTGTACTAAGTTTCCTAACTATATAAGTCATTGTCATCTTTATTATCTATTGTAGCAAATACATCTGAAGCACCCGCAGAAGCACCAGAAAATAAAAATTCAGAACCAAAGCCTCAAGATTTTTGTACTATTTGTGCAAAGGCTTGACACTTTTGAATATTAGCATCACTAACACTTCTTCAGGCATATTTCATTAACTCCTCAAAATGAGCAGCCTTTATTTTAGCTACCTCATCACTATCATCCTCATCCATTGCCTTGGGGTTCTCACTTCTTTTTCTTTCATGTTCCATATCCTGTAAAAGTGTAGAGGAAAGAGAACATGAAAATTTGAAATAATAAGATACAAGTTGAGGAAAATTTAATCAAAAAATGTAAAATTCTAACAAACTAGTTCAAAAAAAACCATTAAGAAATTCATAACCAAATCTAGTTTGAAAAAGCTACCACAATTGAAGTTCACCTTCTCAATATTTTCTCTAATAGCATACTTGCAAGCTCATTGACAGATCTCTATAATATCTCATCAATAAATATAATGGATGTGGAATTCTTCTCAACCTCCTCAAAAGCCTTTTAGAGATTGCTTTCACTTTCTCTAGCCAACTTTGACATGATCTCAAGTCCATTGATACAGAAAAAGAAGGCACTGGTTTCAATTTCCACTGTCGTAGCAATTAAAGTTTTCTTAGAACCAGGGGGCCCATAGAGAAAAATACCCTTTGGGAGCTCCACACCAATACATTTGAAGAGTTGTGGGCATCTAAGAGGAAGCTCTACCAATTCACAGAGCCTATCTCTCAAATAGTTCAAACAAAATGAAAACACCAATAGTTTCACACAGAGCAGAGCAGATGGATTGCTAGAGCCCAAAGTAGTCTAGAAAATAGAACGAGCAAGGATCCGCTGATAACAAACACCAGAATGAGTGTGGACACCTGAAGATAAATATCTAGACTAATCACTGATCAGGATGTCATTGGTCATTAGTCTAGATATTTATCTTCAATTTTTTTTAAACACTTTGTATTCCGTCAAAATTTTGACTCATTGTAGTTGATGTTGCGACACACTTGTGTCGAAAGTCTATCTTAGTTTGGTCTAAAAATTGACCATTCTATGTCGAAATGTGGCGTCGTGGGTTTGGCATCCTGGTCAAAGATGCTAAATAGTTCAACCAATATTGGTCTAAAGTGTGACACAATGTGGTTGAAATATGATCATCACAAGTTTGGCATCTTGGTCGGAGCGACCAAATATTTTGACCAATATTAATCTATATTGATCGAATGATTGACCAATATACCAACAGTTGCTAATGTTATTCTCGACTAACATTACCCTCATTTTTTACCAAAATTGGCATCTATCATTCTACGGTCATAGCAATGGGTCGATATTTCAATGCCAATAATAGCGATGAACCAGTTGGTCGACTATTCGACCGAGTTGGGTAGAAAATTTGACAAATATTTTGTTGAAAAATAGTGCAAAATGTACTAGTTTACTAACATGATTTGCAAGGAATGTTTGATGGCTAAGCAGAAGAGAAGCTCATTTCCCAGCAAGAAGTTTATAATACCAGAGAAGTTGGAAATTGTTCATACATATTTAAGCGGTCCCACAAGGACTAGAGGATTCTGTGGAGAAAGGTATTTTATGATTCTTGTTGATGATTTCACAAGAGTGATGTGGATTGCATTTCTTAAAGAAAAGTCTGAAGCATTTGATAAGTTTAAAATTATTAAGAAGAAAGTTGAGAATGAATCTAGAATGAAGATTAAATGTTTGAGATTAGATAGAGGTGGATAATTTACTTCAAAAGAATTTAATATTTTTTGTGAAGTGAATGGTATTAAGAGCCAATTTTCAGCCCCTAGGACACTTGAGCAAAATGGTATTGCAGAAAGAAGAACCATGTCAGTGACTGAAGCAACAAGAGCCATGTTATTTGAAAATGATTTGGTGAAGATATTCTTGATAGAAGTAGTGAACACAATAGTGTATACAATGAATAGAGTACAATCAGAGAAGATACATACAAGACACCTTATGAAATATGGTTTGTACATGCACCATCAGTTAAGTATTTTAGAATTTTTGGTTGCAAATGTTATATTAAGAGAGATGATGACATTGGAAAGTTTGACCCTAGAGTTGATGAAGTATATTTCTTGGATATTCATTGAAGAGAAAAGCTTATAGATGTTATAATAAAATAACTAGGACTATTGTTGAGAGCGCAAATGTTAAATTTGATGAAAAGTTCAAAATTTAGGAAAGAATGCTTGATTATGAATCAGATCAAGGAACTCATCCTAGAACTAATCTAGAGAATGTAGAATTATTCTATGAAACTGACAGTAATTTGTGGCATGAAAGCTACATTGAAGAAATCATTGAGGAACCTATAGCTGAAACAAGAAATGAGACAGTGACACCTAACAGGAATGTATCAAGAAATCATCCTATTGAGAAGATTATTGGAAGTATAGCAGAGGAGTTCTGGCACAAAATCATGTACAAGAATAGTTTTTTTTAATTTCTCAAATTGAACCTAAATCTACTAGTGAAGCATGTGAAGATGAACATTGGATTAAAGCTATGAAGGAAGAACTAGATCAAATTGAAAATAATAAAACTTGGGAATTGGTCCCTAGACCTAAAGATAAGAATGTTATAGGAACTAAATGGGTATTCAGGAACAAGATGAATGAACAAGGAGAAGTTGTAAGAAGTAAAGAAAGATTGGTATGAAAAGGATACTCACAACAAGAAGGAACTGACTATGAAGAAACTTCTGTACCTGTTGCAAGAATTGAAGCAGTAAGAATGTTTTTGGCTTATGTAGCTTATAAGAAATTCAAAGTGTATCAAATGGATGTGAAGTCAGCATTTTTGAATGGAGAGTTAGAAGAAGAAGTTTACATTGAGTAGGCTGAAGGTTTTCCTTTAACTAATGAAGGAGATATGGTATGTCAATTGAAGAAATCTTTATATGGATTGATACAAGAACCTAGAACTTGGTATACAAGACTTGATAAGTATTTGATAAAATTAGGATTTACTAAAGGAACAACAGACAAAAACTAGTATTTTTTTCTACTGTCATTGCTTTTGATTTGGCCTTGGATCATGCTGCTATTATGCCTATCCAGAATGCAATTGCTAGCTTTTCACTGTCTTTTGGTGCTGTTGCCTGGTTGCTATCTCTAGCTCGGGTGTTCGAGGTGATATCTCTAATTTTTCTATTGTTGACGTGGCAATTTCTTTATCCCTTGTTTCTCCATTGTAGGTTCAGGGGATTGGTCGGGGTGCTAATCCTACCCCTTCAGGGGTTTCAGATGTTAATTTCCCTTTTGTGGGTTTCTCCACCTCTTCTAGAGTTCAGAAGGCTATTGGTAAGATGGAGGACATATGGACTACTGTGAAGGGAAAGAAATTTAAATCATCCACTCCCTCTTTTGATATGAACTTATGTTCAAATAAGAATGGGCTAAATTGAAAATCTTGATTGCCCTTTGTAGTACTTAGTTTGTGATTTTTGTCCTTTTGGTAGGAACGTTGGTTTGTTCCTTTATTTTGTTGGTGGAGCACCACAATTGTTTTGATCTTTTATCACTATATCTTTCCATGCTATTGTATAAGGTTTGGGGTCCTCTCAAAACCTATTTTTACATAATCAAAATAGACAACTGGTACACAAAAGAAATTGAAATTTTTTTGTTGGTTGTAGTTATCTTTGTTGATGATATTATCTTTGGAGGAGAAGGTGAAGCCAGTGATAAATTTGCAGATGAAATGAAGACTGAATTTTAAATGAGTATGATTGGTGAGATGAACTATTTTTTAGGATTGCAGATAACATGGAATAGTGACGGTATCTTCATAAGTCATACAAAGTACTTGAATTACTTATTGAAGAGATTTGGAATGGACAATTGTAAACCATTTGGAACACTTATGGTAACTGAACAAAATTTATCTAGTACAGATGAGACTCCTATAGTTGAATAGAAGAAGTAAACATATATGATTGGAGGATTGCAATATTCAACTCATACAAGACCTGATATATCACATGCAATTGGAATTGTAGCAAGATTTCAAGGTGATCCCATAAAATCACATTATGCAGTAGTAAAAAGGATACTAAGGTACTTAAGAGGCACATTTGCATATGGATTATGGTATGAAAAATATGACGACTTTACCCTATGTGCATATATAGAAGCAGATTGGAGAGGTAGTGTTGATGACAAAAAGAGCACCTATGGTGGAGCAATTTTCCTTAGAGGAAGATTAGTTTCTTGGCTAAGAAAGAAGTAGAATTGTATTTCACAGAGCACAATAGAAGTGAAATATGTGGCAGTAGAAAACAATTTTAATCATATAATTTCAATGAAACAAATGCTAAAGGACATTAGAATAAAATTTTTTGAGCCTATTTTTATACATTGTGATAACACTAGCACATTTAGTATGTCTAAGAATCATGTACTACATTCTAAGACAAAGCATATAGAGATATATTATCATGTAGTGAGAGAGAAAGTGAGAGAAAAAGAAGTTACATTGGAATATATAAGCACAAAAGAGAACATTGTGGATATATTTACAAAGCCTTTGCCTAAGGATACATTTGTGTATCCAAGAGGTATGCTTGGGGTTATGCCCCAGCCTACTTCTGAGAAGTGATGCAGATGGTTGCATCCATCCTATGATATATGAGCCTTATCTTTCTTTTGGTCTAGATGTTTGTACTTCCTCTATGGGGGAGTATGTGTATCTGAGCTAAGTCATGAGGACTCTAGTGAATGTATTTTTTGAAAAGTATCTTTTGACATTGAAGTTATTGTTGACATAGTGATGAAGCATCTGTCATTGATGTCAATGGGGGAGAAGGATACATGAAAAAAATATCTATTAAAGAGAATTTGAGGGAGAAGGTTAAAAGAAATATAAAATGGAAAACAAAAAGGATATGAATAGGAAAATGAAACAATATTTGATTGATGAAGACAATGTGAAGCATTTCAAAGCAGCAGTGTTGCAATGGTTGGTATTCATGGAACTTGAATATTTTTTCATCTTTATTTCCATCAATGCCAATGGGGGAGATTCTTAGGACTGAATGTTGAATATATCCTATGGGGGAGTATTCACAACCATTATGTAGTAGTTATTATTGTATTCATGACTGTGATTGCCATTGATGTCAACATAGTGATCTACTAAAGTTTAGCAGAGAAGCAGACAATGTTTGAGTTAGCGCACATAGAATATTGAAGATCAAGCTATGTGGAGTTGAGGACTTACTCTATGATATTCTATAAGATTTTGGTTAAGAGCGCGTATAGAAATTCATTTATTCATGATAGTTATCTATAATTCAGTGGAAGCAGTGTTCAGGTAGTGTTCCTGAGTAGCAGTTTTTGGAAATTGGATGATATCTCCTAATCGGGATAGAATCTAAGCATGCAGAGTTGAATAGCTGATGAAGACATGAAAATTGTGACATGGGCATGACAAAAAGGTTAGAGGTCACATGAGTGAAGAGTTATCTTAATTGGAAGCTGACAATTTTATGTAATTATGTAATTCTTATGTATCGTGTGGAAGATTTATTTTATAATTTGTATGCTGACTCATTTATAATTATTTCAGTGTGGTATAAAGAAAGGATTTTTTTTCCTTATTTTAATATGTAATTGGGTAAAAGCACAAAGTTGTGTCATGTTTCAGGACAACTTATCAGCACAACTGAATTTGAGTATTTCTAACTAAAATTATTTTTTGTCAAACATATGGTCTAGCTAGATTCATTCTAGCTAAGTTAGATAAGTTCTTCACCTTTTCCAATTGGAAATATCTATTAAATGCATGTTTTATAAAAATTACTAAAGAAATAAAATTATTTCAAAAAAGCAATGTTTCAATAACTCTTACTCTTTTTAATGATATTTTTTTACAAATATAAAAATACCCTTTTTTAGAGCACAAAGTCAAGATTATCATCATATAACTTTTATAGTATTTTAATTAGATCTAATATATTATAATTTCAAAATACTACAAGTAGGTATTTTAACATTCAAGAGCAAGATGCATGTAATTTATTTTCTGAATGGTGTAGATTTGATAGGGGAAATTTGACGCGAGATGAAAACTGTCGATTTCAGGTATGTTTGACTTTGAGTAGTTATAACAGAGAAATTATACATTGAAAACTAATTTTTCTTCTTTTTTGCACTAGCTATACATTTTATCTATGACATATTTTGAAATCAAAGGAAAAAGAGATTATTTGCATATATTTTTTTGGTGTGGACAATACCCTCATTTTTCAGCATTTTTCAGCAAGTAAAAAATCAACTTAAAAAATTTAAAAAATTATAGCCATAAACTTCATCCACTTTTACACATTTCATTAGTTTACATCATCTCCAAATTTTAAACATAAATGCCATTTTTATGTCATTAAAGTTAAAATTTTTGTGTGTTGTTGACCTTTTCCTTTATAAAAGTGTGACACAGCTTTGTACTTTTACCTAATTGGAATGTAAGATTGTGAAAATGAATTGCAGAATTGTGCAATACTTGTTGAAAGAGGATATGCAAAGTATAGAGATCTGGTATTGAGATCTGATGAAGCAGTTGGTGCGGTTTGGCACAATCAGAGGAGAAGTGTTAAGTTGTTGAGATCAGTAATATTTTTCTATTATTCTATTGAATAATATAGAGATCAGATGGACAATTTGTTTAGTGATCTTTCACCTGAAGCTGTTTGGGTAGTGGGTCATTCTATCTTCTATAAATCCTAACAGAGTTAGAATCTTTTAGCAAGAATTCAAAGTCTCCTAGTAGGGACTAATATGTACTAAATGTATTTCATAAGAGTCCTAACAAAGTCCATCCTCTGACAAGGAACTTTCATATTAGTGAATCTTTTATGGGCATCATTCCCACTAGAGTTTACTCTTTGATCAAGAGGTTCCCTAGTCAACATATCTTGTGTTATTGTGTTGTTGTGTATGTATGTATTTCTATGGTTATTGTTCACATTCCTTACTTGGTTAAAATATATTAAAGTTGATAAAAGTTGTATTTATCTGATAACTGATCTTGGTGGACTATACTTTCTAACAAAAATTAGTCTTTGATATTTTTAAGAGAAATTCTCAAACAAGACTGAGAATGTAAAGAACCAGATCCAGTAATTCATCAACCTGAGATCAAAAAAGAAGAAAAACAAAAAATAGTTTAGTCTAACCAATATGAAGATGTACCTAAGCAACCTAAAAAACATGATTCACCTAATGAAATGTGAAATGAATTCTAAGGTAGATTTTATATAGGAAATTCATTTGCACACATGACAAGGGATTATACAGGTAAGCAATTCAAACCTAAGTCTGGTTATTGTTATAATTATCATGGTTTTGGTCATAGAGATATTGATTGTAAGAAACCTATATCTAATAATAAAGATAATAGTAGAATGTTTAGAGGTACTAACCCTATAGATAAAATACCTATTGGAGGAACAAAGAATATAATAAATCAAGTTATGTGGTATATATGCAACAATTTTGGACATATTGCTAGAAATTGTAGATCATAGATTAGTCAGTTAGGACTGAGATATGGAAACAATGTCATATTTTGTTATATTTTTAACAACATGGGTCACATAGCAAGATATTGCAGAATGAACAACATGAGGAATCCTAATCCTAGAATAAATATGAACTACACTAGAAGGAATATAGATAACAACATTCAAAAAGGAAATAGTAGTAACATGGAAGAAGTTATATTTCTCAAAGCTATAGATCAAGAAAGTGAAACCACAATATAAAGAAGTTAGTCAGGTGAAGCATTTGAAAGTAAGTTGGAATCAATTTTGAACCCATCTCAAACTAACTAAGCATCAAATTTCTTTAATTAAATGTCAAAATAAGCATCAGAATGACATAGAATTTAGCAAAATTTGTATCAAGCCTTGAGAATTTAATATGTGATAGTAAGTGATGTAAGGAACCTATGGTTAACATCACATAATATTCCAAGCATGTATGAGTGCGCATGAAGTGAAATAAGTTCGCTAACAGTTAGAGATAACTTTTTTGGCATAAACATACTTATGCAATTAATGCAACAAAAATATTTTGGAAGGATTTAATGAATAAAAGTAGATTATTGGATAACATTAGATTATTCATGATATTGTAAGAGTTTTAGAGAGAAATCTAGTGGAGTTTGAAAGCAATTTGAAGGATTTGGAGACAAATTTTCATCAGATCTACGCAAAAGCCCTAAATCCTGACATTAAGGTATTTTACTAAGATCTTATTGTTAAAGGTACTAATTTTAGTACAATCATGGATACAACCCTAGTTTACGATGTTAGGATACCCCTAGACCTAAGGTGAGAATGGATCCAATCGAACCTACTGATGATGATCCTAGTTTAGCTTTATTGTCTACACCAGATGAAGTCTTACATTTGGAAGATGTAAAATGGCATTTGAAATGAAAATTTGAGAATGTAGAAGATAGAAGTATGACTGAGGAATATGAAAAAATTTACAAATAAGACATCACTTACAAGGAAGGTTATAGTCATTTAGCTCAACTAGATATTGTAAAGTATATGTTTCATTATGAGTTTTAGAATGATGAGTTGAACAATATCATATTGACCATAATTCATGATGGGAAATTTTGGTTGGATAATAGAGTGATAGAAATCACAATAGATCTAATTCATGGAGTAAAATGTCTTTCTAATAAAGTTGCAATTCCACTAAATGAGAAGAATCTTAATAAAACTTTGAAAACACTAAGTCTCCATACAATGAAGAGGAATTATAATAAGAAAAATTGAGTAGAATGATGTAATATATGTTTGCAAGCTAATGGCTACTAAGCTATGTGCTAGTTCTAAAGAAGATGATATAGAAATAGGTATGGTACATGCAACCTATATTATGTGTTTTGAGAAAGTTGATGTTTATATGAGTGAAATTATGAGAATTCAACTTATTGAAAACCTTGAGAAGATAAAGAAGACAAAGAACTCACAATTCAGATTTTCATCTTTGATCACCTATATGTTTTTCCATATTTTGAGAATATTTCCTTATACTATAGGAGAAGGTTGGAATTATGAGAGATGTACAATGGAAATAATTAACAAAGTGTATCTAAGAAACCCTATTGATAAAGTCAATGAGAGTGCAACACTAGTTATGAAGATATTTCAAAAATGAAATGAGGAAAAGATCAAGAGTTCTACCCTTTATGGTTGAGAAGTACAAGAATGATTTATGCTTTTTGGTTGACAAAAATTTCACATATATTGAAGTGGTAGAACCTAGACTTGAATTTATATACCCTCTTGACTATGAATTATCTGAAGAAGCTATTTAAGTCTATTTAAACAGAATCCTTAAATGAAAATAAGATTCTAAGAGTCCTAGATTTGGAACATTTGAAGAAATATCAAGAATAACACATCAAACTCAGCTACAGAAGTCAGCAAAGAAAATAGTGGACACAACTATTAAGAAAATAATAAGGAAATAGGAATGACTGAAGATGAATTCAATATTAGAAGAAAAACAACATCATCTATGAGAGATATTGGTTAGAAGGAAGTATTAACTATACTACCATTGGAAACCAAAGAAACCTCTACACCAAATATTTTAATAATATTCATGAGTATATCATAGAGCCAAGTGAAATGAGAATATCATTTTCTAAGCCACCATCAATAGCCACAAGAAAATCCAAAAGATCTACTTCCATTCTACTTGCTAAGAGAGTTAAATAAATGAGTAGTGGATGGGGAAAAAGAGAAAAAAACTATTTTCATTCCTGTGGAAAGAAAAATGGTACAAGAAGAAGAATCCACACCTATCAAAAGAATGAGATGTCAAGTGAAAAGTTAGTCACAAGGAGAAGAAGAGGTAGGAAGAAACAAGAAGAAGTAATGGAAGCCTAAGATAGAAAAAGTAAATCCTTTAATCATTAATGATGGAGATTTCAACAAGTTAAACATGTATGATCATATGTATAAAAACTTTGAGAAGATAAATCTTGACAATGCAGTTGTCAAGCACATGATCCTTGTAGACAAGAAATTTTAAAACATAAAAGATAAAATACCAAAGGACTATATGATAAACAAATAAACATGAAAAAAAGAGCAATTGAGGAAGATAAAAGTATTAGAGAGAGATTTGTAAGAAAACTTTGTGAAGTTAAGGATGAAGAACACTCCAAGGAAATAATGAAGAATATTGCTACTCATCTGAGGAGAAAAAGAAGAACTATTATAATCATGGGAGGAAATTATGATGAAGTAAACAGGGAAACATAGGAAGTAGTTGTAAAAGTAATGACATTTGTACGTGCAAAAACCTTAAGTGAGTCAGATCAAGACACCCCAATTTTAGAAATAGCTACAAAGAAAAAGGAGACATCACCCTTGAAAGAAACATCAAAGACTACAATTACCCCACCAACAATATTATTTAATTATGAAACTATGCAAGTAGAAGACACAAGCATCACCATTGATAAAGAAGATCCTTTCGAAGACCAAGGAGAGGATGTTGGCAATTTGGAAGAGATGGTGAATAGGGAAGAATAAAAAGAAGAATAATTAGAGGTATTGAAGAAGATAGTAACAGAAATTGATGTTGAATTACAAAATAAGTGGAAGTTAGTTGAGAAATAAGTCACTTTAACCTTGCCTAGGTTGAAGAGTATTGTAACTCAACAAGAATCTCAAATTAATTAAGGCAAAAATGGCGAACAAAGAAAAGAAATAGAAGTAAAGCCTATAGAGATTATATGACAACATATACAGTTGGACACACCTCAGAAGGACACACCATAAAGTACATAAAAAAATCCTATTGAATCAGTGCTACCAATTTTGGGAACTGAAGTTGATGATGATGATCAAATAGAGTTGATCTCATCTTTCAACAAGATCATTGGAAAGAACAAGAAAGTAAAAATCTTGAGGGGATCACTACTTGAGGTAACTAAGAAGCTTCAAAATTTTATATCTACTCAAATTAGTGAAGTTGATCCTCAAGCTAATGAAAACAAAGTAATTAGAGCTTTTGATAGTGAATTTACTACATTATCAGACATTGCAGCAGTTAAAGCATAAACACTTCATGATGCATAGTTATTTCAATCAACTTATCAGAATACTAAGAATGATTTAGGAAACCTTGATGTTTGTATTAAAAACTTGACAAAATGTCTAGAAAGAGGAAGAACATTGTATGGTCATTGTGCCCTTTCACACAATCACATCTTAGGCATTACAAAGAAGTTGAAAAACAAAGAGGTAGAATTACAAGTCACATTGAATGAATTATAGAATCCCAACATGAAGATCACTGATATTGAGAATAAAATTAGTAAGATAAATGATGAGATAAGCCTATTGGAGAATGAAAAAGAAAGGAAGTTAAAAATATTTTCATGACTTAGAGAGAATTTAACATTGAAAATTAGTAATGTGCATAATCAACTGGAAGAATCTCTTTCCTCAAAGACATGATATGGTAAATTTTATTGTCCTATTCTTAGAGTAGTTGAGATAGTAGCTTATGGGATATGTGAACTACTTAGTGTATCAGATTCAGTGAAGGCTACATGGGATAAAGAGATTACAAACTTGAAGAAAACTTTATAGATTTCATTCCAAGCCTTCCAACTCTAGAGCAATGAATAAAGAGAGGTATATCATAAAGGATATAGGATAGTTGAAGGAGGACTATCCCTATGATGGAATAAGATAATTAATTATGTATTATCCATAGAGTTTTGAAAATCTTGTAATGGCCATGTAACACAATGTTACATAATTTTGCAAGTTTCTTTTTGAATTTTTTGTTGTAAAGTTTTGGGACTTATCCAATTTTCCCATATGTTTCCACCAATGACAAAGGGGGAGATTGTTGGAAATTTTTCTAAGTAGGATATCATGACGTTTTCATTATGGCAACATATTGTATCATCTTAAAATGGAACCACCTCCATGTTAAGCATGTTTAGCCCACTAAGTAAGTGATTTGGGGTCATATTGGATGCCTTGAATTGGTCTTTCCTTTGATCTAGCTTTCTCCCCGTTTTCCACTTCTTTTCTGCTTCATTCTAGTTGAAATTAGTGTTAGAAAGTAAAGATCCCCAAGATAACTGAGAGGGGGGGGGGGGGGGTGAATCAGTTATCTAATAATTTAACTATTCAACTACTTTAAACAATATAATTAATGTACTAATAAACCATAGAAAGATAACCATACACAATTGCACAATAACACAAGATATGTTGACTAGGGAACCTCTTGAAAAGAGTAAACCCCGATGGGAATGATGCCCACAAAATGATGCACTAATATGAAATTTCCTTTTTAGAGGATGGACCTTGTTAGGAGTCTTATGAAATACATTCAGTACATATAAATCCCTATTAGGAGATTTTGAATCCCTGTTAAAAGATTCTAACCCAGTTAAGAGTTTATGGAAGACAGAAGGACCCACTACCCAAATAGCTTCAAGGCAAGATCTCTGAACCCACTATCCATAAGATCTTAGAATTATTCAATAGAATAATATGAAATATATTACCTCCTTCACACTATGCCAAAACCGCACTCTCTGCTACACAAGATCACAATTCCAGATCTCTGTACTCACAAGTATTCCTTCATTACTGAATTAGCTCTTTTCTTCACTTCATGCATATATTTGCATCTCAACCTTCACAATACTTATTGCAACAAGGAAAAAATTCCTTCTTATATACCAAAGTCAAATAATTACAAATGAGTCAGTCCTCAATTACAAAATAATAATTTCTACACACTACACACAAAATTTCACATAAAACTGTCGGCTTCCAGATACTGTAACTTTCTCCAAACATATCTTCGAAGTTTGTGCTGTGAACCACATCATCATTAATGAGTCTCCAACATCCCTTTAATTTTGAAAAATCAGATTCCATCCTAGCTAAGAGATATCCTCTGATTTCCAAAAATCACTTCACAGAAACACTGTCCAAACACTGCTTTCACTAAAATGCTCATAACTCTTATGAATGAATGAATTTATTTTTTCACTATTAACCATAGGTTAATAAGACACCAAAGAAAATTCCATAAACTATGCAAAAGCCAATCTACAATAGAACATGTGTGCAAAACAAAATTGTACCTACTTTCTTGCTGATATCCAGAATATCATTGTGTTGACATCAATGACAATCCATGTCATGAATGCAACAACAACTGCTACAGAATGAATGCCAAAATACTTTTCATTCATTCCTAATAATCTCCACCATTGGCATTGATGGCAACATAGATGAAAAACATCCAATGTTCCAAAAATCCAATACTGCAACATCACTGCAAAATATCAAATTAAATCTTGCTTCATTTTCCTATTCAGCTCTCTCATAAAATCCACAATGTTTTTCATGTATATCTCTCCCCCATTGACATCAATGATAGAAATTCCATCACTAAGTCAACAACAACTTAATGTCAAAAGACACTTTTCAAAAAAATACAATAACAAGAGTCCTCATGACTTAGCTCATAAACTCCCCCATAGAGGAAGCTCCAACATCCAATCCAGAAGAAAGATAGGGCTCATATACCACTGGATGGATGCAATCATCTACATCAATTCTCAAAAATAGGTTGGGGCATAACCCCAAGCATACCTCTTAGATACACAAATGTATCCTTAGGTAAAGGTTTTGTAAATATATCTGCTATCTGTTCCTTTGTGCTTATGTACTCCAATCTTACTTCTTTTTCTACAACTTTCTCTCTTACAACATGATACTTGATCTCAATATGTTTAGTCTTAGAATGTAAAATAGGATTTTTTGGCATACTCACTATAGTGGTATTATCACAATGTATAACAATAGGCTCATCAAACTTTATTTCAATATCCTCAACATCTGCTTCATCCAAATAATCTGATTACAATTGTTTGCTGCTGCAACATATTATACTTTTGTTGTACTTTGTGAAGTACAATTCTGCTTCTTACTTAACCAAGAGACCAATTTTCCTTCTAGAAAAAAGGCTCCACCATTGGTGCTTTTCTTGTCATCAACACTGCCTCCCCAATCTGCATCAGTATAGGCACATAAAATAAAATCATCAGAATTCTCATACCATAATCCATAATCCATTGTTCCTTTCAGATATCTCAGTATCCTCTTTACTACTGCATAATGTGATTCTCTAGGTTCTGCTTGATATCTTGCTACAATCCCAACTAAATGTGCTATATCAGGTCTTGTACATGTCAAGTACTGCAATCCTCTAATCATAGATCTATATTTTTTCTACTCAACTGCTGGTGTCTCATCTTTGCTAGATAACTTATGTCCAGTTACCATAGGTGTTCCAATAGGTTTAGAATCTTCCATTCCAAATATTTTCAATAAGTCATTCAAATACTTAGTCTGACTTACAAATATACCTTCCTTTCTTTGTGTTATCTATAATCCCAAAAAATATTTCATTTCTCCAATCATGCTCATCTCAAATTCAGTCTTCATTTCATCTGCAAATTTGTCACTAGCTTCATCTTCTCCTCCAAAGATAATATCATCAACAAATATAACTATAACCAAAAAACCATTCTCAATTTCTTTTGTGTATAAGTTACTATCTGCTATTCCTTTTATAAATCCCAATTTCAATAAATACTTATCCAATCTTGCATACTAGGTTTTGGGTGCTTGTTTTAATCCATATAAAGCTTTCTTTAACTTACATACCATATCTCCTTCTCGTGTCAAAGGAAAATATTTAGGCTACTCAATGTAGACTTCTTCTTCCAATTCACCATTCAAAAATGCTGACTTCACATCCATCTGATACACTTTGAATTTCTTGTAAGCTGCATATGCTAGAAACATTCTCACTGCTTCAAGTCTGGCCACAGGTGCAAAAGTTTCTTCATAGTCAATTCCTTCTTGTTGTGAATATCCTTTACATACCAATCTTTCTTTTTTTCTTATCACTTCTCCTTGTTCATTCATCTTGTTTCTAAATACCCACTTTGTTCCAATCACATTCTTGTCTTCAGGTCTAGGGACCAATTCCCATTTCTTGTTTTTTTCAATCTGCTCCAGTTCTTCTTTAATAGCATTAATCCAATGTTCATCTTCACAAGCATCATTAGTTGTCTTAGGTTTAATTTGAGAAATCAAACATAAATGTACCTTATTTCGAGTCAAAACTCCTCTGTCTAAACTTCCAATAACTTGCTCAATAGGGTGATGTCTTGAAATATACCTATTAGGTGTCATAGTTATTGATCTTGTTCCAACTATAGATTCTTCTCTACTTTCTTCTTTGTTTTCTTCTCTATTTTCTTCAGTATGACTTTCATTCAGAAAATCACTATTAGTTTCAAAAAATAATTTTGCATTTTCAATGTTAGGTTGAGGTTGTGCTTCTCCATTAGATTCATAATCAAGCATTCTTTCCTGAATTTTAAACTTCTCATCAACTTTTACATTTGCACTTTCAACAATAGTCTTAGTTCTTTTGTTATAACATCTATATGCTTTTATTTTTAAAGAATATCCAAGAAATATTCCTTCATCACTTCTAGGATCAAACTTTCCAATATCATCATCTCTCTTAATATAACATTTACTTCCAAAAATTCTAAAATACTTAACTGAGGGTGCATGTCCAAACCATAATTCATAAGGTGTCTTGTTTGTATCTGCTTTGATTTGTACTCTGTTCATAGTGTATACTATTGTGTTCACTACTCTCCAAAAAGTCTTAGCCAAATCATTTTCAAACAACATAGCTCTTGTTGCTTCAGTTATTGACCTGTTCCTTCTTTCTACAATACCATGTTGTTCTGGTGTTCTAGGGGCTGAAAGTTGTCTCTTAATACCATTCATTTCACAAAAAGTATTAAACTCTCTAGATGTAAATTCACCACCTCTATCAGATCTTAGACACTTAATCTTCATTCTAGATTCATTCTCAATTTTACTTTTCATGATCTTAAATTTATCAAATGCTTTAGATTTTTCTTTCAAAAATGCAATCCTCATCATCCTTGTAAAATCATCAACAAGAATCATAAAATACCTTTCTTCATAGAATCCTCTAGTCCTAGTAGGACCACTCAAGTCTGTATGAACAATCTCCAACTTCTCTATCGATATGAACTTCTTACTGGGAAATGAACTCCTTTTCTACTTTTCCATCATACATTCTTTGCAAATCATGTTAGTAGGTTTCATAATTCTAGGTAAATCTATTACTGCAAGTGTAGTGCTCACCTTGACAATATTATCAAAGTTTATATGAGAAAACCTTTTATGCCATAACCAACTATCATCAATCTTAGTTATCAAACATGTCATCTCAGTAGGATTCAACTGAAATACATTACCTCTAGTTCTGGATCCTTTTCCAATCAGATTTCCATCTTTATCTTTTATCACACAAGTTTTCTCAGCAAACCAAACTTGATAACCCTTATCAACCAATTGTCCAACACTTAGTAGATTACATCTTAATCCATCAAAAAAGTAAACATCATCAGTGTTAGTCTTTCCATCAAGAGTAGTAGATCCTATACCCTTAATCAAACAAGGTGCATTATTACCAACCCTAGCAATTCCTCCATCATAATTATCTAACTTAACAAACTTTCTTTTATCTCCAGTCATATGATGTGAACAACCACTGTCTATAATCCAATCAGATTTCTTTTCAACTTGAGAAACTAATGCTTTTTCTTCCCTTTCATCAGATTCAAAACTTTCTTCTTTAATTGCTACAAATCCTATTTCCTCAAAGTTATCATCATCACTGTCACTTAAATGTCTTTCAATTCCTGCTTCAAGATCTTCATGATTTTCATAATAACATTCTTTAGATCTCCTAGATTTAAAGTTGCTTCTATACTTCTTAACTCTTTTAGGACATTTAGATGCAAAATGACCATATTCTTGACAAGTCCAACATTTAAAGATTTTCTTACCATCTGGTTCTCTTTTTACAAGTAATGCAATACCTTCTTCAATCTTCTTATCTTCCTCAGATTTAGATCTGCTACTACTGGCATAATCTCCATTCACACTAGTACTTCTTGTAGGTCTAATGTTAAGAGCACTAAATGTTGTCTCCATTCTAGGTAGCTCTCTTGGTAATCTCAAATTCATCTCTGTTCTTTCTAATCTTCCAAGAAGAGTCTCTCTTGAAAAGTTTGATGTACAAGGTATCACTTGTTCAATCATCTATGTTGTCTACTTGAATACTGGTGTCAAAGTTCTCAGAATTTTCCATATCATTTCATTCTCTATCTTATCACCTCCACAAGACTTTATTCCTATTACAATCTCAAACATCCTACCAATATAGCTTCTAATAGATTCATCTTTCATCATTCTGATATCTTTAAATGCACAAATCCAATTATGTAATCTAGCCTTCTTTGCATGTTCATCACCTTCAAAAGTAGAATGTAAAGCTTTCAAAATTGCATGAGATGTTTTCAAACATCTTACCTGACTATATTCATTCTCTGGTAGTGTTGAAAAAAGTGCTTCTCTTGCAAGTATGTTACACATGAATAGATCTAGTTCATCTTTAGTTCCTGCCTCTAGATTGTCTTCCTCAATGATAGTCTTCTCATTCTTTGTAATCAACCAATAACTTGGTCCTAAACACAATAGATGTGTCTTCATCTTTTCTTTCCAGCTGTCAAAATTTACTCCATCAAACTTAGGGCTTTCTTTTTTGAAATTCACCATGGATCTCCTTAAGTTGTTAAACTTTTATTTCAAGGACCTACTACTCTGATACCAATTGTTAGAAAGTAAAGATCCCCAAGATAGCTGAGAGGGGGGGGGGGGGGGTGAATTAGTTATCTGATAATTTAACCATTCAACTACTTTAAACAATATAATTAATTTACTAATCAACCATAGATAGATAACCATACACAATTGCACAATAACACAAGATATGTTGACTAGGGAACCTCTTGAAAAGAGTAAACCCCGGTGGGAATGATGCCCACAAAATGATGCACTAATATGAAAGTTCCTTGTTAGAGGATAGACCCTATTAGGAGTCTTATGAAATACATTTAGTACATATAAATCCTTGTTAGGAGATTTTGAATCCCTGTTAAAAGATTCTAACCCGGTTAAGAGTTTATGGAAGACAGAAGGACCCACTGCCCAAACAGCTTCAAGGCAAGATCTCTAAACCCACTGTCCAAAAGATCTTAGAATTATTCAATAGAATAATATGAAATATATTACCTCCTTCACACTATGCCAAAACCGCACTCTCTGCTACACAAGATCACAATTCCAGATCTCTGTACTCACAAGTCTTCCTTCATCACTGAATTAGCTCTTTTCTTCACTTCATGCATATATTCGAATCTCAACCTTCACAATACTTATTGAAACAAGGAAAAAATTCCTTCTTATATACCAAACTCAAATAATTACAAATGAGTCGGTCCTCAATTACAAAATAATAATTTCTACATGCTACACACAAAATTTCACATAAAACTATCGGCTTCCAGATACTATAACTTTCTCCAAACATATCTTCAAAGTTTGCGCTATGAACCACATCATCATTAATGAGTCTCCAACATCCCTTTAACTGCACAAAATCAGATTCCATCCCAGCTAAGAGATATCCTCCAATTTCCAAAAATCGCTTCATAGAAACACTGTCTAAACACTGCTTTCACCAAAATGCTCATAACTCTTATGAATGATTGAATTTCTTTTTGCGCTATTAACCATTGGTTAATAACACACCAAATAACATACCATAAACTATGCAAAATCCAATCTACAATAAAACATGTGTGCAAAACAAAACAACACCTGCTTTCCTGCTGATATCTAGAATATCACTGTGTTGACATCAATGACAATCCAAGTCATGAATGCAACAACAACTACTAAAAAATGACTACCAAAATACTTTTCATTCATTCTTAATAATTAGGGTTAGGATCTTAAGGATTCTCATGAATTTCCCTCTTCCATGGCTCTATTTTCTAGGTAGGATTTAGCAATGGATCCTCATGGCCTTCATTTCAATAATCATAGGATTTTATGTCTATTCTTGTCATTCTATCCTATTATGGCATCAATTTCTAGGTTTTTGGGAATCCCTGGGACCTCCTTATCTAATTTTGAGTCAACCTAAGCAAAAGGTCAATGTCTTAGGTTCACCCTGACTAGGTCAAGGTCAATGTTGACTTTGACCCCTTTCTCCAAAATTTCTAGATCCTTAATCTCTGGGCTTTGGGCTTTCAGGAGATTTAATTTCCTACTTCTGGGTTAGCCATTTCAGGTTTCGAGATGGTAAATCCTTTAATTACATTTAATCTAGGTATATTTTCTAAAGTTGAGGACCTAATTAGGATTTAATTCTCCAAGGTGGCCCATCTAGAGGAGTGTTCCCTAGATCACTATAAAAGGAGGCCTTCCTCTCTCATTTGGAACATCAAGTTTTCATGCTCAAGCTCTCAAGCTCTCAAGGTGATCAAGCAAGCATTCGTTCAAGCATTCAAGTCTTCTTCTCCATCCAAGTTCTCCATTGAAGATCAAGGATTCAAGCATTCAAGCGATTCCATTCCATTCTCTTACTAAGGTGGATTCCAAGCATACAACCATGGAGGTTTGATTTATATTTACTGTTGTGTTCAAGCTTTCATATCAATATACTTATTTACATTTCAAATACAATTGCATATCTATTGAATTGCATAGCTTCATTGTTAGATCCTTTTCTACTACTTGCTAGCATTCTCCATTTTGATTTCAATATTAAGGTTGATTCCAAACTAGGGTTTGACCAAGGCAAACTCCCCATACAACAAAAAGCCCCATTTTCTTGTAGGTACAGGTGCGAAGTTTTAGATCTGATAGCAAATTTGGATACCCTTTTTGGCCATCTTCTGGGATTTGTGAATAGAATTTGTATCACACTTCAAATAAAGAATGTGGTATTTGACCTTTTATGAGGGTCAAACCCAAGTTGAGCCATCTTGAGGAAATATTTCTAGGTTTTCTCTATCTCGGCATTTCTAGTCCAGGATAGGTTTCAAATTTTCATGAAAGTGTACACAGACATGAGAATTCAACATTTTCTAGATCTGCCCTAATTTTGAGGTTAGTAATTATATTTAACTTATTTCATATTCCAAACATAATTTTCCACATTAGGGGAAATATTGGATTTACTCTTCCTACTCTCTTCCATAAAATTGATTTGATTGTGCATTAACCTTTTGGTTGATCAAATCAGATGTCTTCCTTGGGAATTTGGGTTTGAGAATAGATCTTAATATTTTCCCCTTCCCTTTCTATCTAAATAGTGGTGAATCCATTTTACCTCTATTCACATATATTTATTATTAAGATACCATGATCCAAGGATAAATTTTGGATGAGAACTTAAGGAAATTATCCAAGTATAACAATGTTTATTTTTTTAGCACAAAGACTATTTTGAACAACAAAGTTCATAGAAGCATTTATATCACAAGAAAATGTAAACATGAATTATATGCGGTATGCCGAAGCTAAAGCTAAGAGCACAAGAATGTATGTTATATATGGATAGAGTTATTAATGTTTTATAAAAATAATGTTGAGCCGAATAGAATAGTGCAGTGACTAGTAAATGAATGTTTTGAGTTAAGGAATTATTTTATTTATGAAAATAATGACTTAACTAATTAGGGATGAGATCCTAGATATTAACCCTAAGGTAGAAATAATTAATATTGTGTTTTGGAAACATGCAAGCTGACTGGAAAGATATATTTGTGATAGCTTGTATAAAGGAAATAAAGTTGTAATGTAAAGTTGAAGAGTGATATGGTATTTGTGTTAACACAAAATTGATTAAATATCTTGATGAAGATTCAGGAGGTCACTGAGCTATTAAAGTGATATATAACATGACTAAACCAGTCAATATGTTATCATTGATGTCAACTAGTTTTGACTATACTTAGCATGATAGTTACAAATATATGAACATCTGTATAAGGAAGAAATGGTGAATAAATGAGATATGTACATAAGGACAAGATGTATATGACAGATATGGACAAGGTATATATTGGGTAACTTATTGATGAGTCTATGAAATTATTTTGTTGACTTAACCATGTTGCATTATTCTATTATGAAGAATAGATCAAAATTGAACAAGTCAATGTGGTCAGTAACTGAATATTTTTGTATACCACGAGTCAGTCTTGTGTATACTGAGTGAAAGTAATAATCAAGCTAGTGATCACCGATGCATTATGTATTAACCGAGTTGGATTTTTACATTAAATGGTTATAACAGCTGACTATAATTGATAAGCTCATAGATGGTTATGATTTTGAGGTAAGAGATAAAGTTTGTTATGAGATCAAACAAATGACAAAATTTAGAGATGATCAAAGGGAAAAGATTGAAATGTGTTATTGACACAACTATTGAGGAACCTTGAAGAGGCAAAATCTAATGGAGTAGATGAAAATAGTTTACATGTCTATTTAAGAGACACAAGGTTCATTGTTGAATCAAGCCGCATGAGTATAGACTGCAGGAGAATTCACGTGAAGACATTTTTCATGTACTACTGATCAAATTGGTTATAGACAGAACTGAACTGAACTACAGGCATAACCAAGAGTCGGAGATATATGCACCGAGTGAAGTATGTTGGAAAATATAATGGAGTGGATTGATTATTGATCAAAAGATCTATATTCAGGTTAGCATAGATTTAAATACTTTCAAATTGAGTTGTATTTGAATTAGATCACTATTGTATCGATTTAACCATTGTTATAGCAAAATCTCTTCACTGAGTGGACTTAATAGTCTTTGTATTTTAATATGATATTCAAGGAATGTTAATTGTTTTCTTATTGACCCCGTAGTGAATGTTGGTTGAAGGATAACTTATACTGATAAATCCTGTAACAACTTCACACCTAAAAGTGTATTTTGTAACCTTTAACAGGGTTGGCTCCTAACTGAGCTCACTTAAGAAGAGTGAAATATTTTGGGTTACTAGTCCAAGGTGGTTTTTCCCTTAGCAAGGTTTATGTTAACATTCTTTTCACTCTTTTGGAGGCCTAGTTACTAGATGAGACTACAGTACCCTAGTTTGTGTTATTAAGTGATCTTGCTTAATATTTTTGTTCATTTTCATTGCAAGTACATGAAAGGGAAGGAGATAAATTTCTACATCTAAGATTACATGTGCATATATCACTGTTAAGCATGTTGTATAAAAGAACTAAAAGGAACATTCATCTGATCTCACACAAGCCAGGAGCATAGCCATTATTAGAATTGAATAAATGAGTACAAACATACATATACAATGAGTATAAGATACAGGGGTACCAGACATTGCCTAGTATTGAGACTTTATCTTCGGTGTTCCCAGTGAGCTCCTGTGGTCTAGAACCTGCAAAGAAAGAGAAAAGTAGAGGGGTTAGATCCAATGGATCTAAGAAATGAATGGTGCCATAGTATCTACAATGCATGCATATATGCACTCAGTCATGCACCTCTAGCAACGGCTGTGCTCAGGCCGTGTGCACTAAAAGGGCTCCAAAAAAATAAAAGAAATACCATTGTTTCACTAATATGTTTGTTCCATGTGCAGAGATAGAAGAAGTAGATTCATAACAAATAGTAGAATACTAGGATCTAGATGAATTATGATGCCCTATGATGTGGGCTCTCTTGAGAGAATCTCAAATTTCCTCGAGAGAGGCCACATCATAGGCCAAGAACACCCATGCTCAACAATGTAACATTTAGTCGATGGCAGTATCGGTGGGACACTCAAGAACCATAGATCCATATCAAGTAAACCATGGTTAAAGCAATAGTAAGGGAGGACTTACAGAGAAAACCATCATCTCATCAACATGTCAGAAAAGATACATGAATCACATTATGGAATAAAGGGTACATTTTTATGCAAATCAGTGAAGGACCATCTCAATATAATGTGTACAGGATCATGAGTCATCATTATCCTAGATATCAGTGGTACATGTTTCCAAGACAATAATCAACATCATACAAAGCATACATCAAAATGATGATAGAAAAGGTTCAAAATAGTGAGCATCCAGGGCATATGTTGTAAGATGAATATAACAAATATAACTGGTCATAGGCATCAATACATGTCGATAATACTATGATAGAAAACATATTCAAATAATGGTGCAATGCCATGACTCATTGGTTTATTCCAACAACAAAAAAGAGGCACACATGCCCTTCAAAATATGGTGCCCTCTTTTTAGTCAAACATAATGTAGTAAACTCCAATGGACAGCGACATCCACCATCATCCTTCAAATAATGTGGCTTGCAAGTTCCAAGTAATCCATAACAAGTCATAGTTTTACGGGATGTATATGAATAAGGAAAAGAAGCAATAAAAAACATAGATGCCTTAGATTTTTCATGGGCCTTATGATCATTGGACCAATGCCAGGAAATGACAATGATGTAGTAAGTATTAGAAGCATTGACCTCAGGGTCATACAAAGCCAAGCATGATAGTTAGCATCAATGGTATGGTGCCTCATATATCATCGAATGGAGAATAAGATACAATGATTCAAAAGTATTACAGTTATAGAGAGTCATAGTGTCTTAAATATAGAGGAAAGTTGAAGTACAAATAGTGTTCTGACACATCAGCAAGAATAGAATATACACCATGGAATCGGTGGCAAGAAACAAGTTCACAATAGTGATGCCCTATTCCAAAGATCCACAGGATACTAGCTTTCATGAGATGGCAGAAAACACAAGGATGCCCTAGCCTTATGGCTCATAGGCTATAACAAATACAAGCACAACATGGGCCCTCAAACACAATAATGAATTCAATATTCATACATTGATGCCCTAGCCAATGAAACACCATAAATAGAGGTTGTAAGATCAATATGCTGGTGATTAATTTATGAGAATAAAAAATAGAGTTAAGCAAGTGCCATGCCATCAAATGCAGAGGTTCGTAATACATGATGCCCTAAATCCAAATGCAATGCATATAGTATAGTTCCAATGACAGGAAGCAAGCTTATACGCCCATAAATACAAAGGCTAAGCTCATGCACACCATGAAAATCACGGGCTATGTAGAATAGTAAACATGGAAGGTGGTGCCACAAAGCTCGATACCAATAAGTATGCCCTGGTCACATAGCTTGCGGTGAAGTGCCAAATAGTGCCCTCATCTATATGAGGATTCAATAAAAAACCCCATTACTCATGGGATGTGCATGAATATAAAAGAGAGACAGTGAATAAATGCATATTATGCCACAAGGATGCCCTAGGTACAAAGCAATAGAGTTACAGTGAAGCATGTACCCTATTTTTATAGTAATGAATGATGAGATCAATGCCACAAGCCCACAACCATACATATGCAGAAATCTAGACAATGCAAATATGATGCCCTCAGCATGGTACCAAATAGAGAACAATAATAATAATAATAATGCCAATATCAATTGAAAATGCAAAGTAAGTGCTAGATGTAGGGCCACACTCACTGGCATCAAATACACAAGCAAATGTAGAGAATTTACAAATAGTGCCATTATCAATACCCTCAAATGTGAAGATAGAAACTAGACCAGATGCAAAGATACAAAATGAATAGGGGATACAATGCCAGTGTGAGGATCAAATACAAATAAATATGCCCTCACGGTGCCATCAAATATAGAAATGAAATTCTAGCATATGCCCTCATTTTGCAAAGGAAGAAATAACATAAAGTAAAAATGCTATGAGTGCCAAATGAATCATACCTCAATCAATATGCCGAAAGGAGAGAGGTTTTTGTTTCCTCGATCAAACTCAGAGATCAAAGGTGGAACTACCAGTCAGGATGGAAACTTGCCAATTTCCATCGAGGGAGAGTGCCTGTTGCAGTGGTCTCCCCATCTTCCAAGTGTTAATGAATTGATAGGTCATTTGAGTCTCCCCTCTTTTACAGTTGAGATTCTTGTGATCTCATCTTTTATTTTCAGTGTTTCTTTTAGGTGGATTTCTTTTTAAAGTTGTAAATATTTTAAAATTTATTTCCCCATTTTTTGGGTTGAAGTTATTTTAAAATACCATTAAATCCACATGTATTGGCATAAGGGTAGTAAAAATTTAAATGTAAAAATTCATTGCAAAATGTCATTGTAATTTTGAAAAGTGGCATTTTATAAGCCATTGTCAGAATACCATTTTTAGAGCATGACTTAGTGGGTGGGATCTTTCCTTTGACCATCTATTTTAGGCACCCAACTTTTTCCACTACCCCTATAATCTCAAGAGTTGGGCATCTAATTTGAGGAGGCATTTATGGGCCTATTTGTAGTTACTTACTATTTTTAGGAGGTGTGGGTCATGATGCAATTTCCTAGGTTTACTTTTTATACCTCTCACTTGTGTGATTGAAGTTTGTTCTTCTTTCCCTCTTTCTTGGAGGTGAATGTTTGTAGCTTTGGAGAGGCAAGCTATTCTTTGGCTCCCTTCAATTCATTTTATATCAATTATCCTTCTTTTCCTATAGCTTTACAAGTCATTTTGGTGGATTTGATGTCATGTATTGTGAAAAAAAATAGTCCTTTACTTGATGTTTTGTTCATTTTAATGTTCACAAGCATTGTTATTTCTTAAAGTCTCAATCTATGTGCGTTTCAATGTATTTGGGTTTGTGGAAATCATTTTCCCTTCTTATCTACAACCAACATCTGGTTATTTCTAAGGGAAAAATCAGATTAGGAAGGAGTTGTGATGCTCAGGTTATGTTTTGAATCATATTGTGGGTTTGTTTTCAGTGTGTGGATCTATCAAAGTTTAGTGAATCACCTTAGTTTTAGTTTCAGTTTCATGCACTCTCTATCCCTTTTCCTTCAAAGTTCAGTGAAGTTTCAGGTGATTCAAAGGGAAGCTGGCCCTTAATCTAGAGGTCTATTCTTGAATAGGTTACCCACAACCTGAGAATAGTCCCATGTTTCATGGGATTGCTAGGTTTTACACTTACCCATAATCAGGTACAATCCCTAGTGACAACAGTTTCCAAGTTAAATCTTTGTGTTATGTGTTATTTTTTAAGATTGGATTACTATCATACTTTACATATTTCATATTTGATTAATTGGTAAACACAATTTGGAAATTACTAGTATTCCGCAAATGAACAAAAAGATTGTTGTTAACATCTTACCAAGTTGTTTGTTTTATTCAAGAGGTTTGAAAAAGTACAACTAAGAGTTTGGGGCTATAGGATAAGTCATTTAACTGATTCACCCCCCACTCAGTTATCTAATAATTGGTATTAGAGTGTATTAGTTTCTTGGAAGAAAGTTTCAAGGGCTTGAGGTAAAGATCACAAGATGTATAAAAGGGAGGTGCCTAAGCTAAACAAAGACAACTTTTCAACATGGAAAAGTAGATTGAGACTACACATATCTAGAAATGGAGAATCTTCTCTACATCTTCTAGACAATGGATACATGCAACCAACTATTGGACCTTTCATAGTTGATCAGCTGAGAGATAGATATGAACACAACATGACAATGATAGAGATTATTGCTCCTCGATCTGATGTAGAGTTTGAAGATATAAAAATATGTACTACATCTAAAGAAATTTGGGACAAGCTTGCACTAGTTCATGGAGGAGATGAAAATGTACTGAGGGCCAGACTTGAAAGCCTTAGAGGTAGATTTGATGATATGAAGATGAAAGAAGGTGAAAACATCACACAATACTCTAACCAAATCAAGGAGGTGGTCAATGCTTTTTGAGGAGTAGGAGGTGTTATTGATGAAGACATTGTTGTGAGTAAAATTATTATAACCTTGCTTCCTAACTATGCTATCAGAATCTCTACTATTCATGAAATGAGATATGCATTAGGTAATGTTCTTACACTTGATATTCTAATCAGTAAATTGACTATGTTTGAGATGAACAACTATGATAACAATATTGTACCGAGTGTTGAGTTTTATTTTATGTCATCATTGAAGATCAATAAGTCTAGCAGTAAGAATAACATAAGAAATGAAAGTGAGAGTGACAGTGAAGATGGACTTGATGAGCTTGAAGCACTTATGGCTAGAAGACTTCTGAAAGGTAAACAAAGGTGTTGATTGTGGATTATTCCCTTTGATCTTCAACTTATAGATTTACACTTTGATGGATGATTTAAATAAAGCTCTGACTCTATCACCACTCCAAACTCCACAAGGAAGAGGGCCAACTGACAAGGATCAAAAGATCCTTCTACACTTTGAGCTTTAGTGCTCAAGCGGGTGTACCCTTGACTCACTTCTCTAAAGGAGTCTAAAGCAATATTCCACTATATCTCATATAAGATTGTTAAAGATTTATCAAATAATGTTTGTGTTTGTAGTTGTTAACCATGAACTTCAAGAGGAAGGACCAGTGCCTTATCCCAGGGCTTAGAGTCACCTAACTATATACCTCAACTGAATACCTCAAATGAAACACAATGGAATCTGAGGTAAGTGCTTTTCCTATTACCCCTTTCCCTCAAGCACAAGGACATCAAATTCGACACCTGACTGCAAACTCACTGAATTCATCTAGAAGACTTTAACCCTAACTTTGTTAGGAACTCAAAGATAAATTCAAAATACTCTTTGTTTACCATATGCTAGCACACTTTGTGAAATTTACCATATGCTAGCACACTTTGTGAAATTAACATATATGAGCTTAGAGACAAGCAAGAAGACATACACAAGATACAATATTGGGATTCAAAATGTTTTCATTAACAAATCCAGAATCAACATACAATTAGAATGATACCAAGATAAGAAAAGTCACAAAACCAGACCTCTATTAGTATATTACAGTAAAAAACCAAGGACCAAAAGAAACAATGTTTTGGAACCCTTGCAAAATAAAAAATTCTGCAACTTATACCCCCTAGTCATCTTGAAAATCTACAACAAGCTATGGATGACTAGGGTCGGGGTTTTCAACAACCCAATCTACTAGAAATAGTCTAAAAAGTTATTATAGGGGTGGGAAACATAGGCAATCAGGAAAGAGGAAATCCTGAACTGATCCACAATCATGAATTTTTTCTCTGCAAGTATAGGGGATCATAAAATTGGGCTCAAAAGGACACCCTGCAACAAGCCTTGAGCACACAACTGAAATGGTACAAGCTCTGCAAATGATCCAACAGAACCCTGGACCACACCACAAATGGAAAACCAGTCACTTCTCACTAAACAAGGTCAATTCTGCAATGAATTCCATAAATTTGGTACTTTCTGGCCTCTGGAAGCTCTCAGAAAAATTTGAATTTGAATACCAACGGCTAAATCCTTGGCGCCTGTAGAGAATGATGGCCCACGTTCAAAATTTATCATCCCACTAGCACGGACCAACTGGAAACTACCACAACACCATCTGCCACTGAGCCCACCAAACAGCCACAAATGGGCCCCAGCACATGTGGCACCTTGTCACATGATCGCATAGCCCAAAAATGGGCTATGTGAACATGTGAGAACCTGTGAACACTAACCGTTACCGCATGGAGCTGACAGAAAATGTTAGTCACATGATCACATAGCCTTGCAAAGGGCTATGTGAACATGTGACTAACCGCCAACAAACCACAACCACAACCATCAACCAATAAGAAACCTCCAACTGCAAGCACATGTGTCACACTAGACCCACTGAGTACAATAGACAACCTGGCAAAATAGAATAAAATTCGATGGATGGCACATGATCGCAAAGGCTTGGAATATTCCTTGTGATCATACGCTGACCATTAGATTAAAAGCTTTAAACATGGGCCCCTTGGCAAACAGGACCCACCGACAAATTGCCTCCTGACAAAAAGTAACATCAATGGCTGGCGTAAGATCACATGGCTCTGACAAATCCCATGCGAACTTATGCCAACCATCGATCCTCTGACACTGTCAGGTCCCACTGAGCCTTCAAAAATTTAGGTCCCACTCACACACGCACAATCACTAACCCATGGACCAATCACAAAATGCTGACAAGGCATATGGCAGGTGGACCCACTGATAACTCCATAAGATAAAGCCGAGAACCTTAGGAGAAATTAAATTTTGCAAGGCACCTGAACTTAGGAAAAATAAAGGGACCCACCAAAGAGATAAAAGACCTAACCATGAACTTGGTAAAAGGAACTTGCTTAAAAGGCACATGTGGATTAGGTGCTTTTAAGTGACCCATGAAAAGGTAACACACAAAAGGAATAAAGCTAGGGCACACTTAAATTTTGAAACCTAACGGCTAGATTCTGAACATTTTGCCTAAGGTTTAACCAGGGAGCAGAAAAATCATTGCAGAGAGAAGGGGAAAAGACTAGGAGCCATGAAATTTTTTGCACATGCTAACAGAAGGTATAAGGGAAAGTTACATTTAGCATGTTTTAATTGTAAATAAATTGGCCATATTGTAGTGAGATGTCCTAATAGGAAAGATGAAGATATAGATAATGATTAATCTGGTGAAAGAAAGTTTCATAGAAGAGATAACCAAGAACACAGAGAAAACTAATAGTATGACATAAGAAACAACCAAGACAACAAAGATAAAGGAAAGAAGGATTTTTACCTACTTGGTGATGATGATGTTGATACTGACACCAACACTGATGAGGAAATTGAGGTGGTATTCATAGCTATAAAATAATATTCAAAAGAAGAAGAGAGGTATGTTGAAACAACACTTATATCTAAAGTTAGCAATAATGATACATGGATTATTGGTAGTGGTTTTACACATCATATGACTAGTGATGAGGAAAAATTTGAATCTCTCAAACATTATAATGGAGGATCTGTTAAAATGGGAAATGATACACCTGATTTAGTGAAAAGAAAGGGATCTATCTTGTTGAACAATAAGATTAGATGTGTGAATGCATATTGGGTGAAAGGATTTAACTATATTCTGTTGAGTGTAGCACAACTAAATAATTTAGGTGACCGATTTTCATATGAAATTAGAAAGGTGAAGATCTATGATGAAACCAAAAATTTGGTCAGTACTATTGAACAATCCAAACCTAATCTATTTTACTTGATAATGCCAAATTCTTGTTTGTTTGCTAGAAATGAAGATGTGTGGTTGTGGCATAAGAGACTGTGCCATGTGAATTTTGATAACATGGTCAAGATTAGTAAGAAGAGAAGAGTTAGAGGTTTACCTAGTCTAACTAAACCTGACCATGTCATGTGTAATTAATGCCATAAATGGATAATGACTAGATCTAGTTTTAAGAGAAAAGACTATTCTTCTAAAGGTATTTTGGAGTTGGTGCATACTGTCTTATGTGGTCCTATGAGAACTCATTTTATTTTTTGATGACTACTGTAGGATGATCACATTTATGTTTTTGAAAGAAAAAAATGAATCTTTCAAACTATTTAAGTGGTATAAAGCTAAAGTTGAAAAGGAAACTGGGAAAGATTTAAAATGCTTAGGATATGATAAAGGAGGTGAATTTATTTTTGCTGAATTCACTACATTTTGTAATGATCATGGAATTAAAAGATAGGTTTATGCACTGAGGACACCACATCAATATGGTATTGCAAAAAGAAAGAATAGATCTATAGTTGATTGTGCCAGAACACTGATGATTGAAAAGGATGATGCACAAATATACTAGAGAGAAGCTATTAGCACTATTGTATACACCTTGAACTAAGTTCAATTGAAGAAAGATACAAATAAGACACCTTATGAACTATGGTTTGGCTACTAATTGAATGTAATTTATTTTAGAATTTTTGGAAGTAGATGTTACATTCTGAAAGATGATAGAAATGGTAAATTTGATTCTAAATGTGATGTAGGAATATTTATAGGATATTCTACTAAGAGAAAACCATACAAACATTTGAATAAGGCTAATAACAAAATGATTTAATGTACTAATGTCAAATTTCATGAGTTTTCTTAGAAAAATGATGAAGAAAGAAGGAAGGAACCAGAAGACTATGGTAGGTTTACATATATTGAGCATCCAGAATATTTACCCAAGCCTCATGTTGATTCCACCGAGTGATAGGAAAATGCTACTTAGAATCAGAAAATGCAAAATGAGAACCAGGAAGATGCTACCGAGGAAGAAATTGAACTTGAACTGAGTCAAGAACAAAGAAGAGAACAAGTGCTAGTGAGATTTGTGAGAAGACACTATCCAAAAAACCAAATTATTGGACACAAGAAAGTTGGCATGATCAAACGAAGTAAGTTAAGATAGAACCCATGTTTAGTTTGTGAATTTGAGCCTCAAAATGTTAAAGATGCACTTGAGAATGATGAATGGATTAAGGCCATGAATGAAGAAATTCAAAAAATAGAGAAAAAAAAACATCGACATTGGTATCGAGGTTGAGTGATAAAAATATAATTGCTACTAAATGGACATTTAGAAACAAGTTGAATGAGAATGGTGAAGTGACTAGAAACAAAAAAATACTTGTTTGTAAGGGATATACACAAGAAGAAGGAATTGACTATGGTGAAAGTTTTGCACTAGTCGAAAGACTTGAAGGAGTTAGAATATTACTTGCATATGCTACCTATAAAGGTTTTAAAGTTTATCAAATGGATGTTAAATCAGCATTTTTTAATTGAATTCTTGACGAAGAAGTCTACATAGAACAACCTCAAGGTTTTGTTGATCTAAATTAGAAGAACACGGTATGAAAATTACATAAAGTATTGTATCGACTCTATTAGTGCTCAAATCTACAGATTATGAAATACTCATATAATCCCAATGGACATAATCTAGCAAAATGTAAACACTAAGGTATTAAGGTTAGAAAACCTTCTTCACTTCGAGTATGAATACTCAGGCAGGTGTACCTATATCAATTCAATGTTTGATTAAGCTCTAAATTGTGAACTAGCTCCTTCACTACTCTGTCCTTGCTTCCAAACTCAACTTAATAAGATGAGAGAACTCTAAGTATGGCCAAAATTATCTTGATACATAATATTGTGATAGAAATCATGAAAGCAGCAACATGAAACAATGGTTTAAGGATATTCAACCTTCTTCCTTTTAGAGTTGAACTCAACGAAGGCTAACCTCATTTAGTGCTTCTACAAAGCATTACAAAACACATCTATGAACTTGTCATAGAATGATTTAGATTATGATTGTACAAGTAAAGTAAAATGAAATAGTTATTTATATTTTGGGTGGCAAATCAGTGTAAATGGATCCAAAACCAGTGCCTTATCCACTTAGGTGATAGAGTCAAACCCTACCTCTACATATAACTATTAAACAAGTACACTGAAACTCAAATGACATGCCTAACATACCATCCTTTTAATTCCTACTACTGTCACCAAATTCATACATGGATTATTTATTCCTAGAGATCTCCCCTAAGATTTTACTCTTTCCTTGAAAGAAACTTAAGCTCAACCCCTATATTCACCTTATGAATAATGCATTTAAGAAGCCTTGCAATTTAAATACATAAGAAAACTAAAACATTCCATACATAAAGACAACTGAATACTAGTAATAGAGCTCCAATATTTTGTATTAATGGTCAAAATGCATTGATACAATATCCTCTAACTTTTTGAAAAATAAGGTTTTGTATTCAGAACCTTTCTTACAGAGTATTTTGACCCACCCCTTTTCAAACGAGAAAAACTTGCTATATATACTAATCAGCCATCTTGGAATCCTCAGAAGGATGCAACAAGTTTCAGATGGTTGTTAAAAGATCTTGCACTAAAAACAAGATTACAAACTGACAAAATTTGATTGCTACAACAGATTACAAATATTTATTTCCAACAATCTTGAAGGTGGCACCTTTGTCTAAGGATATTTCAGAGAAGTTGCTAAATTTATTGCATGAATGATGACCACCGTTCGGCTAACTTACATCTCCCTCTATTTGAAACTGCTCTCCCTCAAATTCTAGATCAGGTGCCATGTTCATGCCTATGATAACTGCTTGACATCTTTGTCCTTGTTTACTTTGATCTTCAAGGGTTTGGGGCACTAACACCTACTGCTTCTTGATTTGATGCCTTTTCTTCTGAACCTTCTGAAAGATATGTTGATTCCCAAGTCATATAGGTTTCTTCACTTGGCCAATGAAAGGAAAGGACCTCATCTTTCTTTGGTGATAATTTGTCCCACTAAGCAACCAACTGGTGAACCTCTATTCTTACATTTTCAAAGTGTATCCTAGCATCCTAAAGGAGTTCAAAAAATTGTATGAATGGGGTATTATCATCTATACATAAAATGGAATCTACTTTAGACAATACTTGTGTATCTATTTTCTCCATTGATCTTTATCTTTGATTACCCCATCTACCTTAATAAGACCAGGAAAGATTTGGAAATCATCTTGGAAATATCTTACCCTTAAGATTTCTGACCTTCTTCTTAGACTCCCCCTATTTACCTCAAAGTCAAAAAGATCCTTAACAAACCTGTAAGTGTTTGTTAGCTCTGTATTCACAATACATCTATCCTTATTTTGATCAAAAAATGACCTTAGACTATCTTTTCTTGCAGACCATCTTTCCAAAATCTTGTCCATAGTAGCCACCTCTTTCTGAAAAAAATGCTAAGATGTCTGCCAATTGTTTTGCAGATTTGTATATTTCTTTAGGCCTCACCTTTGCAACAAAATGTGAAACAATATCTTTTATCTTCTTATCTAACCTATCCTTTACTTTCTGATCAATATCCTCCTCATCTATGGGAGGAGGAAAAGGGGAAGGAGGAAGTTCAACAATAGGGATTGATGAGGAAGGTCCAGGAGGGGAGGAAGCTATCTACATTTTCTCTGATAATTGTATTGGGCCATGCTCTCCCAATCTCTTTTTTAAGTCTAAAATCAGAATATCTCTCTCAAGAATCCCCTGTTTCATCTCACCATAAACCTTCAAAACTATTTCCAATTTTGTAGTGAGCTCTTCCTTCTCTTTAGCTTCCTTTTCTACCATTTTTGCTATTAATTGTGTTGTGGCCATTACCATACCTAATGCTTCCACCAAAGAAGTATCGGTAACCCTCCTTACAATTAGACTCCCTGAAAGGTCATCTTTGACAATTTGTTTTCCCTTGTTACTTTCATTCTTTCTTAAAGACCACATTACCAAAGCTTGGTGATTGTCACTGAAAGTGACTCCTTTAACAACCTGTTCTGCTTCCTCTGGAGTTCTATGGAAAGGAGTGGTCTATTTTCTGACTGAATCAAACACTATAGCATCAGCTATATCACATTCTAGGAGGATTAGCACTCTTGATACCTTTACCATATCCCTTCCCTATTTTGGAGTGATTTGTTTAAATTTTGCAGTTATCTCTATTTTCACTTCTTCCTCTAAGACTTGTAAATCCTTCTCCAAATTCTCTTCATATCTCTTCTCATAGATTTCTTAAAATTGTTTGATGTTTAATTTCCAAAGAAATTGCATAAAGGCCCAATTTTTAACAAAAGTATCATCAACCAAAAACTCTTCACAAGCTTTCTTGGTTATAGGGTCCAATTCTGTACTTGCCAATTCCCCTACTGTTAAATCCAACTTAGGTTCTTTTGGTGGCTCGAGCACTCCCTCATTTACTTCTTCATAGGTCATAAAGATTTGACCTAGAGCATCTACTTGATGTACTTGTTCTGCAATCTCTTGGTCATCAAAAATTCTTAGAGGAGACTCTGATGGAGAGTACTCCTTTTCAACATGAGTGGGTCTTTCTTCCACTCTTTATTTCTTTGATGGGGGTGAAGAATCAATTACATCCTCAGAAGTTTGAGGATGAGGAGTATCAGGGACCTCTATAATCTCCTTTTGTTTTCCAACCTATTGTAAGGTTGATGGGATATCCCTTTTATCTGTTTTCTTTTCCTGGCTTTTCTCTGGTATCACAACATTGTAAGTAGTCTTCTTTTGCACCATGTACCTCCCTAGGGGTAACCCTTTTGCAAATATAGGCTTGCTCAACAATTGTTTATCCTTTTGTAGATCATCCTTCATAACCTTTTCCTTTTGTTCATTAAGGGTCTGAAAAATATCCTGAAAACAATTCATAAGAGTATCTATTTTCTTCCCCATTGGAGTTATGTTTTTCAGGGGATCCCATTAAGAATCAAATTGCCAAATAAAATCTAATGTCTTCCTATATACCATCCATTTTTCTTTCCTAACCTCTTGTTCCTACAACTTTGCTACATTCCTAATAATATCTTCAGGGAAATTAAAAATATGGTTAATCATGGCACACTTGGCTCTCTTCTTAAACATTTCATTATAGAAGCCTTCTCAATCTACTGTTCTGGCAATTGCGGTAGCCATATGATATGGAGCCAAGATTTTATCCATGTAAACCCATCCACCCTTGGTAATTATGAATTGATGGGCAATGGTAAAATTTGGGAATAAAGTTCCCTTGCCTTTTCCAGTGAGGGCACACTCTTCAATATCTCCCAATTGCCTAAAGAACTCTGCCATTCCAATCCTAAAGGGTACTTGATAGGGCAATATAAAAGGGGTCCCCCTGAAACCATACAACCTAATGATAGTTGATACATTGTAGAAAATAACATCTCCCCAATTATGTACAATATTCATATTCTTAGCAAAATGATTTGGCCTAATAAGCTATGCCAATACTGTTGGGATTCTTGGGTTGTCTAAGACAAACAACTTCCCGAGTCTGGCTGCAAAACATTTATCAAAATTAATGAAACTATGATCCTTCTTATCCCAGGTCATTGTGAGGCTCCATAATTGGACTGGCATATCTTCACCATCCTTCCTTCTCACTAATTCCATTTCTTGTTCAAAATAACTTGTTCCTTTAAACAAAAACATGTACATTATGAAAGAGTGCTAGCAAAAGGGCCTGTCATCTTCATTCTTTTGAATCTTCACTAATCCATTATGTATTTATTTAGCAATAAAAGGAGCAAAATCAAAAGTAATAGATACTTGTGCATGTAAAATTTGTATCACCATGCACATCAAGTAAATTGGCATCCTTTCACTAACATCCTCCCCAAAAACCTAACATAATGACCAATATGCACCCTTAGCTCTGAGATCAAAATATTCTATTTTAAAAGGCTCCTGAGTGTTCTGTCCCATAATAACCATTTTTCCAATTTTGGTGTAGAAATCCTTCAACAATTTGCCTCTGAAATAGTTCCTTTGTGCATCATACACTTGCCTTAGCTCTTCAAAATCAATGTTCTCTAAGCTATCTAAGGGTTCACTTAACTTGAACACCTTCCTAATCTCTTTAGCAAAAATTTTAATCAATAGTATTCCCTTTGTATCCCTAACCTCTCTAGTGATTGGATCATAACTCTTTGCAACTTGGATCATCAAATCCACATCTAAAAAGACACCGGGTACCACAAGTTTTCCTAGGTCAGACTGCCATATATTTCTTGCAGGGTGAGGGGCATTTCTTTGACTAAAACCTACTTTGAATAACTCCAACCTAGTGATATCAGAGTCACCACTTGCATTGATTGTACCAATTTTGGCCTCTCTAATAAAATTTGTTGTGTCATATAAACCCTCCGCTACTTTTACCCTAGGATCTTTGGGAATCAAAATCTTGGTTTTCACCAGGTTAGTAGTAGACCCAAGAAGTAATTGCAACAAATCCTCATGCAAACTTCTTTCACTATACTCAATTTTACCGGACAATTCTTTCCTCGGTGACATTTTTAGGGTTTATCTTTAAAAGAAATCTTTGCAAGATAGAAAAATTACAGAACTATGATTCTTTTACTAGGAAAGCAATTCGCGCAAGTATTTCACCTACCTTTTTCTTGGAAAACACCAGGAGATAGCAGCTAGTCCTCGTAATTCTTCACGCTTGAGTCTCTACAAATTTTTGATCTATTTGTGCTTCTGAGAGTGCATAAAATTTTGATATATCAGCAATTAAAATAGTCATGTCAATAATTTATTTAGCACAATTCAACAATTACTCCTCTGAAATAACAAACTGTCACTTCTCAATGGGAAACTTCAAATTTTCATCACTTTATCTCCAATTTGAATTAGAACCATCGATCCTCATTAGCATATGATATAACAGCCTGTTGCATGATCACATAGTGTGAAAATTAATCATGTGAACATACGACTAACCGTCACTTTATCTCTCTATTTATGGCGGTCTCTTATAACTTCCACCGTTAAGACAAAATGTTGTTCCCATGATCACATAGCCTGAAAGAAGCTTATGCGAACATGTGAAAACCTGTTTGCATTAATCACCATCATTATCTTTCTTCAAGTTGTTGGTCCCACTTCACCATTGTCAATAAAGAAAATCCACACTTGCAACACCTAGAAAATTGTCATGTACTTTCTTTCTTTCCGAGCACTAGTGTCTGCTAACGTCTTCCACATTAGCAAGTATTAACGACCCATTAGGGAGAAACCATATGCAAAAACTAACACTGGTCCTACTGATACTAGCCAATAAGAAAATGCTATTGATGTACATCTATCAAAAGTCCCACCTGAGAATCATGCTTAGCTTTATGCAAGATCGATGGCTTGTTGCATGATCACATAGGCCTCTAAGATCCCATGCGATTATATGATAGCTGTTTGATCTTCACCTTATTACTTTTCACACTTTGGAGATTTATCTACCACCGGCCCCACTGTCCTTTACAAATAAAAGGTCACCACTTGTGAAATACTTGTCAGTGGTCCCACCTTGTTTCCTCATCAAGCTTCATTATAAAATCAACAGCTATTTCACATGTTCGCATGGCTTGGAAAGATTCCATGCAAACACGTGACCACCATTAGATCTTCTTTAAAGATTCACAGTTGAATGAAAGCCGAAACATTAGAATATAAGGTAATTAGGATGTAGGATAAATTATTTATATCACGAGGTTTGTAGACTTAAGAAAAAAAGATATAACCCCTGTATGAAAAATAAACACATGTTCTCTTTAATGAACTTAAGTGACTTAAAAATTAACATTCAAATAGCAATGAAGAGAATGACTTAAGGTTTATTTGAAAATGGCAACCATTTTTAGGGTTTGGACATGAATTTGAAATTCTTCAAAAACAAGACCTAGGGTAAGGATTTTTGAACTTGGTTATGACAATTTTGAAGAAATTATGACACTTGGACCCAGGAAAACTTCACAAACTAGAGGACTAAACCAACATTTGGACAAAAACCTTAGAAAATTAAGAATATACCCAGCAATGGCTCTATCTGAGGATGCTTTATTGCAAGATCATAGCAAGGACTTACAAATCTCTGGTATGCAGACCACAAAACCTTAACCTAAAGCAAGAAACAAACACACAATAGAAGTAAACACACCTATATAGATATACAAGCCTACTGTGCATGGAAAAAGAATTAACTAAAGAAAAATTTCAAGAACTATCCATGCACTAGCAATTCCTGCTCTTCACCATCCAAATTTTTTAGAAAATATGAGTCCTTACCATGGGTTTGATGAACAATATAAGGTCCCATCCATAAAGACTCAAACTTTTTGTGCTTCCCTTTATCTTTAGCCCTGGCATTCCATTGGAGAACCATATCACCAGGCTGGAATTTTCTCACAATTGCTCTGTTATCAAAAAGGTATTTCATTTTTTGCTGCAAATTCACATTTTCTCTTTGTCCTTCCCTCCTAACCTCATCCAATTCAATCAGCTGAACCATTCTATCTTGCAGTGGATCATTGATTTCCATGTCCTCTTCTTGCATAAACTTATAGATTGGGAGGAAATTATTGACTGGCAACCTTGATTTTACACCAAATACCATTTCAAAAGGGGACTTCCCTATAGCTCTCTTCTCATAAATTCTATCAGCCCATAGGGCTATCTTTAATTTCACATGCCAGCTTCCCTTATTATTTTCTAGGATTTTGTTTAGGATTTGCAAAATACTCTTATTGCTGGACTCAGCTTGCCCATTGGCCTGTGGATGATAAGGGGATGAGTAAGACAATACTATGCCCATTTCTAAATAGAAATTAGTAATCTCCTATGACTTGAAGCTCATGGCATTATCTACAACCATTTTAATAGGGACACCAAATCTAGTGATTATATTATTCATCAAAAATTCAATTACAACAGCACTGGTTGCCCTTTTGGTTGGAATGGCTTCAATCCATTTGGTGAAATAATCAGTAGCCATAAAAATGTGAATATGTCCCCCACTGGAATTTTTAGAGAACTCTCCAATAAAATCCATACCCCACATTGCAAAAGCAGCTTCTGCAACAACAGGGTTCAATAAGAGTGCACCTGAAAACTTCATTTTTTAGAAAACCTTTGACAAGGCTCACATTTTCTGACATAAGAATGAGTGTCTTTGAACAATACAGGCTAATAGTATCCTACCCTTAAGATTTTATCAGCTGTTGACTGAGCAGAATGATGTCCTCCACACATTCTAGAGTGCATTTCCTTCAACACTTTCTCTGATTGGTGCTTATCTAGACAAAAAAGTAGAATGCCATCATTATCTTTCTAGTACAAATCACCCTAGATCAGCACATATCTCTGAGCTTGCAATTTTAGACTCCTTTGATTATCATTCAATTTAGGTGGACACTTAGCATTTTTAATAAAATAAATAACATCCTTGTACCAGGGTTGTATTTCAATACTAGTAATCATATCAATATTAGTAGCAACATTATTTACCTGGACAAGGTCCATATTTTCCTCAGTCATTAACTTAGCAAGTCCCAATCCTCTTACCAATTTGGTAATGTGAATTTCAAGGTCAAACTCTTGAATCCTGTTTATCCATTTACACCTCTTTCCTATGACTTCACTCTATGTTAGGATATTCTTTACTGCAATATGAGGCACATAAGTGCTAACCTTTTCACAGACCAGATATGGTTTGAAAGCTTTGACTTCCTTTACAAGGGCATAGGCTTGCTTTTCCATTAATTCATAATTTAATTTAGCAGATTGTAATGATTTTCTAAAAATGGTTATAGGATGCTCATATCCTTCTTGATCCTTTTGTAAAAGGATAGCTTCAATAGTATGAAAAGATACAAAAGAAAATAGAGAAAATGGTTTCAAGTAATCAGGTGACACCAACATTGGGGCCTCTTGAATTTCTTGTTTGATTCTTTCAAAAGCTTGTTGAGCTTCAAGGTTCCAATCAAAGTTCACTTCCTTCTTAAGGAACTTCACTATGGGTTTGACCAATTCTACAAAGTTAGCAATAAACCTCCTTACAAAATTAATCTATCCCAAGAATGACTGCACACCTTTTATGTTTTTTGGTCGAGGGACCTTTTTAATTGCTTCTAATCTTTTAGGATCAATCCTGACTCCTTCTTTTGACACTATGTGTCCAAGTAACTTCCCTTCTGTCATAGCAAATTGACACTTTCAAGGATTCAAGGACACACCAAATTCTAAGGCCTTAAGAATAACCTTTTCCAAATGGGAACAATGATCATCAGCTTTCTTGGAATAAGCAGTGACATCATCTTGATATACAACCATGAGAACATTGATTAATTCTTTGAATGCAACATCCATTGCTCTCTGAAAAGTTTCTCCAGCATTTTTTAAACCAAAGGGCATGTAGATATATACATAGGTTCCCCATGGGGTAGTAAATGTTGTCTTAAACTGCTCTAATTCTTTGACCAACACTTGATTGTAACCCGAGAAATCATCCATCATTGACAAAAGTTCACAACCACTTACCCTATGCAGCATGGCTTCCATATTGGGCAATCCATAATTATCTTTAAGTGAAGCCACATTCAGGTTCCTGAAATCAACATAGAGCCTAATATCACTATTCTTTTTCCTCACTGGCTCAATGATACTAGCATCCCTCAATTTTGTCAACTCAACTTGCATCTTAGTGGCCAGTAAAGGGTTAATGGGTCTCTACTTCTATTTAAAAAGCTTAGCTTCTTCTTTTAAATGAATTTCATGCTGAAATAGATGAGCCCTATATGCCTTAAGATCATCATAAGACCAAGAAAATACATGCTTGTATCTTTTCAAAAGCCTTATCAAATTGCTTTTGACCTCTCTGCTCAACTTCTTCCGAATGTATACCATTTGTGGGGAGGTTTCTGAACCCAAATTTATTTCCTCTAAGTCTTCCATTTTGGTGTTAGACTTGTGGGACAAAAAGCCATCATTTATTTTAAACATCACCTCTAATTCCACTAACCCTTTAGGTATGTGATTTGAGGGTAGCTGCACTATTTCATTTCCCATGATACATTCTTTTCCCTCAACACACTATTGTGCTTCATTGAAATCTATTTGCTGGCCATCATACTGATCAAGGCCTTAAATAAACCTAAGGATATCTAGGTCATCCTCGAAAACTTGCCAATTATATACATTATCAGGTACAACAGGCCTAGTTTTGACCTCTAACATAGACACACCAGTGAGGGTTATGTCTTCACTCTTAAGGGAAACATTTGCAAGAAAATTTTCCATGATATTATTGGATCTTTCTACCCAAAGCAAATTGAAAGCATCAAAAAACACTAGTCTATCCCAAACAACATGTTTATACAGTTTCAAATTTTCATCCTTGGAAGCATACTGAGATCTTACTTGGGCTATAATGAGTTGGGAATCACCATGGACTTTTAAAAATTTAATACCATGCTTTATGGCTACATCTACTCCCAATATTAAAGCCTCATACTCAACAGTATTATTGGTACATTGAAAAGTCAGCAAGAATGAGTATTTAAATATAATACCTGATGGGGAAATGAATACAACACTAGCTCCTGATCCTTCCTTGGAGCATCCACCATCAAATAAAATTTACCAAAGCCCATCTTGCTACAAAATCAGCTCATCCACAATTGGATCTATGTTTTTCATTTGAGGTACTACCTCTTCAATCACAAAATTGCTCATGTCAACATCTACAAAACAATTTAGATCCTCTGGAGCAACCACTTCAATCATGACTAAAGAATGGGGCTCCCTGTACAACTTTACCTTAGTTCCATTTATTGGGATGGTAGCATATGACAAATCTAGTTGTAACTTTCCACCCACTACTGTAGCACATTATCTTGACAGTAACATGCCATAATGAGGTTTTGTATCACAACAACCACATCCATTTTATATGTGGCTTCTGGGAATGCAACACTCTTCACTTCAATTCCAATCAAGGTCCCTACAATAGGTACTACCCTATTATCCATGGCATAACACCTTCCACTAGATGTATCAACTTGCAACCCTAACTCCTTCATCACTTGATAAGGCATTGCAATTGTAGCAGCACCAGAATCAATCATACAATTTTTTAGCAAACAATTATTTACAAGAAAAGTAACGTAGAAAGGATTGATAGAAGAGGGCTCTTGTGTCACAATAGTCCCAACACATACATCAGAGATGTCATTAATTTCAATTGTCTTATCCATGGACTTCCCTTCCTCTTGTAGAATAGGAGTGTTTCTTTGTTCACATATAAGAGCCAAGGCTGCTGCCTTATGCTCCTCTATTTTAAGCATCTCAAGCAAAGGGATAGAGACATTCATCTGGGACAAGGCATGTCTCATATCAAAATTAGGGGAATCAATACAAGAATCAGAGTGATCCTTTGACTTACTAGTTCTCTTCTTAACCTTGTCAATAATAACTTCATCCATTTTTTTACTCACAAGCCCTTGATCCTTACTATTCACAACATTGGGCTTTGGGGAGTCCTTATCTTGAGAATTTCCCTTGAAAAACACTGATCTGGGGACTCACTGCTTAGTGACCACCTTTCTATTCCTCAAATTGTATGAGGATCTTGCTTGTGTTATAGCAGCCACAGTTAGGTTTCTGATCTCTTCTTCACTGGGCTTTCTCCATTATTTTTCATCTGATCCAGATTCTACCATATGAGTCTTACAATCATTATTATCAAACTCTTCTTGATCAGATTGAGTAAATATTTATTGTTCATAATCAGAGAAGATATTCCTCTTATGATCAACATCAGGACAAATAAATTCATCATCTGAGGACACTAGGTCCCCCATTAGTTTAGTAGTGAACATGTTAATAGCAGGCTTTTCAGATCCTTCATAATCTCTTGCATATGAATCATTGGCCTTTTCTCCCAAGGCTTGAGCAACAGGGCATTGGAATGGTGAGTGGGGCATATTAAAAGCCACACACCAAGGGGTACTTTCCACATTATGTGCTATATTTTTCTTCAAAGGATCTAGTGTATCTCTTCCCTTTTGGGGTTCATTATTATCAAGAACAGGCCTCCCATCTTTCTAGTTTGTTTTGTAAGGCATATCTCTTAAGTTAGGGGCTTTGTCCTACCTTTGATAAGGTGGCCTTGTATCTTGAAAATTTCTACCACCTTTATCAAACCTTGCTGGGAAATATTTGTTAGTACTAGGTCCTTTGTCCATTCTATCCTCTTCTTTGGATGGCCTCGCAGGTTGTGGCCTGGTTTCTTTCCATAGTCTACCTTCATCCCTTTTGTACATTTGGCCAGATGCCTTTCGGTTACTCTCAATATTTATGGCCAACTTAAAAGCATCCCTAAGGGTATGGGGATTCTTATCTCTCAAAGGGTAAGACATCTTACCATCCATAGAGTTGAAATAAGTTGTCATGCAGACTGCATCATCTAACCTCAATACTTGGAACAGTTTATACATAGCCTTTTGGAATCGGCTATTAAACTCTGACATGCTCTCATTACAGTGTTTCTGGATATTATTGAACTCATTGAGCATGTAGCTAGAGTTCACATGTTCTACATATTTCTCTTTAAAAGATCTAACAAATTCTTCCAAAGATGCAATACTATTCTCAAGTAGACCCCTGTACCAATCTCGAGCACCCTTAATCAATGATTGAACAAAGAGCTTCATTATGACATCTTCATGTTCAATCTCATAATCATTGACCTTGTCTATGCAAAACTTCATATGCTCTTCACAAGTGATAACATTATTCCCTGTGAATAATGAGATCTTCTTTCTAATTTCATTGGGGACAACATTAGGTTGACTAGGAATACCATCAAAAAATAGAGGCCTATATCTATCCAAATGAACTGATCTTCTTTGGATATTTGGTTGATTGAGAGGGGTAGCTGCAACATTTTGATAGGGTATAGTTCCCACTGTACCACTAGCTATAAGGGGAACTTGATTAGGAACTGGTCTAGGTAAAATTTTTCTAGGGTGAAAAGCTTGAACATTTGGAAGTGAAGTATTTGGCTGACTGGGTGGAGTTGTTCCTATCATAATAGGGATAGAGCTACTAGTGGATGTATTCATGTTAGCATGTAGGAAGGAAATCTTCCTCTTCATTTCATTAGCAACAACCTCCAACTTAAGTTTCTCCAGTTTAATAGCCAAATCTTCCTTTTCTTTTCTAGCCTTCTCCAAGTCTATACTTGTTTGAGAAGGTACATTTGGAGGAGCCATAATTTTCTTGCGCTCATTAATATTTACACTCACCAATTTTTGTTTTCCCTTATCAGGGATTTCTTTGGGAGCAATTTTAATCTCCTTGTTTCTATGGATTTTAGAGGGATTCAATTGCCTTAGGACATGGCCTATTTCCTCAAATTCACCTTGTTTAGGTCTAGTATCCTGAGCTTGATTTCTCAAATCTTCCATATCACCAAACAAGTCCTTATCTAAACTTTGAACATCTTGGTTTAGATCACTAACCTAGGTCTCATTTTTCTTGGTTCTCTTGAGAAGTTCCTACCTCTCTATGAGAAAATCACAGATTTTTTGTTCCCTCACTTTCACCCTATTGGCAATCTCAGCAAGTTGTTCATGCTCTTTCTTTCTCAAAGCAATCACCTCTTCTCTCAACTTCTCAGAATCATAGGAAGTAGTTTCTGTAGTAGAGGTTTCTTCTGGTTGTTCTAGGGTTTCTCTCGCAGGGAAATAACCTACTTCTGTGACCTTTGTGATTACTTCTTTCTGCATATGCACACTTGGCATGACCTTCTTGATATGTTAAGGATCATCAAAAGAGGAGGAAGTTTCATGAGGAAGTGGGACACAAGATCTTTCTTGAGAAGGGCCTTGGGAACTAGCATTATTATGACCTCTCCTAGACCATTCCTTTCTACTTGGTGTGTGAAGCTCATCACCCGCATTATCTTCTGGGTGATCCTTGTAGTAAGACCTAGTGTATCTTCATAGACTCATGGTATATCATGATAATTTTAGCAAAATTTTGCAACTATTAGCAACTAGTAACATAGATTTTCAGAGTCCCCACCCACTATTAAGAGAGAATCAAAATATTTTATGCTGGTCTACAAACACACAATAGATAGGATTTGCACTAACCTATTGCAAGCTATTTAAAAATCCCCAGCAGAGTCGGCAATTTTGTTAGTGCTCAAATCTGCAGATTATGAAATACTCATATAATCCCAATGGACATAATCTAGCAAAATGCAAACACTAAGGTATTAAGGTTAGAAAACCTTCTTCACTTTGACTATGAATACTCAGGCGGGTATACCTATATCAATTCATTATTTGATTAAGCTCTGAATTGCGAACTAGCTCCTTCACTCCTATGTCCTTACTTCCAAACTCAACTTAATAAGATGAGAGAACTCTAAGTATGGCCCAAATTATCCTGATACATAGTATTATGATAGAAATCATGAAAGCAACAAGATGAAACAATGGTTTAAGGATATTCATCCTTCTTCTTTTTAGAGTTGAACTCAAGGAAGGCTAACCTCATTTAGTGCTTCTATAAAGCATTAAAAAACACATCTATGACCTTGTCATACAATGATTCAGATTATGATTGTACAAGTAAAGTAAAATGAAACAATTATTTATATTTTGGGAGGCAAATCAATGTAAATGGATCCAAAACCAGTGCCTTATCCACTTGGGTGACGGAGTCAAACCCTACCTCTACATATAACTATTAAACAAGTACATTGAAACTCAAATGACATGCCTAACATACCATCCTTTTAATTCCTACTACTGTCATCAAATTCATACATGGATTATTTATTCCCAGAGATCTCCCCTAAGATTTTACTCTTTCCTTGAAAGAAACTTAAGCTCAACCCCTATATTCACCTTGTGAATAATGCATTTAAGAAGCCTTGCAATTTAAATAGATAACAAAACTAAAACATTTCATACATAAAGACAACAAAATAGTAGTAACATAGCTCCAATATTTTGTATTAATGGTCAAAATGCATCGATATAGTAGCCTCTCACTTTTTGAAAAATAAGGTTTTGTATTCAGAACCTTTCTTACAGAATATTTTCAACCACCCCTTTTCAAATGAGAAAAACTTTCTATATATACTAATCAGCCATCTTGGAATCCTCAGAAGGATGCAACAAGCTTCATATGGTTGTTAAAAGATCTTGCACTAAAAATAAGATTACAAACTGACAAAATTTGATTGCTACAATAGATTACAAATATCTATTTCCAACAATCTTGCAGGTGGCACCTTTGTCTAAAGATATTTCAGAGCAGTTGCTAAATTTATTGCATGAATGATGACCACCATTTGGCTAACTTACATCACCCTCTATTTGAAACCACTCTCCCTCAAATTCTAGATTAGGTGCCATGTTCGTGCCTATGATAACTACTTGACATCTTCATCCGTATTTACTTTGATCTTCAAGGGTTTGGGGCACTAACACCTGTCACTTCTTCATTTGATGCCTTTTCTTCTGAACCTTCTGAAAGATATGTTGATTCCCAAGTCATATAGGTTTCTTCACTTGGCCAATGAAAGCCAAGGACCTCATCTTTCTTTGGTGATAATTTGTCCCACTCAGCAACCAACTGGTGAACCTCTATTCTTACATTTGAAAAGTGTATCCTAGCATCCTGAAAGAGTTCAACAAATTGTATGAATGGGGTATAATCATCTGTACATAAAATAGAATCTACTTTAGACAATACTTGTCTATCTATTTGCTCCATACATTATGTTAGTCCATTTTCTTGTCATTGTAAAATCTTATGAAAATGGCCTATTTCCTTGCAAGTTTTCTTGAAGTGCCCTTAGCCCTGTGTTCCCCAATGTTTCACCTTGCTCCAGTCCAAATTGCATGTGCTGAATTGCCAAATCCAAAAATTTATTCAAGTTTTAAAGTCTGCTGGAAATAATTTCAAAATTTGTCACAATGTCAAAAACCCATAGTGTTTCTAAAAATCCATGATGTTTTTAGTATGTTTGAAAACCTTCATTGTTTTCAACCTTGTGCCTTCCAGCTTTTGTGCACTTATCTTTTGGTTCTGGAAACCTTGTCTGTTTTGGACCTCACAGTTTCCTATTTGCTGGCGTTCCCTAACTGTGCAATTGCGATGGATGGTGGGCCTGAGTTTTCAAAGCCTCTTCAATGATTGGTTGTCTAATGGCCACATGTCAAACTTTCTTGACATGCGATCATGCGACCGCTTGCCACCTATCCATGTGGGTCTAGGTTATTCCTATTTTTCAACTTGGCTGGTGGTTATGTCTTCATTCTGTGACTTGGCTACTTGTGGTTATCTCCTAGTCACTAGTTTCTGGCAGTTAATCCCTTAGCATTCAATGACCTGGTGGGTGGTCTATTTCTCTTTAGTCACACAATCTCTTCATTCTTGGTAGTTAGTGGCTAGCATCTCACAACCTGGCAGGCAGTTAGTCGCGTAGACGTTGAATGCTTGGCAGTTGGTCTGCGGGTCCCCAGTTCTTTTCATTGCCCGGTGTCAAAGATTGAAGATCTATGGTCAGCATGTGATCACATGGAATATTCTCACCCCATGTGATCATGTGCCCACCATCCGATTGGGTGCTGATAGGTTTGGTGATGTGGGCCCGCTGTTAGTGGTGGTGATGTGGTGGCCTTTGGTTGGCTGTCGCATGATCGCATAGCCCATTTTTTAGCTATGTGATCATGTGACCAGTCAACACGTGTCCCTAGGAGCCAGTGGTAGGTGGTAGTATGGCATCCGTGGTGGTGACGTGCAGAGTTCTGATTGGTTTTCGGTATGCCGGGTGGTAGGGGGTTTGCGGTGGGACTCATGTTTGCAGTGCCTGAGCATGTTTGGTATTCGACAGTGAATGCTAATGGTTAGTCACATGTTCACATGGCCTTTTTCAATGCTATCCAATCATGTGACTAAAATTTTGCATTAAGACTTAGCAGTGGCAGTTGTGCTGGTAGTTTCAGATTGCAGGTTGTCGCATGTTCACATAGCCCATCCCCAGGCTATGTGATCATGCGACTAACCATCTGACATCGCGATTATAGATTTAGGGTGGGTCCATTGTGCGGGTCTTGCCGGCGTGCTGAATTTTGATTGGTAGGTGACTGGTGGTGGGGCCAAGGACTTCTTAGGGTGGTTTGCGGTCGGCATTGCGTGGTTAAGAAGCTATGGTCACATGATCGCAAAGGTTAGTTTGGTGCCTTGCAATCATGTGACCAAGCACATATATAGCCTAGTTTCCTATGGCGGTTAAGTTCATGACCATGTGATTGCATGATAAAGGGAAAATAGTTAAAGATCATAAAGCCCACGAAATGTAAGGTGACCATTGCTTTTCAAATTCGATTCTTGCAAAAAGGTTTTGCGATAGGAAGTACTAGAATTTATGGTTTGTTCAGTGGATTTTGATTGGTTTGGTGCCACCAGTGGTTGCAAAGTGGTCCAGAGGCCTGTTACTTGTTTGTAGAGACTTTTGTGCCATATGAAGGACTATTTTGATGCTCATAATTACATATTTTGTCTGAGATTTTTCTCTCTCTGGATTGCTTGGTTTCCTGCCCTTGCAGTAAATTTTGATGTAATTTTGATTGGTGTGGTGGGTGAAACCCTAGCCTTAGCTGTCCATAGCTTGTTGCAACCTGTTATGGGTTTCCAAGGAAGCTAATGGTATAAAGTGTCAAATTTTTGACTTGTCCAGGGTTCTAAATTTTTCTCAGTTCCAGTGGTTCCAGCTTAGAGTTCCTTTCTGGTTCTAGTGAAGGGTTTTGTCCTATAGATTTTCTCCTTCTTTCTGCATATAGAGTGTTTTTCTTTCCTTGCTGGTTCAGAGAATACAATGCATATTGTAACAGATTTGTCTTATGTGTGAGGATTTAATATATTTTTACTGTTACCAAACTATCTCAATTTGAATTCTGAGTCCATTAGTCATACATTAAGGGTGTTTGATTTGTCTACTTGTATTGCCTATGTGTTTGCAAGTGGAGTTGTCTTCACCGAGATAACTAGTTCAGGGTTAGTGTTCATGTATGTATGGACTAAAATATCAAGGATATGTCATGCTTGTCTTCCAGTGGATGCTGGTTAATGTATTGTCTATTCATAGGTCTCTTCTAAGGGGAGGGTCAAAATCCTTTGATGGGTAATAACATATTTGAATGCACATGTGGGTGTTAAGTTGAGGTTTGGTCATGGTGTGTGATTGATGTTAGGCATCAACACATTGAGTTTATTGTTTTCTTATTTCATAGCTGTCCCTTGCAATATTGTATTTGACATTGTTGCCCATTGGATAAGGCACTGGTCTATCAGAGACTTAGGGCATCTCAGGGTTCCTTTCAATCCATTCAAATCATTTTCATTCAGTTCCACCTTTTCCCTTTCTTGTTGATAGGTTAGGTCTCTGGTTTTCATACTCACTCCATGCAAGTTGGGCTATTGCATGAGATATTGGTTTCATTTGAGGTACAAGATACCTATAAGGGTATGAAAATCATTCCACAGTCAGTTACCTGTAGGACTATAGTGTGACACAAGTTGTATGAGTGTGCAGATGAGGTACACCCACCTAAGTGATGTGGAGCTCAAAGTGTAGAAGGATCTCTCTTTGATCCTTGTTAGTTGGTCCTTTTTCCTGTCAGATTTGGAGTGTTGAGTGAATGTGACACTAGCCCTATCAATCCTAATGCCAAGCTGACCTTTGGGGAAAAAGAACACCAACACATTGATCTTTATCTTTGATTACCCCATCTGCCTTAATAAGACCAGGAAAGATTTGGAAATCATCTTGGAAATATCTTACCCTTAAGATTTTTGACCTTCTTCTTATACTCCCCCTATTTACCTCAAAGTTAAAAAGATCCTTAACAAACCTATAAGTGTTTGTTAGCTCTATATTCATAATACATTTATCCTTATTTTGATCTATATCATTATTTATCTTTAAAAGAAATCTTTGCAAGATACACAAATTATAGAACTGTGATTCTTTTAGTAGGGAAGCAATTCACACAAGTATTTCACCTACCTTTTTCTCGAAAACCACCGGGAGATAGCAGCCAGTCCTCGTAATTCTTCCCATCTGAGTCTCTGCAAATTTTTGATCTCTTTGTGCTTCTGAGAGTGCATGGAATTTTGATATATGAGAAATTAAAGCAGTCATGTCAATAATTTATTTAGCACAATTCAATAATTACTCCTCTGAAAGAAGGAACTGTCACTTCTCAATAGAAAACTTCAAATTTGCATCACTTTATCTCCAGTTTGAATTAGAACCATCGATCCTCATTAGCATATGATCTAATGGCCTATCACATGATCGCATAGCATGAAAATTACTCATGTGAACATATGACTAATTGTCACTTTATCTCTCTATTTATGGTGGTCTCTTATAAGTTCCACCGTTAAGATAAAATGTTGTTTGCATGATCACATAGCTTGAAAGAAGCTTATGTGAACATGTGAAAACCTGTTAGCATCAATCATTGTCATTATCTTTCTTCAAGTTGCTGGTCCCACTTCACCTTTGTTAATAAAGAAAATCCACACTAGCAACACCTGGCAAATTGTCATGTACTTTCTTTCTTTCCAAGCACTGGTGTCTGCTGACATCTTCCACATCAGCAAGTATTAACGACCCATCAGGGAGAGACCATATGAAAAAATTGATACCAGTCCTATTGATACTAGCCAATGAGAAAATGCTATTCATGTACATCTGTCAAAAGTCCCACCTAAGAATTGCACTTGGCTTTATGCAAGATCGATGGCTTGTCACATGATCGCATAGGCCTCTAAGATCCCATGCGATTATACAATAGCCATCCGATCTTCTTTGTATTGCTTTTAACACTTTGGAGATTCCTCTGCCACCAGCCCCACTATCCTTTACAAATAATAGGCCACCACTTGTGAGATACTTGTCACTGGTCCCACCTTGTTTCCGCATCAAGCTTCATTATAAAATCAACCGCTATTTCACATGTTTACATGGCTTGGAAAGATTCCATGCGAACATGTGACCACCATTAGATCTTCTTTAAAGATTCATAGTTGAATGAAAGCTGAAACATTAGAATATAAGGTAATTAGGATGTAGGATAAATTATTTATATCATCGGGTTTCTAGACTTAGGAAAAAAAGAAATAACCCTCGCATGAAAAATAAACACATGTGCTCTTTAATGAGCTTAAGTGACTTAAAAAGTAACGTTCAAATAGCAATGAAGAGAATGACTTAAGGTTTATTTGAAAATGGCAAACATTTTTAGGGTTTTGACATGAATTCAAAATTCTTCAAAAACAAGACCTAGGGTAAGGATATTTGAATTTGGTTATGACAATTTTGAAGAAATTCAGACACCTGGACCCAAGAAAACTTCACAAACCAGAGGACTAAACCAACATTGGACAAAAACCTCAGAAAATTAAGAATATACCCAACAGACTCAAACAAGCACCAAGAGCATGGTATGAAACATTGCATGCTTATATTATTAGTATTGGCTTTGTGAGAACAAGAGAAAAAATAATTTATACTTGAAAGATGGAAATGATGATAATATACTTATTTCTGAAATCTTTGTTGATGATATAATATTTGGAGGTCATGATAACCTTTATAAACCTTTTTTTGCTAAAATGGGAAACGATTTTGAAATGTCAATGTTTCGAGAGGTTAAATTCTTTCTTAGATTACAAATACTATAGCATAATGAAGGCATATTTATCACACAATCAAAATACATCAAGGAAGTATTGAAGACATTTGGAATGGAAGACTCTAAACTAGTTAAAACATGTATGGTTACTAGATGCAAATTGACTAAAGATGATGAATCAACTAAGGTAAATCAGACACTATATAGATTGAAATGATTAGAAAATTGATGTATGTGGTACAGAGTAGGCCTGATATAGCACATGCAGTTGGGATTGTAGCAAGATTTTTTGCTAATCCTAAGGAATCACATATAACTTCTATTAAAATAATTTTGAGATATTTGAAGAATACTGAGCATTATGGGTTATGTTAAAAAAAGAAAGGAAAATTTGAACTACAAGTTTACACTGATGCAGATTGGGCTATAAATATTAATGACTAGAAGAGTACTACTGGTTGAGCATTCTTTTTGGGAGAAAGACTTATGATGTCGATAAGTAAGAAAAAAGCATGTATTTCTCAATCTAGTACTAAAGCAGAGTATGTTGCACCTGTTGTTGATTGTTCAAATATTGCATGGATAAAAAAATTGTTGCAAGGAATGAATGAAGAGATCATTGATCCATTGATTATATATTATGATAACACAAGTTCCATAAATATTTCAAAGAATTTGGCAATGCATGAAAAAATAGAGCACATATCAATTAAGTATCACTATTTGAGGGAACAAGTACAAGAAAAGAAAGTGAAACTGGAATTTTTGAAGTCTAAAGAACAACTTATAAAAATATTTACTAAGCCCTTATCAAAGGACACTTTTGAGTACTTGAGGACTAGGCTATAGATCCATCCCCTATCTATTGGTCACTAAGCTGATTAGGAGGTTTCATCAACCTGTACTTTATCAAAAATATAAAAAATGTTGATGCATGTAGCTCACACTTTTAGATTCTTAAGGTTGTGAAAGTTGTGAAGGAAGTGAATATTGGAAAAGCTGGAATAGAGAACTGTATATATCAGTACATAAAGGTACTTGACCTAGACTAAAAAATAGAAATTTTGTTTGGCTAATAAAGAGTTGTTTATTTTCTTTTGGCATTTTTGTCAAAGGGAGAGAGAGATTTCAATGAAATATCTATTGGAAAGAACATGAAAAGAAAGAGAGAATGGAAAATTTAACATTTATACACTACAAGGAGAGAATGAATCAGAGAACTAAAGAAGATGAAATCTGTAGGGAGATTCTGCATGAAATGTTTTTGTAGTGATTAAACATATTAAATATCAAGCTAGGGATAGCTTACCATGCTACAACATTTATCTATATAGTTGTATAACTGATGTGTGGTATTCTATGGCATATTTCATATTTTTTGTGTTTCCATCAATGCCAAAGAGAGAGATTCTTAACCTACAACTGATTGAAAATCTTGATGAAGATTCAAGAGGTCACTGAGTTGTTAAAGTGATATGTGAGATGATTAATCCAACCAATATGTTATCATTGATGTCAACTAGTTTTGACTATACTTATCATGATAGTTACAAACATCTGAACATATATAGAAGGAAGAAATGGTGAAGAAATGAGATATCTACATAAGGACAAGATTGATATGACAAATATGGACAAGGTATATATTGGGTAACTTATTGATGAGTCTATGGCATTATGTTGTTGACTAAAGCATATTGCATTATTCTATTATGAAGAAGAGATCAGAATTGAACAAGTCAATGTGGTCAGTAATTGAAGATATATGTATACACCGAGTTAGTCATGCATATACCGAGTGACCGTAATAACCACATTAGTTATCACCAACACATTCTGAATTAACTAAGTTGGATGAAAACATTAAATGTTTATAATAGCCATCTAAAATTGATGAGCTGGTAGATGCTTATGATTTCAAGCTAAGAGATAAAGTATATTATAAGATCAAATGACTGACAAAATTTAGAGATGATTGAATGGAAAAGATTGAAACATGTTAATGACACAATCGTTGAGGAAGCTTGAAGAGGAAAAATGGACGATAGATATTAAGAGGCAAAATCTAATGGATGAGATGAAAATAGTTTACACGTCTATTTAAGAGACATGTGATTCATTGTTGAATCAAGCCAGATGAATAGAGATTGCAAGATAATTCTAGTGAAGACATTTTTCATGTACTACTGATCAAATTGGTTACAGATAGAACTAAGCTAAACTATAGGTATAACTGAGAGTTAAAGATACATACACCAAGTGAAGTAAGTTGGAGGATATAATGGAGTGAATTGATTATTGATTAGAAGAGTTATATTGAGCCTAGCATAGATTTGAATACTTGAAAATTGAGTTGTATTTGAATTAGATCACTACTATATCAGTTTAACCATTGCTACAGCTAAATCTCTTAACCAAGTTGACTTAATACTCTTTTGTATTTTAATATGACATTCAAGGAATGTTAATTGTTTTCTTGTTGATCCTGAATTTTTGTCGAAGGAGAACCATTAGTGACAAATCCTCTAACATGGTCACACCTAATAGTGTGTTTTGTAACCTTTAATAGGGTTGGCTCCTAACTGATCTCACTTCAAAAGAGTGAAATATTTTGGGTTACCGGTCCTAGGTGTTTTTCCCCTTAGTAGGGTTTCCACATTAAATCTTTGTGTTATGAGTTAATTTTTGTGACTGGATTAATCTCATACTTTACATATTTAATATTTGATTAATTAGTAAACATAGTTTGGAAATTACTTGTATTTGGTAAATGAATAGAAAGATTATCGCTATCATCTTACCAAGTTGTTGGTTTTATTGATGAAGTTTGAAAAAGTACATCTAAGAGTTTGGAATTGTAGGATAACTAATTCACCCCCCCTCTCATTTATCTAACAATTTGATGTATAATGTTGTATTATGTGAAATCAAATGTATGATTAGAATAGTGTGAATTGATAGAAAGTTTTGTGAAGAGCCTAAAATCTAGATCAAAATATTGAAGATATTAAGAAGCAGTAAAAGGTTTTTATATTCTATCTTTTGTATTGAAGATTATCATTGTATATTGCATGTTTGGGTAGTTGGCTGATCTTGCATACATTCATGTTTTGTAATACCAAATCCTAATAGGGTTGAGGCTGAACTAACAAGGCCTAAGTCCTCTAACAAGGATGAAGACATTATACGAATGTAATAAACTCCTAACAGGGTCAATATCTTCAAAAGATACTTTTGATTAGTGGATCATTTGTGGGTACCATCCCACTAGGGTTTTCTCTTGGATAGGGTTTCCTTAAGAAAAAACATGGTGTTATGAGATCTTTAGTTTTATGGTTGTGTTTTCTATTCAATTTATTCAGTTTAGTTTCTTATGCAAGTTACAAGTTAATTAAATATATCCATACTTTTGAAAAAGAAAAAGTTTGTGAAATACCGATTCACCCCACCATCTTAGTATTTCCTATTTCAAACAAAATGATATAACTAGTATAGGATATACATGTCATACTTATTTTGAGATTGGTGAATCTTCTAGAACTACACATGAAAGGTCATCAGGAGAATTTACACCTAAGGTTAATACTAGGATTTTGAGTAAGAAACCATACAAGACTATGTGTTTCAATTGTTACAAATTCCATCATACTACTAATGTTTTTAGAAGTAGGTCGGTTAATAGGCCTAAAATTTTTTATGGGTATTTTCTATAATTTCAATAAATATGGACACACCACATATGATTGTAGATCCAGATCTAACAATAGATCTAGTATCTTTGATGAATATTGTTATAAATGAAACAAATATGACCATAAAGATAATTAATACATGTCAAGACTGATTAATCCAAGGCCACCTGTGAACTAGGGAAACTGTTACCAAGGGGAATTGTCACTTGCTCAATGTGTGAAGACTATGGACACATAGTTGTGAATTATAGGATGAAGATAAATAGAGTTAATACTAGACCATGGAGGTCAACTAGCATTACATGTATGGACTATCCAAGATAGGAAATCTAACAAGAAATTGTAGAATGAGAAACCAACTGGTGAACGAGTCAACACATCAAATAGGAAAACAAATTGTTAATGTGGAAGAGACCCGGAAGGAGATGAGAAAGATTTGGAAGAAGAAGGATGTCAAAAAGACATTTGAGGGATCCACATGACCATCAAGTGTGGATGGTTCATCATTAAACTAAGTCACTTTTGACTTATGGTAATAAAGTATTGTTTTATCCATCTATGAACCCCCCTACAAGTGTGCAATAATATCTATCGGCATGTAAAGATGCAATAAGATATCTTGGAGTTTTTTTAGGAATTTTGTGATGGTTTTATAATTGGTATGGAGGTATGAGTCAATCAGTTAAAAAGGAAAGTTCTATCTGTAAGAGAATTTAATGAAATCTTGTGAAGGTAAATAAATAGAATTTTTTATATTTCATTCTCACCTTACATAATGTGTAAACTATTGTGGAGTGAATGAAGTGATATTTGAGTTCTTTGTTGATTTTGAAGCTATTGCAAAAATTTTCTATATTGATTTGAGAAAAGTAATTAATCATTATTGTCATGTTCTTCATCAAGAACCCTATCTATGCCTAGTTTGAGGTATCTATCAATTATCTACTTATGCGATTAAAAATTAATATGGCTACTCCTATTTTTATCAATATAACTCAGATAACATGACTAGAATTCAAATGACATGCATTCAAGTCAATGCAGAATAATTGAATGGGTGCCCTAACCAATGTACCCTATGGAGTTATACATGTGGAAGAAATAAAATCTTATATTCATTGAAAATTGGAAGACTTAGGATCAAGCTCCATATATGATTAGTAAAAGAAGTTGTTTAATGAGAATTTGGTATTGAAGGATAAAAAACTATATTTCTGATAAATGTTTTCATCATGTTGTTAACTATCCTAATGAATTTGAAGATGAATAGATAAGATATGTTCTTAGAGGGATACATGATCAACTCATATGGTTGGATGGACCACATAAGATGACCAAAAAAAAAAACGTGTTGTAACCAGTCTATCTGCAACTAGTAATGTACCTATGCTTTGTAATATTTCAAAGGAAGAGGTGACTAAATTGAAAAACTCTAAATGGGATGGGCATGCAATGGATGTGAATGATATCACAAATGAATTTAAATATACATCAATGGTGATTGGAAACAAATCCTATCACTCCAATCGAGTGAACAATATACCCAATGGTGTCATTCATACTACCCACATGATGAGTAAGGAAAATAAGGATTTTGATATTGCTAAAGAATAGAGGGACAAGCTAATGGTGAATCTCAAGAAGATCAAGAAGATCAAGAAGGACAAGAGGCACCAAGCACAAACGCAATAATATGGAAGAGAAAGAAAAAATATTTGAAAAGGTTGATGGAGAAGAAAGCGAGGAGAGTGAATGAGAAAAAGAACAAAAAGATCTCAAATATAAAGGTAAAGTGTCTAAGGTGGTAGGTTCCCCTACTAAAAAAATTGTACGTTATTATTTTAGTGAATTTATTTTTTGGAGACATAATACAAGAAGTGAAGAAATGGGTAATTCTGAAAAAGAGTTAAGTTTTATTATGCCAATTTTAGTGAAAGGATCAAAAGAAAATTGAGGAAGCATTAATCCTTAGTATGAAAAATTTGAGTCAAGTGCTATTATAGTTAAAATATTTGTTAGTTAAGTCCTTATATGATAAAATAGATGCAAGATTGAAGGAAAAAATTAATAAAGACATGGAGATAATTCAATATGTGGTCTTACATCTCCTGCCACAACTTAGCAATGAAGAGGTATAAAAGAAATGCAATGAAGTGATACCCCTATTCAAAATTAAGACTAGAGTAACCAGACTATAGATGGTTGAGTCTAAAGTAGTACAAAATGAGACTAAGAGTATTCTGAGAGAACATTTAGGTCTTAATGGTGGAAGTAATGAGGATGAACATGTTGAGGAAGAAGAGAGACTTCAAATAGATTAAAAGCGATTGGTATTCACCCAAATAGCTAAAGGATGGAAAATTGATGGTGTTGATGTAACACTTGGTAATGATATTTAGTATGATACATAGGATAATGTAGACAACTCAACTAATATCTCAACACAAGGACCATAGTAGGAATAAATTGATACATTTTAACAATAGAAGCCTCAAGAAGAACAAAGAGAAGAAGAGAAAATGGATACTGCAACTAGTCAAGTCACGATCAATGAAAATGAAGTAGAGATACTTGTTGATAAACTAGAGGAAACAAATGTAGATGTTGAAAGTGAATAAATTCTATAAGATCAAGAAGAATAAACACTAGATGTATAGGTCAACCCTAATGTAAAAGAAAAGGAAAGTGAAAAGGAAAAGGAAAAAGTGAATGATGGAGATGTAATTCCAATTAAAGGGCAGATAGATATTAGTAATATGAGAATTGAGGAAATGATGAAATATGTAATGGTAATCAAGGCTAAGGTAAATAAGTATAAGATGATGCAAGAAGCTCAAGTGGTTCTCACTACTATAGACATGCTATTTGATTTGCTAAGTGAAGTAGAATATGATGCATCAATTACACCAAATGAAAAATTGGCACATTTAGCTACTTCCATAGGTGAAGAAATGAAAAAATTGGAAGATGCTATAATATAAAAGGAAGGAAAGGAGTTTGAGAAGAAAAGAGAATAGAAGTTGGCATAATCTATTGTCATTGATAAGAACTCACTTGCATTTGTTGTCAATCAAGTGAAGATTTGACTGACTGAAGGAGGAAAGATCTTGAAGTTTATATCTAATTTTCCATAGTTCTTAAATGATCTAGAAAAGCATAGATGTGAAGCCCAATATGATTTGAGAGTTTTAGAAGAAAAAATTGATCCCATGACTGAGAGAGCTACTTCATTTGGTGTCAAAGTTAACTCCATTCACCAAAAGATGAAATCATATAGAGTTGAGAAAAAATAAAGGATGACTAATCTAATGGAGTTGCAGAGCTTCTTGACTACCAAGTTAGATGTTTTACAAAAAAGGTGAGAAGGAAGAAGAAAAGTCATTCGAATACCCTATTGTATGCACTATTAAAAGTCTTGAGGTGTCAGCATTTTTATTTTGTGGACATATTTTCATCATGAAAATTTTATGGAAGAATTGGGTCAATGATCTTTAGATGCTAAAGGGTAATTACAATGATATCTTTAGTAGAATGTAAACATGTTATTATACTCTCCATAAATAATTTTTTAAAATTTTGTAATTCCTTTTTCATTGTTGTCAAAGGGGGAGTAGTGTAGTAAATTTAGTAAAGAACATGTATTATTTCATAGGGGGAGTTATTATGCTATTTAGGATTAGTTTATTGTTTATGCTATCTAGGATTTATTACGTTATCTAGGATTAGTTCATTGTTAGTGTTTCCATCAATGCCAAAGGGTGAGATAGTTTGTCTTTGATAAAGATGTTGTAGTGTTTGATCATGAAAATGTATTTTGGTATTATCATTGATGGAAAATTGATACATTGGAGGCAACATATCAATGCTATCGATGGAGGTTAAGATCAATGAGATGAAATATTTAAGTATTCAATCAATCAACCAGGAGAAAGTGTGCAATGAATAGTCAATTCTATATGGAACATAAAACCTAGTCAAGTTATGCAGTCATAGATTTAACATATGCAAAGGTATATCTATCGATTTGTATGATCACATCATTTATCTTGCAGTATTCTGAAAGTTAACAAAGGTTGAAGTGGAACTGGTACTTAGGATAGTGAAACATTGGACACAATTGATTAGGTCAATGTCGCAATCAAATATTAGTGGTTGGCCAACATGTTTTAGAGATTTAATTCTTTGGGATGATATCAAAGATTTAATTTTATTTTGGTACACTTAGTCATATGTTTAAGTTGGATTTAAGGGCCAACTTGTAAAATATTTTAGGGTTCTAGGTCTGACCTCTAAAAAGTATATAATTTTTTTTTTGATGATGTTAGATGTTGTTGTTGTTAGGAATAGTCCCAAGAGATAATTGAGAGGAGGGGGGTGAATCAGTTATCTACTAGTTTCAGTTCTTTATCTAATTAAGTATACTTAAACATAAATAATAAACACAATGAGAGAGCACTTGAACAAAACACAAATATTTTGGTTACGGGGAAACCCAAATAGGTAAAAACCCCGATGGAAATTGACACCCACTAATATTCTACACTAGTGTATTATGATCCATGTTAAAAGATCCCTAACCCTGTTAGAAGCTGCTTTACAATATATTTAGTATAGTAGACCTGGTGAAGGGTTGGACCTTGTTAGCAGTCTTTGACAATAGTCCCTATTAGGGGAGAGGAAGCATTGTTTGAGAGCACACTACTAAAAGGGGCAAAGGCTACAACCCTCTGAATAATAGATACACACTATATCTGGATCTTGGTGAATTGTGCTTAGACCTACTATCTAGATCAGTTCCAATGTATTACAAAAACACTTTATTTGGTCACATAGACCTTCTTCTGATGACTCAACACTTTGCACACTCTGCTCTGCTCTTCACAATCAACTATGAACCATGCTCAAGCAATCACAAATGACTGCCTATAAATATCATTCCTCTCAATGATATAATCAATTCGTCATGTTAGAACCATCTTGAAATAATATTAGAGAAACCATAACAAACTCCAATAATAATTCAGTCATCTCTACTAAGAACACAACACATTCTGGGACCTGTCCAATAAGATAATTGTAGATGCAGGCTACACACTGTTGGCTCTACCAAAATAAATATAATTTTCTCCTCAAGATGAATTACTTCAAGCTCTCTTAATTGAACATCACTAAATCTTCTCCAAGCTTAAATAGAAGGGTGCATACTAAAATGATATGTGCAACTCCAGAACCAATATAATCTATGTCAGCTCTTCTGAACAAACACAAGAAACAACTATTGGTGAATAGCAACTGCATAACTTCACTTCTACTGATCATCAAACTCTACATCTATAAATTTAACATCACTAATATATCTTCATCATATATCCAAGTGTGCAAGGCTCCATGATAACTATATGGACAAGCATACATAGAACACCACTTGTTACTCTATCAGGAACACTGCTAACACAAGCTGCTATATAACTATCTATACTAACAATTACCCTCTGTGCCCATGATATCATGTTGATAACATCTCCATGCTACATATACTAAAATCTTACTACATAAGTCTTCCACACATGCTACTTACCATATGTTGTCATCAATGACAAACATATAGTCAGTACTGGCCTATTGGAAAATCTCCAACAATCTCCCCCTTTGGCATTGATGGAAACATATGGAATGGAAAAATCCACCAATCCAAATGAATAATTCTTTTATAACATTCTCCATTTCCTCTTCAAGACTCCCCCAAAGATGAGTCCTCCATCTTCTCCATTTCCTCAACTAAACTATTGTCATAATTAAATACTACTCCCCCTTAGTATATTACTCCTCCTTTTACTTCTTTTTTTCATGACTATATATTACTCGCCCTTTGACATCAATGGAAAAGGGAACCAATTAGTTTAAGCACCGGTACTATAGAAGTAGAGTAGTCAACCATTCATTAGTCCTTGAGGACTGATGCATTTTCTTCTTTCTTCTAAGAAGAATCAGGGAAGGGAATTACTCCCAACTTCTCCCTTAGATACTCAAAAGTATCCTTTGGCAAGGGATTTTTGAATATGTTTTCCAACTAATCTTTAGTACTCACATAGTCTAGCTTGACTTCTTTCTCTACCACTTTCTCTCTTAGGAAGTGATTCTTGATATCAATGTGCTTTTTCTTTGCATGCATCATAGGGTTCTTAGACATGTTGATAGTGCTAGTGTTATCATAGTGAATAACAATCAGATAATCAATCTAAATTCAAAAATCCTTTATCATCTACTTGTTCCAAACAATTTTAGAACAATTCAAGGCTACCGCAACATACTCTACTTCTTTTGTTGACTGAGAAATACAATTATGTTTCTTTCTTGTCCAAGTGACAGGTCTATCACCAAGAAACACTGCTCCACCTAATATACTCTTTCTATCATCAACACATCCTACCCAGTCTGCATTAGTGTAGACATGAAGCTCAACATTTTCTAAATAAGGATACCATAAATCATAGTCTATAGTGCCTTACAAATATCTGAATATCCTTTTTACTACCATGAGGTGACTTTGTTTAGGCTCTATTACAAATCTTCCAACTATGCCAGCTGCATTGGAAATGTCTGGTATGGTCTGAGTAAGATAAATAAGTTTTCCAATCATAGACTTGTACAATGTTATATCTACTACTTGTGAGTCATCTTATTTTGTAAGCTTTCATCGATTTATCATAGGTGTCTCTATTGGCTTGCAATCATCTATCTTGAATTTGTTTAATATTTCTTTCACATACTTGGACCGATTAATGAAAATACCTTTCTCTGTCTACTGCACATTCAATCGCAAAAAGTATTTGATAGGTCCACTCATACTCATCTCAAATTCATTTTGCATCTCCTTAGCAAATTCAGCACTAAGTTTGTCATTACCTCCAAAGATAATGTTATCAAAAAATATAGCTACAAGTAGTAAACCTTCATATGTCTCTCTTATGAGTAGATTATAGTCTACTACTCCTTTCTTGAATCTATTCTTTTTTCGATATCCATCTAGTCTCTCATACCATGTTCTAGGGGCTTGCTTAAGTCCATAGAAGGCCTTCTTCAATATACATACCATATCAGGTCTATCTTATAAGGTGAATCATTCTGGCTACTCAATGTATACTTCTTTCAAATTTCCATCAAGAATGCTGACTTGACATCCATCTGATAAACTTTGAAGTTTCTGACTGTAGCATAAGCTAGAAAAAACTTAATAGCTTCTAATCTTCTCACTGGTACAAATGTGTCTAAATAGTCAATTCCTTCTCTTTGTGCATATCCCTTACATACTAACCTTTCTTTATTTCTTACTATTGTACCATCTTCATTCATCTTGTTTCTAAATATCCATTTTGTTCCAATCACATTCTTATAACTAGGTCTTGGGACCAGTTCCCAAGTGTCATTCGTAATAATCTAATCACATTCTTCTTTCATAACATCATGCCAATCTAAATCATTACATGCATCTTGAACACTTAAAGGTTCAATCTGAGATAGTAAACATACTGTTTCATTGCTAGCTGAGTTCTTTTCTTGTGATCTTGTTAAAACTTTACTTCTCTAATCTCCAATGATGTCTTTCTTGGAATGGTTTCTAGATGTAAACTTTGGAACTTTAGGTGATGCTGACTCATCATCTTTACGATTTTATTCTTCACTTGTCTTAGGGTCATTGAACAACACATCAATACTATTAAATATTTCTTTAATAACTATCTCACTAGTGGAGGGTCTAGGTTCTTCTTCTATCATGGGTGAGTAATCATGATATCTTTCTTCAACCATAAACTTTTCATCAATCTTAACATGAGCACTTTCAATGATCTTTTTCAATCTTGAATTGAAACATCTATAAGCTTTACTTTTAGTAGAGTAACCAAGGAAAATACCTTCATCACTTCTTGCATCAAACTTGCCTACTACTTCATCTCTCTTGATGTAGCACTTGCTTCCAAAGATTCTGAAGTATTTTACTATGGGAACATTACCACACCATAGCTCATATGGTGTTTTGTTAGTGCCAGGCCTCAATTGAATTCTATTGATGGTGTAGACTGATGCATTGACTCCATCACTCCAATAGGTGTGAGAAACTTTTCCTTCAATCATGATAGTGCACATTGTATGAAGGATGATCCTATTCCTTCTTTCTACAATTCCATTCTGCTGAGGGGTTCTAGGTGCACTTAACTACCTCTTTAAGCCATGTTCCTTGTAGTACTCATAGAATCTGTCAAAGGTGAATTCTCCTCCTCTATCCAATCTCAAACATTTTATCTTTAGTCTAGACTCATTCTCAACCTTAGCTTTGAATATCTTGAACTTTTCAAATCCTTCTGACTTATCTTTCAAGAACGCAACCCACATCATTCTAGTATAATCATCAACAAACAAAATGAAATACCTTTCACCATAGTATGATCTTCTTTGATTTGGGCCACATAGGTCTGTATAAATTAGATCCAACTTGTTCTCTACTGAATTGTGCTTGCTCCTGAATGAGTTTCTCATATGCTTTCCCATCACACATTCCCTGCATATAGTATCAACTAGCTTTTCTCTGCTAGGTAGATCTCTTACTACCTTTACATTTCTTATCTTTACAATGTTATCAAAATTGATATGACATAGTCTTTTATGCCACAACCAACTGTCATCTACTTTAGAAACAAAACAACTTGCTTCTGGATTAAGCTGAAAAATATTAGCTTTAGTCTTTGATCCTAATGCAATTATCTCTCCTTCTTTGTTGTTAATGATGAACTTGTTTCCATTGAATTCCAATTTGTAGCCTTTGTCAAGTAATTGCCCAACACTTAGTAGGTTATGCTTCAAACCTTCAACATAAAGAACATCATCAGTACTATTATTTCCATCCAAGGTGATGCTCTCCTCTACCAACGATAGGTTTAGGAGTGTTATCTCCAAATCTAACCATGCCACCATTGTAATTTTTCAGATGAAAAAATTTGTCTTTATCACCTATCATGTGATGTGAACAACCACTATCTATAATCTAGTTTGTCCTTATATCAGCTTGTGAAATCAATGCTAGCTCTTGTTTCTCTTTCTCTTCTTCATGATCTATCTTATTGTTCATTTTCTTAATGATAGCAATAAATCCAATTTATTCTTCAGCCGAATCATCATCTGAAACTCCATCTCTAGCATAGTAACATTCCTTAGAGTATTTAGGCTTGTAGTCATTTTTGAACTTTCTAGCTCTTAAGGGACATTTAGATGCAAAGTGACCAATCTTATTACATGAAAAGCATTTAAATGGAAATTGACCTTCATATTTTTATTTTCCTTTCTTTTCTCTTTTGGAAATCATAGAAATGAAATCATCTAGTGTTTTCTCTTCTTCATCATCATCATCAAAATTACTAGAAGTGTTTGCAAATTTCTTACCATGAACTGTTGCTTTGAAGGCTATCTCAATTTTAGCTTTTGTCTTCAATCTTGAAATCTCAAAAGATGAGATTTTGCTAATCAAGGTCTCTATCTTGAAATTTGATGTAAGCTGTATGGTCTCATCATGGATTTTGATCTTGTTTTCATATTCTGGAATGAGAGTAGTCATCAATTTGTCCATAATGTCTTCCTCCGAGATCTCTCCACCATTGTTCCTGATTCTAGTAACTACTTCATTGATCCTTTGATTGTAAGGTCTAATGTTTTCTTCAGGTAGAATCTCTAATGCATTGTATCTTTTCTTCCATGTCTTTGTGTCTACATCCTTTTCTTGTTTGTCTCCTTCAAATATGTGTTCTAAGTACTTCCATATTTTGTGGGCTATATCTAGCTTCTTTATTTTTGAAAACTCACTATGAGATAGGGCACTGATAAGGGCTTCTTTGGCTATTGCAAGGTCTTCTAAAGTAGGGATCTTTACTACTTTGATAGTTACATCAAAAAATTCCAAAGCAACACACTGCAAATGAGTCACCATCTTATTCTTCCAAACAAGATAATTATCTCCATCAAACTTAGGAATTTATTTTTTGAAGAATGCCATCTAATCAACCTCATGTTGTTAAAATTTCTCTCTGAGGCACTTGGCTCTCATACCAATTGTTAGGAATAGTCCCAAGAGATAACTAAGAGGGGGTTGAATCAATTATCTACTAGTTTTAATTCCTTATCCAATTAAGTATACTTAAACATAAAGCATAAACAAAATGAAAAAACACTTGAACACAACACCAATATTTTGGTTACGGGGAAACCAAAATAGGTAAAAACCCCAGTGGGAATTAACACCCAATAATATTATGCACTAGTGTATTATGATCCTTGTTAGAAGATCCTTAACCCTGTTAGGAGTTCCTTTACAATATATTTAGTATAGTAGACCCAGTCAAGGGTCGGGCCTTCTTAGGATTCTTTTACAATAGTCCATGTTAGGGGAGAGGATGCACTATCTGAGAGCACACTTCTCAAAGGGGTGAAGGCTACAACCTTCTGAATAACAAATACACACTATATCTGGATCTTGGTGAACTACACTTAGACCTACTCTTTGGATTAGTTCTAATGTATAGCACAAACACTTTAGTTGGTCACATAGACCTTCTTATGATAGCTCAATACTTCACACACTCTTCTCTTCTCTTCACAATCAGCTATGAACCATGGTCAAGCAATCACAAGTGACTGCCTATAAATATCTTTCCTCTAAATGATATAATCAAGTTGGCCTGATAGAACCATCTTGAAATCCTATTAGAGAAACCATTAAAAACTCCAATAATAATTAATTCATCTCTACTAAGCACGCAACACATTCTAGGACCTGTCCAATAAGATAATTGTAGACTCACACTACACACTATCGACTCTACCAAAATAATTGTAACTTTCTCCTCAAGCTGAATTACTTCATGCACTCTTAACTACACATCACTAAAACTTCTCCAAGATTAAATCCAAGGGCACATACCTAAATGAGAGGCACAAATCTAGAACAAATATAATCTATGTCAACTCTTCTAAACAAACATAGGAAACTGCTACTGGTGAATAGCGACTGCATAGGTTCACTTCTACTAATCATCAGACTCTACTTCCATGAATGTAACATCACTAATATGTCTTCATCATATAGCCATGCGTGCAAGGCTCCATGATAACTGTATGGACAACCATACATAGAACACTACCTATTACTCTATCAGGAACATTGCTAACACAAGCTGCTATATAACTGTATGTAGTAATAGTTAACCTCTACTCCCATGATATCATTCTAATAACATGTCCATGCTACATATACTGAAAGCTTACTACATAAGTATTCCATGCATGATACTTACCATATGTTGTCATCAATGACAAACATACAATCAGTACTGGCCTTCTGGCAAATCTCCAACAGTTGTGATGGTTTTTGGATATAGTATAGATGAAAAAAAAATTTGTGTGATATAGTTGATCTAGAATTCATTAGATTTGTCATGCATTGAGTGCAAATATAAGATCATTCTTTACTTATTAATTCTAATAGATTAGCATGATAAATCCTTTAATAATGTCACTCCTAACAAGTTTGTTGTATTATGGAGAGTTAGGGTCAAATCAGTAATCCCAATCAAAAATACCTTAAAATACTTTTCTCTAATTAACTCAGTAACTAATCTGTAGAAACTTAGTTCTCTATTTACAAACAAAAGTAAATAAACTATACTTTTCAATAAATCATTCACAATGTATAATTCCAATATTTGACATGGAAATCGAGCTTTGGGAAGAAAAAAGTGGTAATTATCACCCACTAAGAAATATACTCTTTTGAAGTACACCCCATTAAGAGCCAATCTGGTTAAAGATTACAAAACACACTATTAGGTGTGACTCAATTAAGGGATTTACCTCAGATTTGTTACAATCATGACCCTGCTAGGAGAGACCTTATTAGAGGGATTTGAACACTCTTTTAGAATGTCACCTTTCTCAAGGATTTATAATAATACTGTTAAGTCCACTATGTTAAGATACTTTTTTGTTACAAATGCTAGTAAGAAACACTAATAAAAATGACATATAGATGTGCAATTATCCTTGCTGAATCAGATCATTGTGCACTCTTCAATATTCACTTCAATTTCTTCATAATCCAATGTTATCAACACTTCACCAAATCACTATTTTCTGACTTAGAATCTCATTATCTCTCTATTCTTTCTTCTATGCAATACTTAGTAACCCTTAAACTATTCAATTTTCCAACCAATTGTCCATACAATATCATTCTTTAAATAGAAAATCTTTTACACTTAATATTCTCTATTACACTTTCCTTTAATCAACCTTGACCATTCAATTCATTATTTATCAGATCTAAATCTTGGTAACACATTTCCTTTTCACCTAGGAACTTGAACTCTTCTTGTAACTTGTTCTAGTTCTTTTTACCACTTAGATCTAGCCATAGATCTTCATCTTGAATTTTCATAACCATACATCTCTTGTAACTATCTTTCCTCATCATCGTGATCATCCACCTCATCATAGCTAATCAGTAAATATCAATTATATCAATGTATTTAATATCTTTTCCTTTCTTAATGTTCTCCACTTAGAATTTTAGTTACATTGCTTGGTGCCTAAACCTTTCCACTTTACTGAGTGACCAAAGTTTTACCTTTACCTTATTGAGTGACTTTTCCATCTTGGTAGCCAAACTAACTTTACTTATCAAGTTGTCAAATCTTTATCACCATGCATTAAACTGACTTAACATAATTATATATTAGGAAAATAATCATATCAACATAATAAAATCATTGTTTGATCTGTATGAAATGCCCATTTGAGTTCTACAACTTCTCAACTTCTCATTTCCTCTTCTCCTCAACTCATGCATCTTATATCATCACCAAATGATATGGCAACATAATATAAATAAAAAATCAATTTCTTGACATCAATGACAAAACTATAATTGATCTAATATTTCTACTATCATCATGTATACCTCTACTATTGGTTATTCTTCATCATCAACTCCATCACATAAATAATCTTCAACATTATTATTAGTTATGATAACAATTCCCTCTTTTTCATTGATGGAAACACTAACAAATTTATTGTTCATTTGATGATGATACACTTCGCTGTCATTCATATTTTGTACTTCCTCTAAGTAGTAACTTCTCCTTTTCTAATCTTTGATCTATAGTCTCTTTCTGATTTTGTGAGCAACATTCTCTTATTTATCTCATAACATAATATTATCCTTTCTACTATATTCTTCTCCCTCATCATAATTTGGCATGAATTACTATTCTCTATTATGTATTCATTTCCATGATATTATCCCTCTAACATCTGAATTTCACTTTATTCTCCCTTTTGTTCTTCTAAAATTTTAGTATTCATCTTTGCTATATCAATTGACTTTCTCCTTGATCTTCTTGTTGGAAATTTGGCTAAGTTAGATATCTAGATGTTTTCATTATGGAAAGATATGATCTATATGAAGACCACATATGACAGAGAGCAGATGTGACAAAGCGCAGAACAAAATTGTCGAGGTGTAAGTAGCATTTTCCAAGTCTAACTAGAGAAAGTTTTGATTGGAAATGTCAAAAGAAGTAACTTCATTGCTTGTGCAATTGAACATAGATACTATGATGTATATTGAAGACTTTCCTGAGAGAGAAAGTCTGTACAGCATGTACAGAAAAAGTTATTGCAGTATTACAAAAATAGAGTTGAAGCCAACATGATAAAGAAAGAAGACAGGATTAGTAAATAGTTAAGGGATTATTTTGTTTATCAAAATAATAACTTAATCATATAAAGGGATGGCATCCTAGATGTTAACCCTTGGGAAGAACAAGTTAATATATATTTTTGTGAAGTGCTTTACATTTTTTAAAGCCGATTGTAAAAGTTATTATTTTTAATAACTTATATAAATGTAAGACATATGTAATGTGGAGATAGCAAGTAGAAAATATGTATGCAAAAGATATTGTTGTGAAGTAAATTGTGAAAGGCAAGCAAGAAGACTTTGTAAATGCAAGAGAAGCAGTAAAATCTTATATACCTTTCCCTTTTTTGTAATAAAAAGTCATTGTACATTACATGTTTGGGCAGTGGGCTCATCTTGTAATCATTTTAAATTGTACTACCAACTCTTAGTAGGGTTGAGGCTTTTAACAAGTCCTAGAGTCCCTTGATCAGGACCAAGACACTATATGTATGTAACAGGCTCCTAATAGGGTCAACATCCTTAACACGATACTTTTGATTAGTGGATCATTGTGGATATCATCCCCACTAGTTTTTTCCCTTGGAGAGGGTTTCCTCAAGAATAAATAATGTGTTATGAGTTCATTTGCTTTATTTCTATGCATGCTATTTAGTTTACTTTGTTTTGCAAGCAGCCAGTTAATTTGTTATATCCATAATTGGGCAAAAGTAAAAAAAATTAGAATATTGATTCACGCCCCCCTCTCAGTATTCCCTATCTCTAACAATTGGTATCAAAGCTTAGTTACTCAAAAAAGAATAAATCAGAGAAAACCTAGCAGCTTGAGTAAGATCTCTATGGATATGGATCAGTTACAGAATAATCTTGAAGAAGATCTTGAATAGATTGATATACTTACTAAAGAAAGAGATACTTTGAAAGGAAAATATGATGATGCAAAGAATCTCATTGAGAAGATGAAAAAGAAGTTGGAAGAAATGAAATCAGAGAAGGAATCTACAATTCAAATCGATGATGTTGATGAAAATCTGGAAAAAGAAAATGAGATCCTTAAACATGAATTAAAGATAGTGAATTTGAAATTGATTTTGAAAGAAGGAAACAACAAGAATGAAGAAAATCTGAAATCTAAGAATGAAGATCTTAAATCTAAACTTTGTAAAGTGACATCAGAACTTGAGAAAACAAAATTGCAGTATACTAAACTTGAAAAGTATAATACAATTATGAAAGGTGAACTGACTCATTCTAAGCAACAACTTGAGAGACTATAGTCCACTAGTGAGAAGATTGATGAACACATGTCTTATAAAAATCCATTGTATGATAAAATTGGTCTTGGATTTAACTCATATAAGGTAAGTGAAGAAGAAAGGAACCAGATCTTAAAGTTTTTGAAAACATAGATGAAAAGAAATCTGATGAAGCTAACAAATCTGAGGATACACCTAAAGAAGAAGAACCACCTAAACAAGAAGAATCACCAAAAGGTATGCAAAGATAATTTAAAGGTAGATGTTTTGCATGTAATACTTTTGGTCATATGAAGAAAGATTGCACATGTAAGAAATTTAAACCTCTTAATGGTTATTGTTATAATTGTCATGGTTTTAGACATAGAGCTATTGAATGTAAGAAGCCTAGATCTAATGATAATAATAATAGTAGAATGTTTAGAGATACTAACCATGCATATAAGAGACCTACTGAACATATGAACAGAAGAAATGGAGTAGTATGTTATAGATGGAACAAGGTTGGACACACTGCCAAGAATTGTAGATCACAAATCAACCAGACTGGACTGAGATATGGAAACAATGGAATGTTTTTTCAGCTATGCAACAAATTTGGTCATACAATAAGGTTTTGTAGAATGAATAACATGAGAAACCCTAGTCCTAGAAGTTATACAAGTAGAAGTGAGAATGCCAGAAATAGTCAAAGAGGATGTTGTAGTAATTCAGAAGAAGTGAAATTTGTTAAAGCCACAGATCAAGAAGACACATTCAACACAAAAGGTAATCAAAAAGGTGAAGTATTGAATGGTAAGAGTGAATCTCTTCCTAACCCATCTCAAAGTACTTAATTCATAAAGAATGCATTATAATAGGAACTTAGGATAGTGTAGAAGTTACTATAGGATGAATTGAGTCTTGCATAGTTAATGTAAGGTACTATGTGATGTAATGATGCTATGGTTAAGAGCACATGAGCTAATATGAAGTTATGCGATTTTGCAAGAAGTTTGAAGTTTTGCAAGAAAGTAGGAACAAATTTTTTGGAAAGAAGCGTCAAAAGAATTGAATGCGATGTCAGAATCTTGAAGTTAAAAGCTTATGATCAGTATTAGTTAATCATTCAAGAGACTAAAAATGTTAAGGAGATTGAAGAAGTAGTGATTGCAGGTAGTTTGAAAGATTTGGTAAAAGAACTTTGTGTCAGATCTATGCAAAGACCTAAATCACAAAATTAAGGTATTTTACTAAGAAAATCTATTAGTTAGTTACAGAATTTGTAGAAGATATGGATGTTTCATTTGTTCATAGCATAAGAGAGACAATTAGACCTAAGATTAAAAGCGAACCAGTAGAACCCTTGGAAGAAGACCCTAGACTAGCATTATCATCTGTACTAGATGGAGTTTTGCATTTAGAGAATGTTAGAGGCTATTTGGGATGAAAAATTGAAACCCTTAGTGAAAGTAATTTTACTAAGGAATATGAGAAACTATACAATCATGGTATGTCATTGAAAGTAGGGTTTGAACATCTAAATGAAAATGAAATCATAAGGTATTCACTACAACATGAATTTGATGATGATGAATGCACCAAAATCATTTTGAGTAGAATTCATAATGGGAATTTTTGGTTAGATGACAGAGTGATTGATATAACAATAGACCTAATTCATGAAGTAACTAGTTTATCAAAATCTAGAGGTATACCATTTAATGAGAAAAATGTGAAGAAAGTTGTATTGGACAATACTAAGTCATCCTACAATGGTAGAGGAATACTAATAAACAAGATACAACAAGATGATGTTAGATATTTATGCAAGATCTTAGCATCCAAGTTTTGTGCTAAATCTAGAGAAGATGACATGGCAGATGGAATGATTCATGCAGCCTATTTGATGTGTGTTAATAAAGTTCAAGTGGATATGTGTGAAATTTTGAGAATTTAGTTATTTCAGAACCTTGAGAAGATTAAGAAGACTAAAAGCTCATAGTTTAGATTCTCATCCTTGATTACATATATGTTTTTCCATTTGCTAAGAATATTTCCATTGACTATTGGAGAAGACTGGAATGATAACAGAACCACCATGGACAAAATTAAGAAAGTGTATCTGAGATATCCTATAGACAAGGTTAATGAGAGTGTAACCTTAGTAATCAAATCATTTCAGAACTTGATGAAGAAAAGATCAAGAATCCTACAAGCTATAGTTGAGAAGTATAAAGATGAAATATGCTTTATGGTTAAGAAAATTCTTAAGGATATAGGAATGTTAGAACAAGAATTCCTAATTAAAAAGAATACCACAGCAGTACTAAGAGACATTGGAAATTTATTTTTTTTGTTTATTTCACCCCTATCATCAGTTGCAGATCAAACTGGAAATATTTAGAATGTAGTGAAAGTGGAGAAATTTGAAAAGGAACAAAAAACTAGAAAATCTACAAGATCTTCCACCACTCCACCAAGTAAAAGGGTAAAGGAAATGGCTATTGGACAAGGTAAAAGACATAAAACAATAGTTTCCCCAGTAAGAAGGAAAGTATTAGAAATTAAAGATGATGAAGATACTAAAGTCAAGAAGAAGAAATGGAAACCAAAGATAGAAAAGGTAAATGATAAAATTATTAATGATGGAGACTTTTCCAAAAAGAAAAAAGATTATGAGCTATACAATTATTCAGAAAGATTAAACTTGGAGAATGCAATTGTTAGGCACATGATCTTATCAGATAAGAAATTTGATACTATTCAAGGGAAGATACCTGATGATTTGTTTTAGAAATTAGTAAACAGGAAGAAGGGAGCAGCTGAAGAAGACAATAAGATTAGAGAAAACTTTGTGAGAAAGTGTTGTGATATTAGAGATGAAGACCACTTCAAGGAAATCATGAAAGATCTTGGTATTCATCTGAGAACAAAAATAAGAACAATTCAGATAATGGGAGGAAATTATGAAGAAATAAATAAGGATACTAAACAAGTAGTCATAAAGATGATGACTATAGGTGTTGGTAAGAACTCAAGTGTAGCAGATCAAGCTTTGGAAGCTGAGCACTAGAAAAGTCTCTCTCCACCATCATCAATGAACATTGAAGATGAATCAATGGATGCAAAAGAAACAAATATCACACTGGATAGTGATGACAATCCTTTTAGCAACCTTGATAACATTGTTGACAATTCAGCCTTGGAGGAACATGACAGATCCGTTGAGGAAGAAAGGAAGGAAACAAGGAAATAAGAAGAGAAACAAGTAGATATTAAAGTAAATACAGAGGTTGAAGGATAGAAAGGAGCACAAAGAAAAGTAGAAATCAGTGTTAGGAATGGGAACACTAAGAGGGAGGGGGGGATGAATTAGTGTTCACTAAATTAAATCTTTTTTCTTAGCTCTTTAATATTAACTTGAATGCTTAAGTGCTGAAATGAACATTAACATAAACAAGATAGAAGAACACAACACATAAAACCAATATGGTTACGGGGAAACCAAAATAGGTAAATACCCCGGTAGGAATTGACACCCACTAATATTCTATACTAGTGTTTTATGATCCTTAACCCTAATAGGATTTTCTTTACAATGTATTTTGTATAGTGACCTTGTCAAGGGTCAGACCCTATTATGAGTCATTTACAATAATCCTGTTAGGGGTGTGGACACACTGTCCTAGAGCTCACTGCTCAAGTGGTGAAGGCTATAACCTTCTGATCTCAAATAAACACTATATCTGTTGGATGAACTGCCACTGTGACACTACTTGTCTGATAAGTTCCTTTGATGCGATGATACTTTGACCTCTTTCAAAGCTCTAATACATCTTAACAACTCTTCACATACTTCTGTTCTACTTGTTTCAACTCTATCACCATTCTCATGCCTAATTGCAATGGTGCATCTAATATTTATATGCACATACCAAACAATTAACTAGGTCGGCCCTTTAACTAATTACATACAATGCTTCCAATTGAGTTGGCTCAAGCGTATTTACAAACAAACATAATTATAGTGTATGTGCAGCATCATGGTATGCCAAAAAGTGGCAATGTGAAAAAGAAGTCCTAATTGATAGACTCTTTGAAAAACAAAAATAACTTTCAAACAATATAAAATTTTTGAAATCTGAAATATACATCACATTCTATGCTTCACCTAATACAATAATAATAAACAATTTTTCCAATTTGATGAAATTTAGACCAAGTTAAGGTGGTTAGACACCAGAGTTCTTATATTCAAGAAACTTTGTAGAAGAAAAATCATAATTAATTATTTACTTAGAAAAAAAAAGCAAAAATATATACATCACATCCAGACATGAGTCTGCTACTTTTATCTAGAATATTATAAAAAATATTATCATTCTATTTTGTTTAATGTGGTTAGACATACACCTACTTGTTATCTTTCTAGTCTTGATTGATAGACTTATTGAAAAATAGCTATAACTTTCAAACTGTATAAAATTTTTGAAATCCAAAACACGTGTCACATTCTATGCTTTTCCTACTATAAGAAAAATAAAAAAAGTTTTCAATTTAATAACTTTTAGACTAAGTTAACATGGTTAGACACGAGAGTTTTTGTATGCTGGAAAAGTTGTAGAAGAAACATTATAATTAATTATTTACTTGGAAAAAAATTAGAAAAAAATATTTGTCACATCTGGACATGAGTCTACTACTTATATCTAGAATCTTGTAAAAAAACTTTTATCATTTCATCGTGTTTAAGGTGATCAGACATACACCTACTTCTTGTTTTTTCCTGAACATTTTGTACTACTAAATTGTAATTTGAAATTTTCAACATATAGAATAATTTTTTTTCACAAAAGGCCTAGTATATTAGAAACGAAATTCAATTTTCTACAAATTCTCTTCTTCCATATTTTTGATATAATATTTATAACTTGTTCAAATTTTTATGTCAACTTACCTAAACCTAATTTTCTAAATTTTCATTACCGCTTAAGGGCCTAGTTTGGCATACCATGATCCTACACATACCCTATATGTATACAACCTAATTACAATAGGAACATAGCCTTTACAACATAATAATATAACCACTAACCAAAATACCAATAGTCAGCGGCTTGCTCTGTTCTTCTCTAGTATTCACTATCTATGCAACTTGAACTCTCTGTATCTTCCTCATACTGAATCTTTTGATCATGCGATCTTAGATGTAGCATGAATATAGTCTTACCAACTTAAATTCTAGGGTGCATACCATAATTCTATTGGAAATTTGTCTATACTAAATTATATGACTTGATATAGTGTTGTCATTATGGCAACAAAGTCATATAGTAGTTTGGAGTCAACGCACTTCATGTAAAGATCAAAATTTAGTTAAGTGTTGAAGACTGGATAGTGTACAAAGTTCCTATAGCTTAGAGCATTAGTGCACATGTGTATAGATGAATTATGGTATGCATCCTAGAATTTAAGTCTTTTATACTATAGTTATGCTTAGTCTATGAGCGCATAAGTAGATATGCAAAGATGTGAAAGTTACAGTCAGTTGAAGTTACACAGCCAGTGTGTGCTAGCAGAGAATAGACCATAGAGCAGACAGTTAACATTTTGGTTTGTGATTATAATTTAATGTTCTAAAGGCCATGCACCCATTGTATTTAGGTTTGCAACATGTTTATATGTACAATTGTAAGCATGCTTAATCAAATTCATTTGGAAGCATTGTTTGTAATTAGTTATAGGACATACCTAACTTTTTTGTTTATATAAGCGTATAAATATAAGATGCACCCATTTTATTTAGTATGGAAGTTGTAATAGAGTTGTGATAACCAGAGCAAAGGTGTGTGAAGATAACATAAGATTTTCTAGAGCTTTGCTAGAGGTCAAAGCATCATTGCACCAAAGGAACTAATTTGACAAGAAGTGTCACAGTAATAGTTCACTAGCAGATATAGTGTGTATCTGAATTCAGAAGGTTGTAGCCTTCACCATTTGAGCAATGAGCTCTATGACAATGAGTCCACTCCCCTAACAATGATCATTGTAAAAGACTCCTAACAGGGTCTATCCCTTAACAAGGTCTACTATACTTAAAGCATTATAAAGCTACTCCTAACAGGGTAAAGGATCTTCTAACAAGGATCACAAAACACTAGTGCAAAATATTAGTGGGTATCAAGTCCCACTGAGGTTTTTACCTATTTGGGTTTCCCCATAATCATATTGGTGTCATGTGTTGATTTCATGTTTCATGTTTATGTGAATGTTTAATTTAGTACTTAAGAATTTAAGTTCAACATAAAGATTAAAATAAATATTTAAAACATAATGAACACTGACTCACAACCCCCCCCCCCCTCTCAGTGTCCCCATTCCTAAAAATTGGTATCAGAGCAATGGTCCTCAACATAGAAGTTTAACCACTTGAGGAGATCATGGACAAAATAGATATGAAACATCTGAAGAAAAATCTTGAAGCTTCTCTTGATGACCTGGACAATTTAGAAAGAGAAATTCAAGAACTAAAAGAAAAAGTTAGTGATGCTCAATTAGTTATCAAAAGACTAAGAAAGGATTTGAAAGGATGCTCTAACAATGATCTTGAAAAAAAATTCAAGAAGTTGAGTGAAGAAAATGCATCCTTATTAAGTCAGCTTGAAGAATTTGATGACAAATTGATGAACAATCAAGATGTCTATAATGAACAAGTCAAGGAGAACTTTCAACTCAATGAGGAACTAAGGGAAGCTAACTTAGAAATCTTGGAGCTGAAGAATATCAAAGAAAGCTTGGAATCTGAATTGAAAAAGGCAAAGGATCATATTGACAAGTTACACACTAGTGTTGATTTGGTAGAATCTCAGTTGTATGCAAGAGGAATCAAAGGAGACACTAACTGTATTGGATACAATGAAGCAAAAAATCAGATTGACAATATGTGAGCAAGAAAGGATTCACAAAATAACTCTACTGATGATTAGAAGACTGAAGATCAAACCAAAGACAATGGTGGTCCTCCTAAGAATGAGCGCAAGCCTTTAGAACACACCTATTTTGCATGTAACAAGCATGAACACATTGCAAGGAACTATACAGAGGTAAGACCTTTTAATGGTTATTGTTATTCATGCAATAGATTTGGTCATAAAGCTATGAATTGCAAGACTAGTAAGAAGAACAAGATTCAACAAGATTAGACAAATCAGAATCAGACAAATGTTAGAAGTTCTCAGAATGTTACATGTCAGATATGTAACTATAATGGTCACTTAGCTAGAACATTCAAAATGGTGACTCATGTCAATGTGCCAAGGAATAATAGGCCTCCAGTCATTTTTCACTCTTGTAACAAGGCTGGACATATCTCAAGGTTCTCTAGATCAAGGAAACAAGATTAGGAAAGCCCTAAAAAGACTGAAGAACCAGTTTTGGATCCTGAAGGAGAAGTCAAGTTTTTGAAAGGCTCAGATGATGTGAGCATGATTTGGTTAGAGAAAAAGAAGGATGTAATTGATGAGAATGTATTAGATGCATCCCTAGTGGACACACCCTCTACATCTACATGAATGGCCCTCAGGGTCATAGGGGGAGCTAATTTAGCTCTAGACCCCTGCGTGGCTAGTATACTCATCCTCAGAGTATGCACCTTTGGACTTAAGCTTTTGAAGTGTATAGGAACCTTTATGCAAGAGAGCACATGCTAATTGTTAGCGGAGCTCAAGTTTGAATTTTTGAATTGACAGCCTGGTTTATGCGACATACATTAATGGTAGATTTTTCACTTTAAAGTACACATAAGTTATTTGATTACTCATTGCATTCAAATTTAGAGTGATAAGAGAGAATAAAAAGCCTTGGAAGTTTTTGTGAAGCATTGAAGATTGATCTATCAGAGATTTTCTATAGTTATCAGTGCATTTGATCGGTTGCAAAAACCCTAGCTCATTGCGCCGATTCAGAAGCTGTCAGATTATCTCCAAGTTTAGTTCAAAAGAAATTAACAAGTAAGTCATGGCCACTCCCATTGTTTATGATGTCATGAAGAAGAAAAGATATGTTTTCAAGAAGCACCCATTTAAATCCACCCTAGATGATTTAGAGGGAGTTTTGTCCTGCACGCCTATGGGCATCATGCATGTGGAAGACATAAGGGCTTACATCTACTGTAAGAAAGAACCTATTGGACTAGATAGGTTAAGGGTGCACATGGCTACCATGTTGAAATAGGATAAAACATTCATGGATGAATACACCAAATGGAATGATCACCCTATTATTGAGTATGTTATGGCATATGAATTCTATGAGACATAATGGATAGAGATCTTATCAAGAAGAATCCATGATGATCTATTTTGGATTGGAGATGTTCTAGTTATAATCTCAAATGATCTAATTCATGAGATGATAGGCCTTTCTAGGATAGGCATCATCCTTCCTGTGGGAAAGGATGTCAAGAAAATGGTAGAAAAAGTATGTAAGTCAAGGAGCAATAGGTGTGGCATGACTATTGAGTCAATTGAGCAAGTAGACATCAAATTGATGTCAATGATACTGGGTTACAAATTTCATCACACCAGTAGGGTGAATAATGTGTATGCGGGCAGTATTCTAGCAGCTATCAGACTTGTGAAGGAAGATGGAGAGTTCAACTTATGGGAGATCTTACAAACACAATTGATAGATAACATCAAGGACATTAAGCATGACAAGTCAAAGATATTCAGGTTTGGGTCCCTAATCATCTACATGTACCTTCATAAAGTTGGCAAGATTTTAGATTTGTACTTGGACAAGTCCATTCCAACCATGCCTTAGATATCCAACAAATAATCCATTAAAAGTACACTAAGGGATTTATCACTTTGGAATTGAAGACCTTTAGAGCTAAGATGCAGATGAGGTATAGGATTCCAGAAAGCATTGTAGAGGAATATGAGGATACAATATGTTTTATGGTGGAGGCTGATACTACATGTATGGAAGCTGTTGAACCAATAACTAAGTGGATTCATCCACTTGGCTATGAGGTAGAAGAACAAGTCCTTGAAGCATATGCTTAGGTACTTCTGATAGCCCCCAAAGATCCTAATGAACCTAGGTGGGGAACCTGTGAGGAAAAGACCAGAGAAGTTGATGCAAAACTTAACAGTGTAGTAACTAAAAGAAAAGTTGCTAAGGTCACTTCTGAGATCTTGAGAATACATGGTGTGTCTCAAGAAGACCTTGATAAAGAAAGGGATGAAAATATTTCCATAGAATTGAAAGGAACTATAGTAGAGGAAGAACAAGAAGATCCTAAGTTGAAGAAAATGAAAACTAAATTAGATAACAGTTAGAAGGGTAAAGAAGATAATACTCCTTCTGCGCCCATAGATACTATTGATTTTACCACTCCTCTGGAGTATAAGCCTATAGTCAAGAAGAAGAAAGAAGCTAGCACTAGTCATCCATCCTTGTGAGCACTAAGGAGCAAGAAAAACATTCAAGCACCTCCTAAGGAAAGATTCAAACCAAGCCTTAAAGTTTTGAATGCAAGAATTGTTGATGAGGGTAGAATTGTTCAAGTAGAGAAGTATTATGACACATACAATGAGATTGACAAATAAAAAATACATAGTATGATTTTAAAACATATGATCAAGTTCAAGAAGATAGTCCTTGAGTTGAAAACCTCTATTCCAAATAAAGTATGGGATATTTTAGAAAACCTAAAGAGACAAGCAAATGAAGAGGATCTAAGGATCAAAGAAAAAGTATTAGAAGATACTCTGCTAGTATGTTCTAAAGAAGAAGTGGCACTGATAATAAATTTGGTGAAGCCACACTTAAGGACCAAGATGAGAACTCTTGACATTATGAAAAAAGACTATGAGATGTTAATGAAGGAAATAGAGGACTTTGAAAAGGTGTTATTAGAACAATAGATAAAACCACCTACTACACCCATCACTCATGCACCTAGTAAGAAAGACAAAGAAGCAGAGACCTTCAATGTACTAGTAACAGGTCCTAAGGACTCAACACCCATAGAAAAAAATCAAATAGAAGAAGACAAGTCTATGCCCATCTCAAAATCACATGAAGGTAGCACTATTATCATAGATAATGTGGAGATAGCCATGGCAGCTACCGATAAGGATTTGGACAAGTTTGAGGAAGCATTTGTTAGTACTGAAGAAGTTGAAATCTTATGCAACAATACACCTCCAACTCAACAAGAAGAAGTACTCATAGAAGATGTATCTGATAAGAAATAAGAAGATACTTCTATTGATCTTGCAAAGGTAAAACTAGAACTGATGGACAATCCTCCTGTCACTCCCTCTTCGGCATTGTTGTCAAGTTTGACACCTGACACAAGTAGTTTGGACTCTTCAAAAGAAGATGACCTGATTAAGTTTAGCATCTTGGCTATGGAGAAGGCAAAAGAAAAACAAGTTATGAGGAATCCTCTCCTGATAGAATCAGTGAATATTCTAAATAGTTTTCTGCCAGAAGATATCAAAGTTTTAAAAGTACATTTGGTTGATGATGTGAGTTTAGTCCTCTCACAGTTCAAAAGAAATTTTTCTAGCCTAGAAGAATCTGTGTCCATAGTTGCAGAAGAGAAGTACTTAAAGAAGAGATTGAATGAATTAATGAGAAACTTTTCACTAGACTTGAATTGTCTTAAGTCTGGTCAAGCATCCTTGAAAGAATTTTTTGATGAAAGAAGAAGGATCATTGCAACATGCATGGATCAAGACAAGCTCACCGATGCTCATTTCAAAAAGATAAAAGAGGTAGAAGAAATGATTGAGCAGGTAAAGAATTTAGCATCAAACACATCCAATGATGTGAACATGTGCAACAATCTTTACCAAGGACAATTAGACAAAATTTTGATGGAAGAAATAGAGATAACAAGGATAAGGTCCATATAGACTTAGTTGAGGAATGGTCTTGCACCCTCTTTAGACATCCTTAATCAGAATATAAAGGAGATTGATGCCACCATTGTAACTTATGATCATGGTCCCATCAGTGACTTGGAGAAGATAGAGAAGCTTCAATATGCATTATGCACCCATCTCCAAATAGTTAACTCTCTAATAACCTTTTGGAAGGAGATCCAGAACCTCAAGATTACATATCTAGATGTTTTCCCTTAGTGAGTATGTGTAGATACATTTTTTTGATGCACCTTTGTTATTAATGTCAAAGGGGGAGTTTTGTATAGAATATGGAATATATATATGTATAGGGAGATATAAGATTATGTATAAAAATGTATAGAAGACAAAATTATGTTAGGCCATTTTTCTGTCATAGCAAAAATCCTTTAAAATGGCCTCTTCCCTGCAAATGTTTTTGTAAAGTGTCCTGCCCTGTGTTCTTCATCTTGTCACCTTGCTCTAGTCCAAATTGCACGTGCTAGATTGCAAAACCTAGAATGTTATTTGAGTTCTAAGGTCTGTAGGAAAATATTTTTAAAATCTGCCAGTGTCAAAAACCCACAATGTTTTTGAAAATCCATGATGTTTTCAGTCTGTGTGAAAAACTTTGTTGTTTATGACCTTGTGCCTTCCAGCTTTTGTGCACTTGTCTTTTGGTGCCAGAAACTTTGTGTGTTTTTGATCCTCTTTCATCAAAAACCCTGTGTGTTTTTTACCTCACAGTTTCCTATTTGCTGGTGTTCCCTAACTGCGCAAGTGTGATGGATGGTGGGCCCAGGTCTTCAAAGGGTTTCAAATGATTGGTTGTCACATGATCACATGTTAGGAATTTCTGACATGCGACCATGCGACCGAATGACACATGTCCCAGTGGGCCCGTTGGATAGAGTCTGATAGATGTTTAACAGGTGACAAAGATTGGTGGTTGTCGCTATACCACGAGGAAAAGATGCAAGCCTTTTAATCTATGTGCTTTAATGAGAGTCATTGATGCAGTATGAAGGCTGTTGGATTTTCTTGTATGGGTGTGAAGTGGGACCTATCTGCTCGGTGGCACTGATGTGTCAATTTTCTATTGGTTTCCTGCAATGAGTTGGATTTCATGTCAGCAGGACTCAGTGTCAGAGATTCTAGATCTACGGTCGGCATGTGATCACAAGGAATATTCTTTCCCCTTGTGATCATGTGATAACCATCCGATCTTGCATTGTTTAAAAGGGTTGACAGGTGGTGTGTCCTGTGTCAGGTGAGTTGGCAGTTGCAGTGAATGGTGCTGTGACATGTGGCAAAAAGGGTGGGCCCGTGTGTGGGTCTAAGCGGTTTGGTGGTCCTGACAAATTTTCCTCCTATTCGCTGGTTGGCATAATGTTTTGGCGGTGCCCCAATTTATTTGGTGATTCAGTGAATAGTGCTCGCATGATCGCTAAATTTTTAGCGATGGTGGACAGTGTCTTGCAAACTGGTGGAAGTTCTTCGGTTGCCAGTTTGTCAGATAAAGTGAGGCTAGTGTTTTGGTGACATGGAGGCCTATCACATGTTTGCATAGCCCAATTTTTGGCTATGGGATCATGCGACCACTATTTGGACATCATGGTTGTAGAGTTAAGGTGGATCTGTGGTGCCTGTCTTGCCGACGTGCTTGGTTTTGATTGGTCGTTGACTAGTGGTGGGGCCGAGGACTTTGCAAAGGGTTTGTGACCATTGACCACGGCTAGGAGACTACAGTCACATGATTGCAAGGGTTAGTTTGGTGCCTTGTGATCATGCAACCAAGCATAAGATGAAGCCCATTTTCCTGTGGTGGTGAAGTTGATGACCAAGTGATTCCACGACTAAGGGAAAATAGTTAAGGAACATAAAGCCCACAAATTGCAAAGTAGCCATTTGATTTCAAATTTGATTTTTCTGAGGGTTTCCAGTGACAGAAAGGACTGAATTTCAATGCAGAAGTGATTGGAACTAGTAAGAAGTAATTTGTTTGTCATTGCAGTGTGGTCTAGGGTGTGATGATCATTTGCAAGGATCTGTACCTTGTAAGGAATGAACAAGGAGTGGCTTGAGGCATGTTGTAGGGTGGTTGGTTGGACTATTTCTCATGGCAATCCCCTATTTTTCTATCCTGATCTCAATGATGCTGAAAATTGCAGAATTTGTTTGAGATCTCTCTCTAGATTGCTTGGTCTCCTACCCTTGCATTAATTTTTGATGTATTTCTGGTTGGTTGGGTAGTTGAAATCCTAACCTTGGTTACCCGTAGCTTGTTGCATCCTACTCATTTAGGATTCTAAGGTAACCAGTGGTATAAATTGTAGGTTGTTCAATTTTGTAAGGGTTCCTTCTTCTGCAAATTTTTGAGGAGAATTGGTTCCAAGTGAAGGGCCCTGTCAGATTTGGAGTGTTGAGTGAATGTGGCACTAGCCCTATCAATCCTTATGCCAAGCTGACCTTTGGGGAAAAGGAACACCAAAAAGATGGAAACTCCACTGGGGAGGCCACTGGAAAGAGTCAAATACAAAAACAAAGTGTTTGCTGATATTTTCTCACCTGGTTGTGAGTGGTGGCTCTGAAAATCTTTGTTTGATCAGTGCACTCCTAGTTAAGTTTTGGTTGACTGAAAGAAGAAACACAAAGACAAGTGAAACATTTTTCCTCTGTAAGGAGGTGGTGACTCTAAAGAAAAGAGCTTGATGGAGCTGCATGGTAAGATCTAGATCTGCCTTGCTTTCTAGTCAACAGGTTTCAAGCTACAAAACTTTCAGGTATTCTTTTGTTGAAAATGTTTCCCTATCAAGTGTGTAGCACTGCTGTAAAGGGATAAGTGGTGGGCAGTTCCTCATGGAGGAATATAGGCCCTTTTGTTTTGATGGCATTGAAGGTGCCCCTAATGAGTTCTTTGCTAAGGATGGGAAGTGTTTGCCAAGGTTCATGGCTGGTGGATCTATTTCTACAAGCCAGCATGTTGATGTTGTCATGGGTATTTTTGGAGGTATGGATGTTGAACATGAAGATATTTTCATGAGGTTATTTGTGCACACATTTTCTGATGGTGCAAGGAAGTGGTTCTTGTCCTTGTCTTCATGTTCAATCCCTTCTTGGGATGTGTTGAGAGCTAAGTTTATTGAGCATTTTGATAAAGTTATTTCTCTCAAGAAGGAATTAGCAAGGTTGAAAATGGTGAACTGACAGTTAGCAGAGGACATAAGATTGCTAAGACTGGTGGCTCTTGATGATGTTCATGAGGAGGCAAGTGTTTCTAATGTTGATTCTCACTATGCAGAGAGTGTTGACTATGAAGCTGATTCTGAGATTAGTGCATATGAGGATGTTGAAGATGAATCTGAGGATGACAATATTTCCTTTTTGTCTGTAGATTTTTCTTCTTGTCAACATGAGAAGGCAATATTCTTGTCCCGGTTTGATGATGTTTTGTGTGAAGGGTGGAATATTGGATATGATGCAGATGATGATTCCTGCATAGATTGTTTCACACAAGATGATCTAAGGCCAAAAATGTGTATCCTTGTTCCTCACAAGGATGATATTTGTAGCACTAGGGGTGAGGCTGAGGAAAATGATATCAAGGCCCAAAGTCCATTGAGTAGTGAAAGGATTTCAGTACTCTTGGCTGAAGAATTTCAAAGGTATGCCCCTACTTTGGATTTTGATTTGTAGCTCCCCTATGATGTATCCTTTGACACTGATAATGAGGCCAGTGTTCAGAGTGATCTTGATGACCCATGTATATAGAATTCCCCCTCTAGTAGTGACCTTGTAGAAGAAGAGGTAGAAGGACATGATAGTGTGTTTTCCTATCATCAAGATTGCAGTGATGAACAAGTCTATCATTCAAGTCCTTTTCCTTCTCTTGCAAAGTATGATACTGAGTGTGACAGTGTTGAGGACCTAGTTTTCAATCGTTGGGATAGAAATTCTTTTGGTGAAAATGATGATGCAGTGTTCCCCTATCACAAAAGCTTTAAAGAAGACCTTCACTTGGTTCATGATCCAATTCATGAAGACATCATTGAAGAACCAAGTTGCTTAGTGGCTGAAGTAATGTATGAAGGTAAATTAGAGGATCTAATTCCTTCTCAGCCAGATAATTTTATGGCAATCCATGACGGTCAATATGTTCCATTTTCTGATGCATTACAAGATCAAAATTTTGTTTCCAGCCATCAAAAGGAAGTAGATGTCCCTTACTTCTTAGAATATGAATATGAGTGTGAATACGGTAGTTGTGATTGGAAAGATGTGGGTACTGATCAACATAGTTTCATTTCTCAGCCCATGGTTATTCACATATGTTTGCAGTATAATGGTAAAGATTGTTTCAGACTTGGGGTCACATATGTGGATGAAAATTAGACCTTTGATTCAGGGGGGTCATTGATTTCATTTTGGTGGCCTAGGGCCATCAAGTAAAGTTGTAAATCTTGTAAATGCTATAAATATCTTTCCCTTTCCTATTGTGTGCTTTTCCTTCCTATTCCCTACATTTTTTGAGTTCCCTATTTTTGTCCAGTGGTTGGTCTGCTCTCCCAGTGATTCTAAATCCTTGCCATGCCTACAGGAGACATGCATCCCCAACTAGAGCCACTATTAGGCCAATTTTCTATCATAGCAAAAATCCTTTAAAATGGCCTCTTCCCTGCAAATGTTTTTGTAAAGTGTCCTGCCCTGTGTTCTTCATGTTGTCACCTTGCTCCAGTCCAAATTGCATGTGCTAGATTGCAAAACCTAGAATGTTATTCGAGTTCTAAGGTCTACAGAAAAATATTTTTAAAATCTGCGAGTGTCAAAAACCCACTGTGTTTTTGAAAATCCATGATGTTTTTGGTCTATGTGAAAACCTTCATTTTTTTCAACCTTGTGCCTTCCATCTTTTGTGCACTTGTCTTTTGGTTCTGGAAACTTTGTGTGTTTTCGATCCTCTTTCATTGAAAACCCTGTTTGTTTTTTACCTCACAGTTTCTTATTTGCTGGCGTTCCCTAATTGTGCAAGTGCAATGGATGGTGGGCCTGAGTCTTCAAAGGGTTTCAAATGATTGGTTGTCGCATGATCACATGTTAGGAATTTTTGACATGCAACCATGCAACTGGATGACACATATCCCAGCAGGCCTGTCAACTAGGGTCTGATAGATGTTTAACAAGCAACAAAGATCAGTGGTTGTTGCTATACCATGAGAAAAAGATGCAAGCATTTTAATCTACACACTTTAATGAGAGTCATTGATGCGGTATGAAGGCTATTGGATTTTCTTGTATGGGTGTGCAGTGAGACCTATCTGCTGGGTGGCACTGATGTGTCAATTTTCTATTAGTTGTCTGTGATGAGTTGGATTTCATGTCAGCAAGGCTCGGTGTCAGAGATTCAAGATCTACAGTCGGCGTGTGATCGCAAGGAATATTCTTTCCCCTTGTGATCATGCAACAACCATCCAATCTTGCATTGTTTAAAAGGGTTGACAGGTGGTGGGTTCTATGTCAGGTGACTCAGTGGTTGCAGTGAATGGTGGTGTGACATGTGGCAAAAAGGGTGGGCCCATGTGTGGGTCTAAGCAGTTTGGTGGTCATGACAAATTTTCTTCCTATTTGCTGGTTCACGTAATGTTTTGGTGGTGCCCCAATTTATTTGGTGATTTAGTGAACAGTGGTTGCGTGATCACTAAGTTTTTAGTGATGGTGGACAATGTCTCATGAACTAGCGGAAGTTCTTCAGTCTCCAGTTTGCCAGATAAAGTGAGGCTAGTGTTTCGGTGATGTCGACGCTTGTCGCATGTTCACATAGCCTAGTTTTTGGCTATGCAATCATGTGACCACTGTTTGGACATCGTGGTTGCGGAGTTAAGGTGGATCTGTGGTGCTCGTCTTGCCGGCGTGCTCAATTTTGATTGGTCACTGACTGGTGGTGGGGCTGAGGACTTTGCAAAGGGTTTGTGACCGTTGACCATGGCTAGGAGAATGCAGTTGCATGATCACAAGGGTTAGTTTGGTGCCTTGCGATCATGCGACCAAGCATAAGATGAAGCCTATTTTCTTGTGGCAGTGTAGTTGATGACGTAAAATTGTGGGACTAAGGGCAAACAGTTGAGGAACATAAAGCCCGCGAAATGCAAAGTAGCCATTTGATTTTAAATTTGATTTTTCTGAGGGTTTCCAATGATAGAAAGGACTTAATTTCAATGCAGAAGTGATTAGAACTAGTAAGAAGTAATTTGTTTGCCGTTGCAGTGTGGTCCAAGGTGTGATGATTGTTTGCAGGGATCTATACCTTTTAAGGAATGAACAAGGAGTGGCTTGAGGCATGTTGCAGGGTGGTTGATTGGACTGTTTCTCATGGCAATCCCCTAGTTTTCTATCCTGATCTCAATGATGCTCAAAATTGTAGAATTTGTCTGAGATCTCTCTCTGGATTGCTTGGTCTCCTACCTTTATAGTAATTTTTTATGTATTTCTAGTTGGTTGGGTAGTTGAAATCCTAACCCTGGTTACCCATATCTTGTTGCATCCTACTGGTTGAGGATTCCAAGGTAACCAGTGGTATAAATTGCAGGTTGTTCAATTTTGTAAGGGTTCATTCTTCTACAAATTTTTGAGGAGAATTGATTCCAAGTGGAGGGTCCTTTTCCTGTAGATTTTTCTCTTCTCTCTGCATATAGAGTGTTCCTCTTTCTCTTGTTGGTTCTGAGAACACAATACATATTGTAAGTGACTTGTCTTATGTATGAGAAGTTAATATACTCTTACTGTTGTCAAGCTATTTCCATCTAAATTCTAAACTCATTAGTCATGCATCAAGGATGTCTAGTTTTCCTACCTTGCATTGCCTAAGAGCTTGTGGGTGGAGTTGTCTTCACAGAGATAACTGGTTTAGGGTTAGTATTGATGTATGTATGAGCCAAAATATTAAGGATAGGTCATGCTTGTCTTCCAATGGATGCTGGTTAATGTATTGTCTATTCATAGGTCTTTTCTAAGGTGAGGGTCAAAATCCTTTGATGGGTAATAACATATTTGAATGCACGGGTGGGAACTAAGTTGAGGTTTGGTCATGGTGTATGATTGATGTCAGGCATCAACACATTGAGTATATTGTTTTCTTGTTTCATAGTTGTCCCTTGCAATACTATATTTGACTTTATCACCCAATGGATAAGGCATTGGTCTATGAGAGACTTAGGGTATCTCAGGGGTCCCTTCTATCCATTTAAAATCATTTCCATTCAGTTCCACCTTTCCCCTTTCTTGTTGATAGGTTAGGTCTCTGGTTTTCATATTCACTCCATGCAAGTTGGGCTATTGCATGAGATATTGGTTTCATTTGAGGTACAAGATACCTATAAGGGTTTGAAAATCATTCCACTATCAGTTACCTAAAGGCTTGTAGTGTGACACAAATTGTATGAGTGTGCAGATGAGGTACACCCGCCTAAGTGATGTAAAGCTTAAAGTGTAGAAGGATCTCTCTTTGATCCTTATTCATTGGCCCTTTTCCCTGTCAGTTTTGGAGTGTTGAGTGAATGTGACAGTAGCCCTGTCAATCCTAATTCCAAGTTGACCTTTGGGGAAAAAGGAACACCAACAAAAGTAGACAAAAAATTTTGTCTTAAGGGGTAGTTAGCAACTTGGCCATATTCCTTTGTTTCCATCAATGAAAAAGGGGGAGATTGTTGGAAAGTTGTTTATAATAAAGTATATGACTTGATATAGTGTTGTCATTATGGCAACAAAGTCATATAGTAGTTCGGAGTCAGAACACTTAGTGTAAAGATCAAAATTCAATTAAGTGTTGAAGACTGGATAGTGTACAAAGCTCCTGCAGCTCAGAGCATCAGCACACATGTGTATGAATGAATTATGCTATGCGCCCTAGAATTTAATTTTTTTAGACTATAATTATTCTTAGTCTATGATAACATAAGTAGATATGAAAAGATTTGAAACTTACAGTAAGTTGAAGTTACATAGGCAGTGTGTGCCAACAGAGAACAAAGCATAGAGCCAACAGTTATCATTTTCATTCGCAATTATAATTTAATATTGTAAAGGCCATGTGCCCATTTTATTTAGGTTTATGACATGTTTATATGTACAATTGTAAGCACACTTAAGCCAATTCATTTGGAAGCATTGTTTGTAATTAGTTATACGGTCGACCTAACTATTTTGTTTATATGAGCATATAAATATAAGATGTGCCCATTCTATTCAGTATGGAAGTTGTAATAGAGTTGTGATAAGAATATAATATTTATGAAAATATATCATAAGATGTATTAGAGCTTTTGTAGAGGTCAAAGCATTAATGCACCAAAGGAACTAATCTGACAAGCAGTGTCACAGTAATAGTTCATTAATAGATATAGTGTGTATCTGAATTCATAAGGTTGTAGCCTTCACCATTTGAGTAGTGAGCTCTAGGATAGTGAGTCCACTCTCCTAATAGTGATCATTGTAAAAGACTCCTAAGAGGGTCTGACCCTTAACAAGGTCTACTATACTTAAAGCATTGTAAAGCTACTCCTAATAGGGTAAAGGATCTTCTAACAAGGATCACAAAACACTAGTGTAGAATATTAGTGGGTATCAAGTCCCACCAGGGTTCACACACTAATTCATAGTGAACATTGATTCACCCCACCTTCCCTCTTAGTGTTCCCATTCCTAAAAAATTCTTTCATATGCATGTGTGTTGATGCTCTGACCTTTAGGTCCTCTATGCACTATCTACACTTCAACACTTAGCCAATTTCTGATCTTCTTATCATGAGCGCTGACTCCAAAACATCATATGAATTTTTTTCCAAAATGGAAACACTATATTAAGTCATATACACTAGTATATTCAACTTGCCAATAATCTCCCCCTTTGTCATTGATGGCAACAAAGAAATATGGAAAAGTTACTAACTATCCCTTAATACAAAAAAAAACTTGATCATACTCTATCTTATATCTCCCTTATATCTTCTTATTATACATTTTATTTTCATAGCTATAGCTCCATATTCTATACATACTCCCCCTTTGAAATTAATGACAAAGGTGTTAAAAAATAGAATCTGTACAAGTACTTACACTGAAAGTACATCCAGGTATGCAATCTATAAATTTTGGATCTCTTCCTTCCAAAATGCAATCAATGCATTGATTGTTTGGAGATGGGCGCACAAGGAATATTGTAGTTTCTCAATCTTCTCCAAGTATGAACTAGGACCTTGATCATATGTCACCATGGTGCCATCGATCTCCTTGATATTCTGATTCAACACATCTAGGGAGGGCTCAAGAGCATTTCCTAGCTGAGTCTGCCTAGCCCTTATCTTTGACATCTCTTTTTCCGCCTTCTCAATTTTTTCAATCTGTCCCTGATATACATTGTTACACATGTTTATGTCAATAGAGGGATCTTCTAATGACTACCTCACCTTTTCAATCATGACCTCTACTTCTTGAATCTCCTTGTAGTGGTCATTTGTTAACTTATCTTGATTCATATAGTCAACATGAATTTTTCTTCCTTTTCCTGCAAACTCTTTCAAAGTTTCTTGTCCAACTTTGAGTGAACTAAGGTCTAGTGAGAATTTAATAACCAAATCTTTTAGTCTTTTCTGCATATACTTCTCTGCAACTAATGATGCTAATTTTTACAAGCTAGAGAAATTACTCTTGAACTATGAAAGAATTGCACTTACATCATGAACAGAGTACCTTGGACACTTTCTTATCTGTTGGTAATAGGTTGTCCAGGATACTTATTGATTCTACAAGGAGGGGATTCCTCATTACCTATTTCTCCTTGGCCTTCTCCATATCCAAGACACTAAACTTGATCAGGTCTTCTTCTCCCCATGAATCCAAACTAGTTGTGTCAGGTGTCAATCTTGACAATAATGTTGTTGAGGGTAGTGGAGGGATAGGAGTGCTATCCACTACTTCTTTCTTTACTTTGATTAACATTTCAACTGATGGTTCATCTACTTTTTATTCTTCTTCTCCTTTTTCTATTTGTGATTCATTTCCTTTTTATTTTTCTATCTCTTTTTTTTTTCTACCTCAGGTGAGTTACCACTGCATAGTGTTTTAGCCTCTTGTTGCTTACAAAGGCTTCTTCAAACTTTTCTAAGTCCTTATCAATGGCCTCCATTGCAATCTTGACATTGTCAATAATGATGGTGCTATCCTTTACTGACTCTATCATGGGTGCACACTTATTTGCCTCTGTATGTGTCTCAACTATAGGCATTGAGTCCTGAGGACCTATCACTGGTGCATTAGTGGGCTCTGCCACTTTGAATTCCTTTGAGAGTACTTGAGTTGTGGGTGTAGTAGGTGGGTACATGTGCCTATTCATGAAAACCTTCTCAAAGGATTTCTCTATTTCCTTTGCAACTAACTCAAAGTTATTGTCCATTATATGTAAGGTTCTTATTTTAGTTCTAAGGTGCAGCTTTACAAGATCTAACAACAACTTTTTCTCCTCTAGAGAACATGCTAGTAAGCTGTCATCTAGAGTCTTTTCTCTAATCCTTTGATCCTCTTCATTGGCTTGTCTTTTTAGGAATTCCAAGATGTTCCATAATTTGTTTGTAATCATTGTCTTTAGTTCTAGGACTGTCCTTTTAAACTTTAACATGTGTTTCACAATCATTTCATGAATCTCTAATTGTTTTATTTCACTATATTTCTCATAGAATTTTCCTACATGATCTAACCTGCCTTCATCAACTATCCTTGTGCTTAAAATTTTAAGGCTAGGTCTAAAGCCTACCTTTGGAGGTGCCTGATTATTCTTCCTACTTCTTGTTTCTCATGAGGATGGATGGCTTTTGATAATTTCTTTTTTCATCTCAGGCATTGCCTTATACTCTAGAGGAGTAGTAAGGTCAATTGTTATTGTGGGCATAGGAGGGGAAACATCAAATTTACCCTTTTGATCATCTAATTTCTCAATTTTCACCTTCTTCATGTTTGGATCATCATATTTTTTCTTTGTTGCAGTTGTGCTCTCTTTTTCCAAAGCAATATTCTCTTGCCTTTCTTTTTTTAGGTCTTCTTGAGATACTCCATCAATTTTCAAAATCTCTGAAGTAACATTGCCAACTTTTCTTTTTGTTGCTCCGTTGTTCAATACATCATCTACTTCTTTTGTTTTCTCTTCATATGTCCCCCATCTGGGTTCATTGAGGTCCTTAGGTGCTGAGAACAAAACTTGAGCATAAGCCTCTAAAATAGGCTCTTCAACTTCATATCCCAGTGGATGAATCCACTTTTTTCTTGGTTCAACTACTTCCATAGAGGTTGTATCAGTTTCCACCATGAAACAAATTATGTCCTTGTATTTCTCAACAATAATTTATGGAATCCTGTATCTTATCTACATTTTCACCCTAAATATCTTTAATTCTAGTGTCATGTAGTCCTTTAGGGTATTTCTATGGATGCCTTAAATGATATCTAAGGAAAAGTGGGAATAGATTTGTCTAGATACAAATCAGACACCTTTCCAAGAATATGGAAGTACATATAGATTATTAAAGACCCAAACCTGAATATCTTGGTCTTGTCATGCTTGATGGCTCTTATGTTGTCTATTAGTTGTGCACATAAGATCTCACACAGATTAAACTCTCCTTTCTCTCTTACCAACCTTATTGCTACTAGAATGGTGGCTGCTGACATACTGTTTACTCTGCTAGTATGCTGGAACCTATATTCTAGTATCATGGACATCAATTTGATGTCTTTCTCCTCTATAGGCTCTATTGTCATTCTGCACCTATCACTTCTTTATTTGCAATCCTATTCTACAAGTTTTCTAACATCTGTTCCCATTGGAAGAATGATGCCTATCCTTGAGAGTCATGTTATCTCATGAATTAGGTCTCTTGTTATCCTACCCGACACTTCACCTATCCATAATAGGTCATCATGCATTCCTACTGAGTAGGATCATGATCCATTCCGAATCATAGAACTCTTATGCCATAGCATATTCTACTATAGGATGATTTTCCAACTGTGCATACTCATCCATGAAGGTTTTATCAAGTTTCATCATTGTTTCCATGTGCACTCTTATTATATCCAAACCTACTGGTTCCTTCTTCCAATATATATATATATATATATATAAAGATATATATATATATATATATATATATATATATATATATATATATATATATATATTATATATATATATATATATATATATATATATATATATATATATATATATATATATATATATACATATATATATATATATATACATATATATATATATATATATATATATATATACATATATATATACATATATATATACATATATATATACATATATATATACATATATATATACATATATATATACATATATATATATATATATATATATATATATATATATATATATATATATATATATATATATATATATATATATATATATATATATATATACATATATATATATATATATATATATATATATATACATATATATATACATATATATATATATATATATATATATATATATATATATATATATATATATATATATATATATATATATATATATATATATATATGTATATATATATATATATTCCTTGATATCTTTCACATGCATAACACCCATGGGAGGTGCGAGAGAATGTACATTCTAGGTCGTCTAGTGTGGATTTGAATAGATGCCCTTTAAACACATATCTCTTCTTCTCTTCCACATCAAATACAATGGGAGTATCCATTACTTACTTGTATATCTCTTTTCAAATGATCTCAAAGACTTCTAAATCAGCATGATGGATTAGGGCTTCCACAACTGATCAAATATACTTGCTAAACACTAGTGAATCAATCTGCAATCCTTCACACTCAAATGATAGGGATCCTTTGCTCTCCAATCACTCTAAAATTGAATGCAGTGAGAGATCTAAAAGCTTTTATGTACTTAAAATTAAAAATTCCACCATTAATGCTTGCCATGTAAACTAGACTTTCATTGAAAATCTCCAACTTTTATTCTACTATGAATTAGGAAGTGTGCTCTTTCACACAACCTCTATTATTCTTCGAAAGGTTAAATCCAAATGTGCATACACTGAGGGTGAGTATACCGAACACATAGGGGTTTAGAGCTAAATTATCTCCCCCTATGGCCCCAAGGGCCATTTATCCAGATGTAGAGGGTGTGTCCACTATGGATGAATCCAATACATTCTCATCAACCTTATCCTTCTTTTCCTCTGACTAAATCAAGCTCACCTCTTCTAAAGCTTTCACAAAATTCACTTCTCCTTCGGTATCCAGAATTGATTCTTCTCACATTTTAGGGCTTTCCTAATTTTGCATCCTTGATATATAGAACCTTGAGATGTGTCCATCCTTGTTACATGAGTGAAAAATAACTAAAGGCCTTATATTCCTCAGTGCATTTACATGGGTTACCATTTTACATTGTCTAGCTGAGTGACCATTATAGTTACATATATGATATGTAACATTTTGAGAGCTTCTTATATTTTTCTAATTCTAATTTCTTTGATTATGTTGAGTTTTGTTCTTCTGACTTGTCTTACAATTCATAGCTCTATGACCAAATTTATTGCATGAATAACATTAACCATTGAAAGGTCTTACCTCTATACAATTCCTTGCTATATGTCAATGCTTGTTACATGAATAACAAGTTTGATCTACTAGGTTGTGCTCATTTTTGGATGGTTCAACATGATCTTTCTCTTGACTTCCAACCTCATTAGCATCTATGGTGTCTTCTAGTGCTTTCATTCTTGCTCGCATGTTGCCAATATGATTCTGTGCTTCATTGAAGCCAATTCCGCTAGTATCTCCTTTAAGTTTCTGAGCATGCAACTGAGATTTAATTAGGTCCTTACTCGTGTGAAATTTATCAATGTGATTCTTAGCCTCTTTCAATTCAGCTATCAAGCTTTCTTTGTTGTTTCTTAGCTCCAATATTTCCATGTTTGTTTGCCTCAATTCTTCATTTAGTTGAAGGTTCTCTTTGATCTGTTCATTATAGACTTCCTGATTGTTAGTTAGCTTATCATCCAATTCTTCAGTCTATCCTTTCAAAGATGAATTTTATTCATTGAGCTTCTTGATCATTATCCCTAAATCATTGGTAGAGTATTCCTTTAAATCCTTTCTTAGTATTTTGGTGACTGTTTGAGCATCACTGAATTTTTCTTTTAGTTCTTCAATTTGTTTTTTAGATCTGTCAAGGTCTTCAAGAGCAGCTTCAAGATTTATTTTCAAATGTTTCATTTATGCTTTTTCCGTGATCTCCTCAAGTGGTTAAAATTCTTTGCTGAGGACCATAGCTCTAATACAAATTTTTAGGAATGGGAACATTGAGAGAGGGGGGGGGAGGGGTGGGGGGTGAATTAGTGTTCACTGAATTAAATCTTTTTTCTTAGCTCTCAAATCTTAACTTGAATGCTTAAGTCCTAAAATGAACATTAACATAAACAAGATAGAAGAACACCACACATAACACCAATATGGTTATGGGGAAACCCAAATAGTTAAAAACCCTGGTGGGAATTTACACCCACTAATATTTTGTACTAGTGTTATATGATCCTTGTTAGCAGATCCTTAACCCTGTTAGGAGTTTCTTTATAATGTATTTAGTATAGTGACCTTGTCAAGGGTCAAACCCTATTAGGAATATTTTAAAATAACCTTGTTAGGGGTGTGGAAACATTCTTCTAGAGCTCACTATTCAAGTAATGATGACTACAACCTTCTGATCTCAGATACACACTATATCTGTTGGATGAACTGGCATTATGACAATACTTATCTGATCAGTTCCTTTGATGCGTTGATGCTTTGACCTCTTCCAAAGCTTGAATACATCTCAACAACTCTTTTCATACTTCTTCTCTGCTTTTTTCAAATCTATCACCAATCTCATGCCTAATTGCAATGTTGCATCTAATATTTATATGCACATACAAAACAATTAACTAGGTCACCACTTTAACCGATTACATACAATGCTTCTAATTGATTTGGCTCAAGCGTGTTTAGAAGAAAACATAATTAAATGTCTACAACCTAATTACAATAGGCACATAGCCTTTACAACATAATAATATTACTGCTAACCAAAATACCAATAGTCAGCTGCTTTCTCTATTCTTCTTTGGTATTCACTATCTGTGCAACTTGAACTCTCTGTATCTTCCTCATATTGAATCCTCTGATCATGCACTCTTAGATGTAGCATGAATATAGTCTTACCAACTTAACTCCTTGGGTGCATACCATAATTCTATCCTATGCACATGCGTTGATGCTTTGACCTTGAGGTACTCTATGTACTGTCCAGTCTTCAACACTTAATTGATTTATGATCTTCTTGTCATGAGTACTGACTCCAAAACATCATATGAATTTGTTTCCATAATGAAAACACTATATTAAGTCATATACACCAGTATAGTGAACTTTCTAACAAGTAGTCCTACCCTTGAGATTGCAGCAAAGAAACCATAGATATCATCAATTTTGCTAATTTTGGGAAAGAAGTTGATGATGATGATCAAATGCAGTTGATCTCATCCCTTAAGAAAATTATTGGTAACAACAAGAAGGTAAAAAGCCTTGAAGGATCATTGATGGAAGTAACATAGAAGTTGTAGAGTATTGTGACTAGTCAACTAACAGAGGTAGATCCACAGGTAAAAGCTAAAGAATTTATGAAGGCATTTGACAATGAGTTCACTAACTTGTCAAGCATAGCTACGGTAAAAGCTCATGTAGCCTATGAGGCTAAAATATTTTATGATATATGTCAAAATATCAGAAATGATATCAATAATTTGGATGTGTGTATAAAGGCCTTAAGAAGGAATTTGGACAGAGAAATTTTTTTGTATATATAGTGTATAGATACTAAAAATCATGTATCAAAAGTGACTGAGAAGATAACAGAAAAAGAGACAGAAACTCAAACAGAGGTAAAACTGTTAACTATCGCAAATACAAAGATATTAGATTGTAAAAAGATAATTAGTAAATTCAATGTTGATATAAGAACTCTTAATTTTGAAAGAGAAAGGAAATTGAGAAGATTCTCTCTTCTAAGAGAGCACATTTCAATTAAGATAAGCATCATTGAAGGACAATTGGAAGAATGTCTTTCATCCAAGACATCTTATGAGAAATTCAACTTTGCAAACCTTCATGCATGTGACATCACATCTTATGGTTTATGTGTACTACTCAGTGTTGCAGACACTGTTAAGAAGGAATGGGACAAGGAGTTAGAGAGCATACAAGTAAATTTTGGAGATTGTGTTGCAAGCCTACTGGCTTTGCAATTTTCAATCAAAGCTAAACATTTTTAAGAACACAGTTTTGGCACCCTTTTTGTCATTGTTGTCAAAGGGGGAGTAATAGCAGAAAATTGATATATTGTTATATATGGAAGTATATTCCTAGGGGGATTAAAGATGATATATAAGATATATGGAGATATAAGGATACTGAAGATATATTTTTATTATGGCCACAATTTTGAAGTTTTATATGACTTAGCCAATTTTCTCATATGTTGCCACCAATGAAAAAAGGGGAGATTGTTGGAAATTTGGCTAAGTTAGATATCTTGATGTTGTCATTATGGCAACATATGATTTATATGAAGACCACATATGACAAAGAGCAGTTGTGACAAAGCACAGAATAAAATTATCTAAGTGTAAGCAACATTTTCCTAGTCTAACCAGAGACAGTTTTGATTGGCGATGTCGATAGAAGTAAGTTTAGAACTTGCACACTTGAACATGGATACTATGATATATATTGAAGACTCACATGAGAGCGTAAGTTTGTATGACATGTATGGAAAAAGTTATTGCAATATTATAGAAATGGAGTTGAAGCCGACAGGATAAATAAACAAGACAAAATTAGTAAATAGTTAAGGGATTATTTTGTTTATCGAAATAATAACTGAATCATATAAAGGGACAACATCCTAGATGTTAATCCTTGGGTAGAACAAGTTAATATGTATTTTTGTGAAGTGCTTTATGTTATATAAAGCTAACTATAAAAGTTATTATTCTTAATAACTTGTATAAATGTAAGACATATGTAATGCAAAGATATGAAGTAGAACATATGTATGTGAAAGATATTATTGCAAAGTTGTAAATTGTGAAAGACAAGAAATCAGACTTTGTATATGCAAGTGAAGTAGTAAAAGGTTATATACCTTGCCCCTTTTTGTAATTAGAAATCATTTTACATTACATGTTTGGGCATTGGGCTCATCTTGTAATCATTTCAAATTGTAGTACCAACTCTTAGCATGGTTGAGGCTTCTAACAAGGCCTAGAGTCTGTTAATTAGGACTGAGACACTATATGTATTTAACAGGCTCCTAACAGGGTCAACATCCTTAATAGGATACTTTTGATTAGTGGATCATTGTGGGTATCATCCCCACTGGGGTTTCCCTTAGCCAAGGTTTCCTCAAGAATAAATAATGTGTTGTGAGGTCATTTAATTTATTGCTATGCATGCTTTTTAGTTTACTTTGTTTTGTAAGCATCAAGTTAATCTATTATATCCATAATTGGGAAAAAGTAAAAGTTTGTAAAATACTGATTCAGCCCCCCCCCCTTAGTATTCCCTATTTCTAACACTTCTCACTCTTTCTAGATTTCTCATTATTTTCCCTCTTTGATAAGAATGCCAAAGAAACATAAACATCTTAGATATACCTCATGTATATATATTTTGCACTACATCCATAAGATTTATTTTTCACAACTTCAAACTTCACCTAAAGAGTGAAATACTTGATAACCTACAACTAATTGAATATCTTGATGAATTGAATGGAAAAGTGAAAGACGGTGATTAGAGATCACTGAGCTACTAAAGTGATATGTAAGGAAATTAAATCAGTCAATCTATATTCTCATTGATGTCAACTAGTTTTGAATATACATATCATTATGGTTATAAACATCTGAAGAAGAAAAATGGTAAAGGAAGGAGATATATACATGAATATGAGATGGATATGGAGATATAGCTAAAGAATACATTGGGTAACTTATTAATGAGTCTATGACATCATTTTGTTGACTTGATTGTATTACATGAATTTTTTATGTATTGAAGATCATAACTGAATAGGTTTATGTGGTCGGTAATTGAATATTTTTGTATACACCAAGTCAGTACACTGTATATTGAATAATAGTAGTAACCAAGTTAGTATTCACCGACACATTCTATATTGACCGAATGAGTGAAATAATTTAAGTTTATAATAGCTAATTGAATTGATGAGCTGGAAAGTTGCTTATGATTCTGAGGTAAAAGATAAATTTTGTTATGATGATATAATGGCTAAAAAAATTCAAGATTGATCAAATGGAGAAGGATGAAATGTGTTATAGACACATCTTCCAAGGAATCTTGATGCGATAAAATGAACGATGGAGATTAAGAGGAAAAATATAATGAAAGAGATGAAAATGGTTTATGACATCTATTTAAAGAGACATGAGATTCATTATTGAGTCTGGAGCTTATTGACACTCTAGGAGAAATCACATGAAAGGATTTTTAATGCACAATTGATCAAAATGGTTACAGATAGAACTAAGAAGAACTACAGGCATTATCGAGAATTAGGATATTATTCACCGAGATGAATATGTTGAAGGATATGAAGGATTGAAGTGATTATTAATCAGAGGAGTTATTTTGAGCTTAGCATAGATCTTAAAATATGAAAATATTATTTGTATTTGAATTAGTTCATTACTATACCAATTTAACCATTATTACAACTAAAATCTCTTAACCAAGTGGACTTAACAGTCTTATTTGTATTTCAATGTGACATTCCATGAATGTTGTTGGTTTTCTTATTGATCCATAGTGAATGTTGGTCAAGAGTGAACTATTAGTGATAAATCCTTTAACTAAGTCACACCTTATAGTGTTATTTTTAACCTTTAACAAGGTTGGCTCCTAAGAGAGCTCACTTTAGAAGAGTGAAATATTTTGTGTTACCGGTCCCAGGTGGTTTTTACCTTAGTAGGGTTTCCATGTTAAAATCTATGTGTTATGTGTATTTGATGTAATTGGATTGTTAGTTTTCTTTACACTATTTGGATTAATTGGTAATCATAGTATTCAATTTACTTTCAATCGGTAAATGAACATAAATTTATTGTTGATAGCTTACCAAGTTGATTATTTGTTTGAAAAAGTTTTAACATATACGTCTGGGAGTTTGGGACTATAGGATAATTGGAATTAATTGATTCACCCCCCTATCAATTATCTAACAATTGGTATCAGAGCATATTGATTTCTTGGAAAGAAAGTTTAAAGTAATTGAGCTAAAGATCACAAGATGTATAAGAGAGAGGTTCCAAAGCTAAACAAAGATAGATTCTCAACATGAAAAACTAGAATGAGGTTGCATATATCTTGAATTGGAGAATCTATAGTATTTTACCTAAACAATGCTTACATTCCACTGTCTATTGGACTTTTGACTATTAATCAATAGAGAGATAGACATGAACATAACATGACAATGATAGAGATTGATGCTACCTTATTTGATGCAGAATTTGAAGATATTAAAGCATGTACTTTAGCAAAAGAAATGTGGAATAAAATTACACTAGTTCATGAAGTAGATGTTAATGTGATGAGAATAAGAGTTGAAAGCCTTAGAGGAAGGTTTGATGATATGAAGATGAAAGAAGGATAAAACATTTCACAATATGATTACCAAATCAAGGAGGTTCTCAATGCTATTCGAGGAGTAGGAGGTGTTATTGATGAAGACACTATTGTGAGTAAAACTCTAAGAACCTTGCTGCCAGTCTATTCTATTAGAATCTCTGCAATTCATGAAATGAGATCTCTAATGGGTAATGTTCTTACACTTGATAGACTAATCAGTAAATTGACTAATTTTGAGCTAAATAACTATGATAACAATATTGTACCAAGTATTGAATCTGCATTTATGTTATCTTTGAAAATTGGAAAATCAACCAGTAAGAATATGATAAGAAATAAGAGTGACAGTGACAGTGATGAAGATGAACTTGATGAACTTGAGGCACTTGTGGCTAGAAGGCTGCAGAAAGGTAAAGGAAGGTATAAAGGGAAATTACCTCTGCCATGTTTTAATTGTAAAGAAATTGTTCATATTGCAGCTAGATTTCCTTAGAGAAAAGATGATGACAAAGACAATGAACGAACTTGTGAAAGAAAGTATATAGAAAAGATAACCAAGATTTTAGAGGCAACCAACACTATGATAGAAGCAACAACTAAGAATACAAAGACAAAGGCAAGAAGGAAAGAAGGAGATGATGATGATGACACTCACATTGAGGTGGTATTCATAGCTTTGGAAGAAGATTCATAAGAAGATGAAAGGTACATGTAGAAATAGCACTTATTTCTAAATTTTTTGATTAAGGTAAAAATAGTTTTTGAACAGAATAATAACCCTTTACAAAAGGAGAGAAAGATAGGAAATATCAGCACAACACAAAAAGAAACAACTGAGGGAAACAACATAGAACAATAGAAACTCCCCCAACATTAGAAACCAAAAAAACTAGACTGGCACACCAAAAAAGTAGGGCATCAACCAACCAGCATAGGTTAAGGCATTTTTTCCATATATTTAGCTATGTCCTCCTTCAGCATATCAAATTGCTAGATGGACTCTTGGAGAGCTATGATTTCCTTTGAATTGTCTACTTTCTTTTTCCTTGTATTCACTCTAGTGTGACAACCAAGGACAATAGGGGTAGAACCTTTAGTATCCTCATCTTCAAAACCAATAGGGTTGTTATTCCCTTCCAAAATAGAGAGAAGGGACCTCAAGTAGTCAGTTGTTACCTTGACGCCCTCAAAGTTCTATTTCATGATTATGCTAATCATTTCTTCAATGCTTAGGATACAACTGTAGGTAGTCTACATGTGGTAGTTGACAATGGTATTAATTTTTTGTTCTAGCTTCTCCATCAAGCCTTGGCCAATAGAGCCATCACTCTTCACAGTATTAGTACATATAGATTTTTTGGGCTTGGAAATCAATAGGGAATTTTTTTTACTTTGTCCTCCAGCTTAGAATACTTGATAATGATGTCTTGACTTTATTCTCTAGGTTCTTCTTGTCACTTCCCTCTTATTTTTTCTCTCCAACCTTATCAGAGATAGTCCTAGAAACCATTTCCTCCTTGGAGGATGAGTCAGCATAATCCACAAGAATGGGGAACATGTGGATAATAGGGTTGAAAACCTCTTCAACATGAGCACTAGAAAAAGAACCAAGAGGATTAGAACCAGCCATAGCCTGAGGGATAGCACCTGTGACAACTTTATCCATGTTAATAGCCTCCTCAAGAACATAGTTTTCACTTGGGCCTTCATAATTTAGATCCCTAGTTTTGGCATTGCTGGCTTTGTCACTCTTAGATTCTGAGGAAGGCTCAGAGGCAAAAACCTAAGGGACTTGGTCCTCCTCATCATGATAGTCACTGAGATTACGATCCTCTTCCTCCACCTTCATATCTTCCTTAGTATCCATACCCACATCCTCAGAGAGAAAATTGGTCACTTCAACCATGGCATTGTTATTATCTCCTTCCCACACACTAGTGTCTTTGTTGGTGTTCATTCCAGCCTCTTTCGTGAGGAATTTGGTCACTTCTATCATCTCAAAACTAGGGTTATCTTTCATTTTCTTCTTGGGAGTATTACTATCAGTCAAGAGGGATCTTTTCCCCTTAATCTCCTTGACCTTCCTGGTGACCAAAGATGCATCTGGGAGGTTAGACTTGGCATACTCATAAATGAGAAATATAAGCCCATCGTGAAGAATTAGCTTCTCGAGGTTCTTATTTTCCAAAATATTAGTACCAAGGGACTGCAATAGAAGGTAATGAGAATATATTTTCCTTTTATAATGAAAATGATTCACCAGCATGAAATAAAAATTGTAGACTCTAGTGTACCAACCCTCAAGAGTGAAATACTGCGTAAGGGCTTTGACAAGTTTAGCCTAGAGTACTTTCATTTGGCTATGAAGAAAAAAATCTCCAGACTATTTCACAAGGAGGGCTTTCTCACCTTTAGAATTAGGGTACATTTAAGACGCATTCTAGTCCATGATCCTACCTCTGTAGTATTTTAACCTAGACATTTGAAGACCCATAATCTCAGAGATAAGTTTTTCAGTAATGCTAAAATTTTTACCACAAAGGATAACTTTACCGTTATTACAGGTGTCATAAAAATCCTTAGAAATCTCCTTGTTGTAGTTGTGTAACTTCTACATATAGGGCATGACACCACCTTCTTCAACCTTTTCCTAGCCTTTGGCTTCCTTCTTCCATTTGCACACAGTCAATTCCTCACATTTCAATTTACCTCCCATGATACTAGAATTTTAGAAACTTGACTTAGTCACCGGGTAATTATCAAATATGAAGACCCAAATGTAGAGAAAGAAAGTACTAAAGGCCTCCACTTTAATAGGATTAAAGAAAGAAATGATGAAGAAAAACACACATTTGATATTTTTTTTGCCCAAACCTTTAAGCATGTGAGGTTGTGAGACATTTCTGCCAATTATCCTTTTTAATCATCATAATAACTAATTAATCCAAGATTTTGATGGATTTGGTCATACCTTATGAGGCTAAGGACTTTATTATTTAATCCTTGATTACCATGCCAGTTGTTGACATCATCACTGTGAGGTCCCACATTTGTGAGGCTATCAACCACATAGTTAGCTTCTCTAAACACATGGGAGACATGTGTGTCTTCAAAATCATTAAGGTATATTTTAATCTTGTTGATGATGTACTTCATATTACATGACAGATTATGATTACCTTTGATATAGTTGATTGTATTCATGGAGTCCCCTTCCAACTAGAGTTTGGTGCAGTTTTGGTCCTTGGCTAACTTGCAAGCATAAAGGGCCGACATAGCCTTAGAAACATGACTAGACTAGATCCCAATAGGTACAGCCATAAAATCAATACAAAAACCTTGGGGGTTTCTAATTATTCTCTCACAACTAGAAATGATAGGATTAGCCTTCGTAGAGCCGTCAAAATTAACTTTGTACCATCCAGGAGGAGGAGAAAGCTAGATATCACCATCATGATTATTGGGGGGAGCCTTAGGAATGGAAGAGAGCCTCCATTTATTAATGAAATCCTTATCTATGATGCCTTCCAACAATTTTAGTCTTTGATCACAAGCCAGGTGGTCATTTTCTATAATACTTCTAGTAGCTTTAAAGCCAACCAACAAAGGAGTGGAAAGGTTGTTTTTGAATATCCAATTGTTTCTTTCTTTCCAAATCCACAAAATAACATGGGGGGTAGTAAAATTCCAGATCAATTTACCCAATTTATGGGAAAAAGGAGAGAGCCATTGGGAAATGAAGTCATGGATTATACTAGGGAACACCCAACTAATATTCTAGTGCTACAACACAATTGAATAAACCTCCCTACAAAAAAGGCAGTGTAAGAGAAGGTGGAAGTTTCAGTAGCTTGCAAGTAGAGGTAGCATCTATTAGGAAGCATATGTCCTTTCTTAACCAGGTTATATGTGGTAAGCACATTGTCCTAAAGAATTAACTAGTAAAAAATGTTAATTTTGAGGAGAAGGGAAGGAGTCCAAACCTTAGCCCAAAAAGGGTCAGATCCCATATTGGAAGATAGAGAGTACATTGAAGCCACAAAGAACTTGCCACTAGGATTTTGGGACCAGATGAGTTGATCATTAACATTGTCACTAATAAAACAAGGAGTTAAATCCCGATCAAATTTTTTTAGTTGGGGGTCTATATCACCAAGTATGATCCACTTATTATTTCTCTAGTAATTAGATATTTTTCTCCCAAATTTGCCAGAATATAATTCTTCTAGAGAGGCCAAATCATTCAGCTGGATGAAGGGTTTATCCTTGATCCAAGGATCTTCCTAGAAGTTGATCACCCTACCATTGCCAACACTCCACCTAGCACATTTGGCAAAAAGAGATTTAGCTTTTGAGATACTCTTCTAGATGAAGGAGCCATGAACATGGAGGGGAGAAGAAAGGAAGGCATCGATGGAAGGGGTAGAAAAGAGGTACTTGGATTTGATAATTATATTCCACTCTTTTTCCTCTTCAAAGGTTCTCCAAATTTTTTTAGTAAGAAAAGCTAGATTGAAATATTTAATTTTCTTGATACCAAGGCCACCAAACTTGATAGGTTTGCAAACATTCTCCAAGCCACGAGATGAGTCCTACTTTTCTCCTCCATGCCAGACCACAAAAATATTTTCTCTAACTGCTTAATATTGTCTACAAACTTAGAAGGGATTCTAAAAGGCTCAGTATAAACATGAAGATTCTGAAGGGAGGCTCTTAGTAAGATGAGCTTTCCAACTTGGTTAAGGAGAGCTCCTTTCCAACCAGCCAAATTCCTATTGATTTGTCAATAATGCCAGTCCAAAAAGAATTTGGAGGTTTTAGATCTAGAAGAGGACCCAGGTAGCTAGATGGGAAAGATGATATTGTAAAATGAAGGATAGTCACTACTTTTTCATGTTTGTGCAGGGGGTATTGATAAAGAAAAGAGAGCTTTTCTCCTAGTTGATAAGTTGGCCCGTAATATAAGAGTAAATATTGAGAGTTTACTTGCAATTTATGGCTTCTTTAATTGAAGAAGAACCCATAAGAACTGTGTCATCAACAAATTGTTCATGAGAGAAAGGTTGGCATGAAGAAGAGGGGGATCAATACCTAGATAAGGCCATCATGAACCCATTTAGAGAAAATTCTTCCAAGGCACTCAGCCAAAATGGAAAAGAGGATGGGAGAGATAGGATACCCCTACTAGAGACCTCTAGTCAGGAAGAAGAAGTTGGAATTTGAGCCATCCACTAACACTGAAATAGAAGGTGTGGAGATCATTTCTTGGATGAGGTTCACCACATGCTCCGAAAAGCCAAAGGTGAGAAGAACTCGGTAGAGGAAGTCCCAATCCACCCTGCCATAAGCTTTAGAGAGGTCAACCTTCATGAAGAAGCCTTGTTTTTGTGAGACCTCTAGCGAATGGATATTCTCATGAACAGTAATAATAGAATCTAAGATCTGACATCGAGGCACAAAACTATTCTATTGGGGGGAAATAATCATAGGGAGGAAAGCTAAAATTATCATCCTGAGGACTTTGAGATGATCTTGTAGAAGGTATTGCACAGACTGATTAGTTTGAACCTTTCTATAGAATTGACACTAGGTTTCTTACAAATAAGAACAAAGGTCCAATTAGCTTCCTTAAGTAGGGATCTAGCTCCAAAGAATTCTTTGACCATAGCCAAGACATATTTGTGAATGATGTGCCAGAAGGATTGGAAAAAGAAAGGGGGGAAGCCATCCAGACCAGGGGATTTTTCCCCCTCAAAGGTGAAGGATCTATCTTTAATCTCCTCAGAGGAAGGGATATTACACAAAGAATCATTGTCTTCCCAGTCAAGGATATAGGGGATGAATTCCAGCAACATATTCTGATTGTTCAAGGAGAGAGATGGGTTCTTGGAGAGAAAAGAGGAGAAAAAAGTGGTGACTTCTTTTTTGATGTCCTCCTCCTTATCTAGTTTTCCATGAGGACTATTGAGAGTGTCAATCCTTTTGGCTTCCTTGCATTTATGATATGTCATATGGAAGAAATGAGTGTTTTTGTCCCTAGCCATAAGCCAAAGATCCCAAGATCTTTGCCTCGAGAATGCTTCTTCCTTTGATATGATATTGTGATAGTCATCCTGAATGATATTTTCCTTCAAATTGTTCTCTTTAGTAAGACCCTCCTTTTGAATAGTATCTTGTAATACTTGTAGGTTAGACTGGATAGTAATTTTAGCTTTCAAGATGTCCCAAAATATGTCCTTATTCCACACTTTGAATTTATTTTTGAGTCTCTTAATTTTTTGGACAATTTTATACATAGTTATACCTTCCACATGGACATTCCACCAGTTAGTAATGTTCCTTTCTAAATCTGGGTGCTCATCCACATTTTCTCAAATCTAAAGGGAGGGTTCCTTTTACCAGAGAGGGGGTTAGCCTTAAGAGAAATAGGAGAATGATCAAAGCCTATACGGTGCAAAGAAGATAGAGAGCTGGCATAGGAAAGGATCTAGTCTATAGAAATCAGAGGCCTATCTAGGTGGAATTGAATCAAATTATCTCCAATTCTAGGGTTGGACAAAATATAGGTCCTTCCTCTGAGATAGGTCCAAGAGGGATTGAATTAATGAAATTCATCAGAGCCACACTATTGTCATTCTAGGAGGAGACTCCTTGAGACTTCTCAGAGTCACTTAGATGAGTATTAAAGTCTCAAATAACCTTCCAATAATCATTCTTGAAATTACTTATCTCATCTTCCAATTTTCTCCAAAACCTATCCCTACCACTTTTAGAATTGGGCACATAGATATTAGAGAGAACTCAGTAGAATTTGTCTCTATTATGGTCGATCTGATTGAAGAAATGTTTCCTTTTGACTTAATAATATCACCTTGGATAGTATTGAGGTTCTAGAAAGAAACAGTCCCACTAGAAGCTCCATCTAAACTCCAACCTAGAACCCCATAGTTCTTAAAGACTTTAATCTTTTCAACTTTATCTCTAGCCATTTTAGTTTCCTAGATAAGGATGATATTGAGATTTTGGTCCCTAAAAAATTTTCTTAATAGGTCCCGCTTATGGAGGCTATTAAGTCCCCTCATATTCCAAGAGATGATCTTCATTTGTTACCTTGGGAACATTTTGGGATAGTACGCTGATGCACATCCACTATACTTTGTCTACTTTCATGTTCTCTCATGGTTCTATTACCTTTTCTATCTTTGGTTGGTTTAGGCATTCCCACATCCATTCTTATAGCTCTAGTAGTAACTCTAGCTAGAGGCATTCGACTAGGAGTCTCAGCATTTTTTTTTTATGATGTCCTACCTTTGTCTAAGGAGCATCCTCATTATCAAGAAATAGGTTGGATTCATCATACAAATCTGCCCACATTTTCTTAGTTCATGGTGTTTTTGGACTCAAAATACCATCCTGGATGTAGGTACCTACTACTTTATCTGTCGAGGGACTATTGGGATCTCCATTGGGGAGGAATTCCTTAGGGGTGGAAGCATCCCTAATTTCTCCTTCTTCAGAGTACCTTCAAGAACCAAGGGCACCAATTTTAGCAACTTATATTTATTCTCAGGATCAATAGATATCTGAGGGGTATCCTTGGCACTTGCGACTTTACCAACTCCAAGAGACATAGTCGGGGCCTTAAAACTAGTAGGATTGGATTTCATCAATCCTTTCTCCTTCCACACCTTCTTAGAGGGGTGGAACCTTAGGTTTCAGGGATTTGAGGAGGAAATCCTTAGCCCTATGGCTAGATTTTTGATAGATATAGAATGCAAAAGGAAGGGACTCAAATTCCACCGATTGATTCCACACACCAAATTTAGAACTGATAACAATATTGAGAGACAGGTCATCCATCTAAAGGATATTCAAACAAATCCTAGAATAAAATCTTTGATTTCTAGATACTATCATAGGATCTATAAATAGGAGTTATCCAAAAGAGCTAGCCAGACCACCCAGAGTGTCCTCATGCCAATATTCTAGAGGGAGGATAGGGAACCTAACCCAGAATGGAACCGAGACAAAGAAAGAAGAATTTGTGGGTTCTAGGTTGGGGGTCCATTTGTGAAGAGCTAGAGAGAAGTGACCAACTATCTAGGGGCATCCACAAAGGATGTTGGAAAGATCATCCTTGCTAGAGAATTCAAAGGAGAAGAAGGCTTTGGACATGGCAACAATGTCAACTTGTCCCTTGAGAAACCATTTTTTCTTACAAAATTGCCTAACCACCTCAATGTTAGGTCTACCCCAATTAAATTTCTCAATCAAGGTTAAATCTACAGAGGAGATGGAGAATTCAATCAGGGGATCATGGATGAAAATAGAGAACTCACATTTACAAGGATCAGAGACCACATTCATAGTAGGAAAAGATGATTTTACTGTAGGTTTAATACCAAAAAGAGCATACCACTTGCCTTTGATTTCACTCTTTTGACCAGCATTAGGAAATTGGCCCTCCTTTGGGAAACCATATAGAAGAGGCCCACCATTCATAGTGGGAGCATCCTCAACCTTTCTCTCAAAATCAAAAACCTCAGTTGACTTTTGACCGTTCTGATAAAGAACAACCTTTGACCCATGTAGCAGATTATGTCCTCCAGCAATACTAACCACATGAGAAAGATTCTCTCCCACTTCCCTACAAGCCACCACTTTTGTAACCACACCAATTTACGTATCCACACTAGAACCAACATAGACACCATTATCAGACCGCTCATTCGAAAGAAGTTTCCCATCCACACCCTCTGGAACCTTGCTCCTGCTCGAAGTTTCTGCCATCTAAAGTAAATTATCACCTATTTCTAAAGTTAGAAAGAATAATACATGGATTATTGATAGTGGTGGTATACATAATATGACTGGTGATGAGGAAAAAATTGAATACCTTGAACATTTTAATGAAGGATCTGTTAAAATGGTAAATGATATATCTTGTCTAGTAAAAGGAAAAGAATCTATCATGTTGAACAATAAGATCAAATTTGAAAATGCATATTGGGTGAAGGGACTTAACTATAACTTGTTAAGTGTAGAATAGTTGAATAACTGAAGTCACCGAGTTGCATTTGAAAGTAGGAAGGTGAAGACCTTTAATGAAAAAGGAAAGTTGGTCGGTACTAGTGAAAAATCTAAAGGTAATCTATTCTACCTTGACAATGTTGAAACTTCTTGTTTAATGGCTATAAATGAAGATGTGTGGTTGTAGCATAAAAGGTTCTATCATGTAAATTTTGACAACATGGTTAAGATTAGTAAGAAAAGAAAATTTAGAGGTTTACTGAGATTATCTAAACCTGACCATCTCATGTGTAAACAATGTCAAATGGGAAAAATGTCAAAATCTAGTTTCAAGCGCAAGAACTATTCATCCAAAGCTAGTTTGGAGTTGGTTCATACTAACTTTTGTGGTCCTCTAAGATCTCATAGTTATTATGGTGACCGATAAAAAAATTTTTTTGTTGATGACTATTCTACGATGATGATAGTTATATTTTTGAAAGAGAAATTTGAAGCTTTCAAAATGTTTAAATGGTATAAAGCTAAAGTGAAAAAGCCAAAGTGGAAAAGAGTTGAAATGATTAAGATCTAATAGAGGTGGTGAGTTTATTTCTGATGAATTCACTAACTTTTGTAATGAGCATGGAATTAAAAGATACATTTCTACACTGAGAACACCATAAGAAAAAAGAATTGTTGAAAGAAAGAATAGATCCATAGTTGATTATGCTAGAACACTAATGATTGAGAAATATGTTGCATAAATGTACTCGAGAGAAGATGTTAGCACTATCATATACACATTGAACTGATTAAAACTAAAGAAAGATTAAAAAATGAAACCTTATGAGTTATGGTTTGGGTACACACCTAATGTAAGTTATTTCAAATTTTTTGGAAGTAGATGTTACATTCTGAAAGATGATAGAAATGGGAAATTTGATTCTAAAGGTGATAAAGGAATTGTTATACACTAATTTTGCACCTTTTTTTCAAGCTCTCTTGGTCTTGATAACTTAGTATAACACGGGAATCATCTTTAGGTTGTGGGACCTATGCTAACTGAGATGAGGCCTCTATGTTCTAGGTTGGTTCCTCTTGGATAATCACCTTAATTTGCTTCTTGACATGAAAAGTAAATCTTTTGAGGGAAAGGGATAGAAGGAGTGCTTGAAAGGGAAATGACATGAAAGCAAACTACCTACTAGGTGATACACCAAAATGAAGGGTTTCAATCTCAGTATAGAGGATGAAAATAATGAACAACTCAGGTCTAGGAGATCACAACTCACTAAAGAGGCTTGCATAAGTATTTCATAAAAGGGCCTACAATAGAAAGAGGCTATTCAAGGAAAGAAAGGATTTTGCAAACAATAGCATTCCTAAGGGATTTAGACACAATTTATGACCTATAACCAAACATTCACCTCTACATCATAGTATAGGAATGAGACAGATAGTTAGGGGGTTGAGGTATACCCACAAGAGCATTCAAATCAAATCACCCACAATAATACACAAAATTAAAGAAAGAGAGAGGGATCAGGAACCCTAAGATACCACCAAAAACATCATATACTTTGATTTAATAAGAGATACTTTAGACAAGGAAGCATAGGGACAGAAAATATGTCACAAAATACCTCTGCAATATCTAAATCATCAATGAAAGACTTACAACTATATAAGCTAGAGGGTAGAAATGATACCATAGATGACCCTTAAGAAAAGTGAAATTCTTTTACAATTATCCAACTCTGAGCTCAAAAGCTCCAAAAACAAAATATATACATGTACTTGGCACACAGGCTGGAGTCAAAATGTAACCTAACTAGGGTTACATAATTTTGCAATAAGAACTAACCCTAACTCAACCAAGTCTGATCATGAATATATCTCTACAACATTATGGCTGATCAGACCCCAAGTTTGCATGCCCATCCCTGTACTACATCAACCTACAAACAAGTGACCTAGATTCATCCACCTTCCTACACAAAGTCTTCCCATGAATGCATAATTGATACCTTTCTGAGACAAGAAACAACCCATGACAGCCACCCAGACCTCCTCATCATCCTCCTTTAACTGCAAATGTCCTAGAGACATAAATTCCCTGAACTACCTCACTGCTAGTGGCCTACAAATCAAATACTAGCAAAAAACCCTCTTCAAACTATTTGAATTTGAAATCTTAACAGCTAACTAGCCATTTTAAAATGTGAACATCAATATCCTTTTATTTCCCAGTAGATGAACGACCATGATACACTGAGAAAACAACTTTAAAACCCTTCTCACAAGTCAAAACCACCATGGAAGTCAGTGGCCAATGAGAAATGATCAAATTGACATGTCAACATATTTGGACCCACCTCGAGCCCTTCTTCCTTTAAGTCATTCGGTGACCACGTATCCAAAGACTTGTCTCATTTGTGAAATCCTTTCAAGCTTGGGCCCATTTATGCCACTTGGCATTCTTTTATTTTCTTTGGCCACTCCATTAGCAAACACCTCGACAAGCTCTGACTATGGACCCACTCAAACTAAGATTCCAATCTAAGGGCGGGTTCATGATCTCATGACCATCGAATATTCCTTCAGATCATATGCCCACCATAGATCTTCATTAAGCTCTGACCCCATTGACACATTGGTCCACCTGGAAGTCTTCATCAGCACATGACAACCAATCACATTTGAGCAAGTTAGCATACCTGGAAACACGGTCCCATAGATTTTCTCTTTACTTTGACCAATCAAAAGATGACATGTCACCCTGACCTAGTGTTGGACCCACTGACAAGACCTGAAAACCTAGCAGATCAAATGGTGGGTGCAAGATCTCATGTGTCAGAAAAGCTCCTTGTGAAGATACACTAGCCGTCAATCTTCATCCATCTGACATCCTTTCAAAGACTCTGATGTGGCCCCACTGACACATCCCAATCATCGCTCTATGGATTAATAGAAGATGAGCACATCAGCAAATGAGGACCCACCTGAAAAAGCTCTGACAACAAATTGAAATCAATGGTCGGTGCATAATCTCATGACTCTGACACAACCCATGAGATCATGCACAAGCCATAGGATTAAAAGGGACACAATTTTTCTAGCCCACTCTGACATTCTTTACAAATCATCATCTCTAGACCAATCAAGAACCTCCACATAGGATGATGTTGCATCAAACCCACTGACACATTGTAGTGCTTCATTAAAAGGGAATCAATGGTCGGTGCATGATCTGATGCTCTAACACAAACCCTTCAAATCATCAGATAGCTATTAGATATTCATTAACTAGGGACCCCACATATAAAGATCACCAGAGCTCTTAGCAAACATGCAACTGAAGGGAAGTTAATCACTCGCTGAGTCGCTAGCCATTTAGTGGTCACTATGAAACATTAAGTGACTGAGAGAATGACTAAAGTCACCGAATCTCCAAATGGAAAAGGTAACCACTAGGGAAATAAGAGAATAGGTGACTGACCAATGGGAAATTAGTAAACATGGGTATTTGAAACTTAAGTGGCTGATAAAGTAACAAGGAATTAGAATGAAGGCTTAGGGTTTTCAGGGTTTATGCTTCCAACAACTAGTTTTATGAATTTTTGACCTGTAGAATAGGGAATGAAATAAATTGTAGAGACCAGAAGGAAGGACATAAACACATGAAATTTTCAAGGATGCCTGGTAGGGTAAAAATAGAGATTTTGGAATAGGTTTTAGCCAAATTTTCATGTACATGAAAATTAGTGTAACATTTTGGCGATTTCTACTGGATGTTAGCTTACTAGACATAGATCAATGGCCTATAAACAATCCATTAGGCATGGGGTCATCAAAAATTAAAAAATTCTCATAGGGAGACAGGACTAAAGATATGCTCAGGACACTTCTTGAAAAGCAAGAAACTAACCTAGAAAATAGGGAAACAACCAAAAACATACATATTTACAAGAATTACAAAGAGGGATTAACCTCAAAATAGGGCTTTAAGTGTTGGAAACAATTGTCTGAAGGAAATTGCTACTCAATTATGTATTGTCTTTGATGTCACACTATGTCATAGTCTGCAGCAATCAGTACCTACCGAGCTCAGTCGGTCTGCTAGGCGGAAAAAATAGTTTTTACCGAGTTCAGTCGGTCATCGAAGAAAAGATAGTGTTTACCGAGTTCAGTCGGTCATCGAAGAAAAGATAGTGTTTACCGAGTTCAGTCGGTCATCGAAGAAAAGATAGTGTTTACCGAGTTCAGTCGGTCATCGAAGAAAAGATAGCGTTTACCGAGTTCAGTCGGTTATCAAAGGTAAAAGATTGTCGGTGTTTACCGAGTTCCCTCGGTCACCGAAAGATTATAGAAAGTTATGGTCACCGAGCACTGTCGGCCCTTGAAGGATTTTTGCAAATAGAGTTTGCTTAATTCAGCCGACTATTATACTAAATAATGTCGATTTGTCAAATCCAAAATCATATAAATAAAAGGTCAAATGTGAAAAATAAATATATACAGCAGAAGATTTACAGAAGGAAAGAAGGAAAGGTATATGCGAATTTGTGAAGGATGTTCAGATATCCTTGAGGAGTAGCAGAGATTTATTTGATCAGAAAGGATCAGACTTATGCAGAATAGAGATCTGTCATCAGCAAGACAGTTGCATTATTATACAGGTTACTTTTTCATTGTTACCTTCTTATCATTGTAACAGTGAATTCTAAATCTCTTAACCGAGTTGGTTTAACAACCATAATGTAAATCCTCTAACAAGGTGACAATTCCATTGAATTGTTTTCAAGACCTCTTACCAGGCCACTCCTTGCAGGGTTTTTTAAATCCTCTAACAAGGTCACACCTAACAGTGTGTTTTGTAACCTTTTACCGGGTTGGCTTCTAACCGGGCATCACTTCAGAAAAGTGAAAATCAATATCTAGATACATTGGTGGTTTTTCCCATATTGGGTTTCCACATTAAATCTTGTGTCTCTTGTGTTCTTAATTGCTTTCTCAATCATATACATGTGCTGATGAATATCTAAAGATAATATTGCTAATACTCTCTGCATCTTCAAAGTTACTGCAATCTATTTACCGAGTGCTAAAACAGATAACATTGTTAAGATATCCTAAGGGATCTGCAAAGAATTAATTGTGAAGTGTTTTTATGGTTGACTGATTCACCCCCCCCCCTCTCAGTCACTTTATCCATATTCCATCAATTGGTATCAGAGCATTTGGTGCTTGCAGGAAGGGTTTCAAGGACCTAAGCTAAAGATCAGGATGTCTTACAAGAGGGAAATTCCAAAGCTCAACAGAGATAACTTTTCAGCATGGCAAGGTCTCATGCGACTTCATCTGGCTTCCATTGGTGATTCAAGATGCAAATACATTGATGAAGAATACACAATTCCTAATGGCGCATTAACTGTTGAAGACATTGCAGATAAAAAGACTCACAACACCATGGTGATAGACATTGCATCTGCTCTCAGCTATGAAGAATTTGATGATATTAAAGACTGCACCACTGCATATGAAATGTGGGTGGCACTGAAGAAAATATATGGTGGTGATGCAAATGTGAAAAGAGCCAAAGCAGAAAGCCTAAGAGGATAGTTTGACAAGATGAATATGAAGGAAGATGAAAACATTGCAAAATATGTTGAAAGAATCAAAGCAAGTGTAAGTGCAATTAGAGCTTCTGGAGGAACAATCTCAGATGAGACTGTTATAAGTAAGGTACTCAGAACACTACTCCCTATCTATGCAATAAGAGTATCAGCTATTCAAGAAAGAAGATGTGAAACAAACCACAATATAACTTTGGATGCTTTAGTTGGAAGATTGACAGCTTTTGAATTAGACAACTATGATAACTATGTTCCTAGTTCCAAAAATATTGAATCAGCATTTGAGGCCAAGGTTTCACTAAAGAAGAACAAGAAAATTAAATAAGTTCAGTCAGAAAGTGAAGAAGAATTAGAAGAAAGTTCTGATAGTGATCTTGAAATTGTAGAAGCATTACTTGCAAAGAAGTACTCTAAAGGGAAAGGTAAATATAAAGGTAAAACTCCTTTAATCTGTTTTTCATGTGAAGAAATTGGACATATTGCAGCTAGGTGCCCAAACAAGCAAGTCAAAGAAGAAAAGAGAAGTCACAAGTACTATGGCAAAAAGAATTTCAAATCATACAAGGATAAAGGTAAGAAATCATGTTTTATGGCTAAAGATTCTGATGATAGTGAAGAAGAAATTGTCTTTATTTCTATAAAAGATGAATCTGATGATGATGAAGATAAGATGGCACTTATTTCTCATATAAGCAAAGATGATATATGGATAATAGACAGCGGATGTTCACACCACATGACTGGTGACAAGACAAAATTTGAATATCTAGAAGACTGTGATAGTGGTAATGTAAGATTTGGAAACAATGAACCTTGTTGTATAAAAGGAAAAGGAAGATTCTCTTTAACCAAAGAACTCATATGTGATAATGCTTATTGGGTTGAAGGACTAAAACATAATCTTTTAAGTGTAGCATAGCTAATCAACACTGGTTTCAAGGTTGAATTCATGAATGGTCAAGCGAGACTGCTGGATGGAAAAGGAAAACTCATTGGATCAGGCAAACAAACAAAAGGTAACTTATTTTATCTTGATCTCAGTGAATATTCATGCTTTATTGCTCAAATAGAAGAAAGTTGGCTATGGCACAAAAGGTTATGTCATGTGAATTTTGATAACATGATAAAAATAAGCAAATTCAAGAAGGTTAGAGGCATTCCTACTTTGAAGAAACCTGACACTGGTCTATGTAAGAATTGTCAGATTGGCAAAATGAGTAAAACTAGTTTCAAGAGTAAGAACTATCAGTCTAAAGAAATTTTGGAAATTGTGCATACTGATTTATGTGGACCTATTGGAATACAAAGCTATACTAGAGATAAATTCTTTATTCTTTTCGTTGATGATTATTCTAGAATGATGACTGTTATGTATTTAAGAGAAAAATTAGAAGCATTTGAAAAGTTCAAATGGTACTTAGCAAGAGTAGAAAAAGAAATAGGGAAAAGATTGAAATGCTTAAGATCAGACAGAGGTGGTGAATTCATCTCCCATGATTTTAACAACTTCTGCATTGAAAGAGGAATCAAAAGACAGGTATCAGCTCCTAGAACTCCTGAGCAGAATGGAATAGCAGAAAGAAGAAACAGATCTATTATGGATTGTGCAAGGACTCTAATGATAGAAAAGAACATCGCTATAAAGTACTGGAAGGAAGCTATCAGCACTGCAGTTCATACCTTGAACCGAGTACAACTGAAGAAAGACACATTCAAAACTCCTTATGAATTATGGTATGGCTATAAACCCAATGTAAGTTACATGAAAATATTTGGTAGCAAGTGTTATATCTTAAAAGAATTAAGAAGAAATAAATTTGATGTGAAAAGTGATGAAGGAATATTCCTAGGATATTCTAGCAAAAGCAAGGCATACAAATATCTGAACTTATCTACTCACAAAGTCATAGAAAGTATACATGTAAAATTTGATGAGTTTGCAGAAAAGACTAAGGAAGAAAGCAAAAGGGAACCTAAGAACTACAGAAGATTCATTTACATTGAACCTGAAACATTGGCAGACACAACTATCAGTAAGGAAACTACATCTACCGAGCCGAGCATAGTTACCGAGTCACAGGAAGAAGTTCAAACCGAGTCACAGGAAGAAATTCAAACCGAGTCTCAGCCTGAAGTTACCGAGAAAATATCTACCGAGCCCGAGCAACCTGAAGAAGAGATCCTAGAAGACAACAGGATGAATCATTCAAAAAGCAAGGAACCTATACTAGCCAAATATGTCAGAAGACATCATACACCAGACCAAATCAGATGGTACTATGACAAGAAGCAAGCTAAAAGGTACATGTCTGCTTACTCATTTTGAACCTAGAAATATCAAAGATGCATTGGAGAATGAAAGTTGGATTGAAGCAATGAATGAAGAATTAGAACAAATACAAAAGAACAAAACTTGGACTCTTGTACCTAGACCTAAAGATAAGAATGTAATTGGAACAAAATGGGTATTCAGAAATAAACTGAATGAAGATGGTCAAGTATCTAGAAACAAAGCTAGACTGGTATGTAAAGGTTACTCTCAAGAAGAAGGTATAGATTATGGAGAAACTTTTACTCCTATTGCAAGATTAGAAGGTGTAAGAACTCTACTTGCTTATGCAGCACACAAAGGATTTAAGGTATATCAGATGGCTATAAAATCTGCATTTCTCAATGGAATTCTTGATGAAGAAGTCTACATTGAACAACCTAAAGGTTTTGTTGATCCAGATAAAAGGGACATGGTCTGCAGGTTACACAAAGCATTGTATGGTTTAAAACAAGCTCCTAGAGCATGGTATGAAAGACTCCATAACTATTTGATTCAGATTAATTTCAAAAGAGCTAATGATAACAGCAATCTGTATATTAAAGAAGGACCGGATGACAAAATTGTATTGGCAGAAATATTTGTGGATGATACTATATTTATAGGGAATGAGGATCAATGCAAAGAATTTTCAGAACAAATGAACAGAGAATTTGAAATGTCTATGTTTGGTTTAATAAAATTCTTTGTTGGTCTTCAAATTCAACAAAGCAAGAATGGTATATACATTACTCAATCCAAATACATTAAGGAGATACTTAAGAAGTTTGGTATGGAAGATTCAAAACCAGTTGGTACACCCATGTGTACTGGACTAAAACTTACCAAAAATGATGATTCAAAAGAAGTTGATCAGACCCTATACTGATCTATGATTGGAAAATTGTAGTATGTAGTACATACAAGACCTGATATTGCCTTAGCAGTCGGTATAGTAGCTAGATTCTAAGCAAAACCTAAGGAAAATCACATGATGGCAATCAAAAGAATCTTAAGATACTTAAGAGGAACTGAAGAATATGGTTTGTGGTATAAATTTGGAGGCAATCTAGACTTGAAAGTGTTTACTGATGCTGATTGGGTAGGAAACATTGATGACAGAAAAAGTACAAGTGGTGGAGCATTTTTTCTTGGAAAAAGACTGGTATCCTGGACTAGTAAAAAGCAGAATTGCACATCTCAATCCACAGCTGAAGCAGAATATGTTGTTGCTGCAGTAAACTGTTCAAATATTGTTTGGTTTAAACAGCTATTAGAAGGTATGAAGGTTGAAATCAAAGAACCAGTTGTTATATTTTGTGACAATACCAGTGCAATAAACATTTCTAAGAATCCATTAATGCATTCCAAAACCAAGCACATTGCTATTAAATATCACTTTGTCAGAGAATTGGTGCAGGACAAGGAAATCAGATTAGAATATATTCATACAAAAGAATAGATTGCAGACATTTTTACCAAACCATTACCTAAGGATGCATTTGTGTATCTAAGAGGTAAGTTAGGGGTCATTCCCCTATCCGAGGCTCACTAAATACAGTTTTAGTGATGCATCAACCAGAACATGATTGAAAATCAACTTGTTGATGCAGCATATTAAAGGAATCATTGCATATGAATCAGTACTTGAGGTACATTAATTTTCACCGGTAATATGTGAATTGTCTTTGGCATATGTTGTCAAAGAGGGAGTGTTTGCTATGTCTTTGCTATTATTTTCAAGAAATTTTCAATAGTCAGAAGGAAGAATTTTTAGGATACAGGAAGTTTGCTGACAGAGGGAGATTTGAATCTGAACTGAGCTAACTCTTTTAAATTTTTTATGCTATGATATATTGTGTTGCCATCAATGCCAAAGAGGGAGATTGTTGGAAACAATTGTCTGAAGGAAATTGCTACTCAATTATGTATTGTCTTTGATGTCACACTATGTCATAGTCCGCAGCAATCAATACCTACTTAGCTCAGTCGGTTTGCCAGGCAGAAAAGATAGTGTTTACCGAGTTCAGTCGGTCATCGAAGAAAAGATAGTGTTTACCGAGTTCAGTCCGTCATCAAAGAAAAGATAGTGTTTACCGAGTTCAGTCGGTCATCGAAGAAAAGATAGTGTTTACCAAGTTCAGTTGGTCATCGAAGAAAAGATAGTGTTTACCGAGTTTAGTTGGTCATCGAAGAAAAGATAGTGTTCACCGAGTTCAGTCGGTCATCGAAGAAAAGATAGTGTTTACCGAGTTCAGTCGATTATCAAAGGTAAAAGATTGTCGGTGTTTACCGAGTTCCCTCGGTCACCGAAAGATTATAGAAAGTTATGGTCACCGAGCACTGTCGGCCCTTGAAGGATTTTTGCAAATAGAGTTTGCTTAATTCAACCGACTGTTATACTAAATAATGTCGATTTGTCAAATCCAAAATCATATAAATAAAAGGTCAAATGTGAAAAATAAATATATACAGCAGAAGATTTACAGAAGGAAAGAAGGAAAGGTATATGCGAATTTGTGAAGGATGTTCAGATATCCTTGAGGAGCAGCAGAGATTTATTTGATCAGAAAGGATCAGACTTATGCAGAATAGAGATCTGTAATCAGCAAGACAGTTGCATTATTATACAGGTTACTTTTTCATTGTTACCTTCTTATCATTGTAACAGTGAATTCTAAATCTCTTAACCGAGTTGGTTTAACAACCATAATGTACATCCTCTAACAAGGTGACAGTTCCATTGAATTGTTTTCAAGACCTCTTACCAGGCCACTCCTTGCAGGGTGTTTTAAATCCTCTAACAAGGTCACACCTAACAGTGTGTTTTGTAACCTTTTACTGGGTTGGCTTCTAACCGGGCATCACTTCAGAAAAGTGAAAATCAGTATCTAGATACATTGGTGGTTTTTCCCATATTGGGTTTCCACGTTAAATCTTGTGTCTCTTGTGTTCTTAATTGCTTTCTCAATCATATACATGTGCTGATGAATATCTAAAGATAATATTGCTAATACTCTCTGCATCTTCAAAGTTACTGCAATCTATTTACCGAGTGCTAAAACAGATAACATTGTTAAGATATCCTAAGGGATCTGCAAAGAATTAATTGTGAAGTGTTTTTATGGTTGACTGATTCACCCCCCCCCCCCCCTCTCAGTCACTTTATCCATATTTCATCATTAAGTGGAATCCATTTACTGAGATAGGAAAGGGAACTCCTTCAAGATTTGATAGCTGAAAAGCATTAGGCCCCTTCAACTTTATTATAACAAATGGTCCACTCCATGATGAATCAAATTTGGTATGTCTGCCAGGCTTGGATCTGAACTCATCCCACTTGAGGACTACATCTCCAACCTTGAAATTTCTGATCCTAGCTCTTTTATCAAAGTTTCTCTTTGTCTAAATATGGTGGAACTCCATATCTTTCATGGATTTGTCTCAGATTTCCTCTAACTCCATCAACTGAGCATATCTGATCTGCAAGGGATCCTCCTCTTCAAATAGGACATATTGAGTGGCCAAGTCTAGAGCTGGTAATTCAGTTGAAATGGACAACTTAGCCTCTCTGCCATACACTAGAAAATAAGGAGAATTCCCAATAATCTTCTTTGGAGTAATCCCTTCTAACCACAAGGAAGACTTCAACTTAGTATGCCAATCCCTCTGGTTGTCTTGCAGAGTCTTCTTGATTATCTTAATCAAATTCTTATTTGTTGATTCTACCAATACATTTCCTTGAGGGTAATAATTTGAACTGGTACTTAGATAAATGCCATGTCTGATTGCCCACTTTGAGAGTTTGAGGCCTGTGAATGCTAATGAATTATTTGATATTATGGAATCTAGAATGACAAATCTATGAATTATGTCATCATAAAAACTCAATACAACATTCTCATTTTCTTCTTTTAAGGAAACTACCTCTATCCATCTAGTGAAATAATCTATTGTAGTGATTATCCACTTATGTCCTGCACTAGATGGAGGATTGATCATGCCAATGAAGTCTATACCCTACTTCATGAAAGGCTGCTCTATCTTGACTGGTTGTAGGGGCAAGGCTACAAGCCTCTCCTTTCCTATAAACATGGCACACTTGATGCATTTTCTGACATACTCATGACTATCCTTAAAGATAGATGGCCAATAGTATCCAACCCTCATGATTTTAAAAGGAGTAGTCCTAGGGGAAAAGTGACCTCCAGAAGGTCCATCATGAAACTCAAATAGGACATCGGCTATCTTTTTTGAATCTATACATCTTAAAAGGATACCATTGTGATCCTTTCTAAAAAGAACTTCATTTATCAGCACAAAAGGAATAGATTGTAATCTATAATACCTTCTTTTTGCTGAATCTAGGCTTGCAGGACATTGTCATGTCTTCAAATAATTGATCATAGTAGGCAACCAGCTTGTTGCCTTGGCTTGTTCTTTTGTAGAATGCACCACCAGAGATGCATCTATTTTCTCTGATTTCTTTGAACTTTCATCCTCTACCAAATGCTCACAAAGACCTCTTCCTCTAACTAGCTTGGTAGTTTGGATATCTATGTCATATTCCATCACCTTGGTGATCCAACCAACTCTCTTCTCATTTAGGTCTTTGGAAAGTAAAAATTCTTTGACACTTGGATGAGTAACCTTCAAGTGTACCTTGATATGGGTAAATAGATGTCTGAACCTTTTAAGGCTCTTCACCATAGCAAGTACATGTTTCTCTACAAAAGAGTATCTCTGCTCATACTCTTCTAAACCTTTGCTAAAGAAAGCAATAGGCTACTCCAATCCATCTACATTCTCTTGAGCTAGCATTGTAGATATAGCATCATGGCCTCCATAAGCATAAAGGATAAAATCCTTACTAAAATTTGGGTTTAACAGGGTAGGATTTTCTGTTAAGGCCTCTTTGATAGCCTAGAAATTAGCTTTTCTTTCTTTGGTCCAACTAAAATTTGAACTCTTCTTTAACATGGTTGTCAAAGGCTTTAGTAAATCTGCTATGTTAGGCAAGAACCTCCTAACAAAAGTAATCTTTCCTATGAAAGATTGGAGACTTTTCTTATGATGTGGCAATGTTAGTTCTAAGATGGCTACAATTCTCTTAGGATCTACTATGATCCCTTCTTTGGATACTACATATCCCAACAATTTTCCTTCATAGACTGCAAACACACACTTCTTGGGATTAAGAGATATCCCAAATTCTCTACACCTTTCAAAGATCTTCCTCAAATGTTTGATGTGATCTGCTGCATGTTTAGAATAGATAGTTATGTCATCTAAGTAGACCAGTACAAATTTGTACATGAGGCTTTTAAAGGGCATATCCATTGCCTTTTGAAAATTAGCACCTGTGTTTGACAAACCAAAGGGCATCTTTTGATAAGCCATGGTTCCCCACTTGGTTGTAAATGCAGTCTTGTATTGATCCTCTTCATTCACTAAGATCTGATTATATCCTAAATAGCCATCCAATAATGAAAATCTCTCAGATCTAGAGACACATTGTAAGATTTGTTCCATAGAGGGTAATGGATGGTGGTCTTTTAGAGAGGCCCTGTTAAGATCCCAGAAGTCAACACATAACCTCAACTCCCCATTCTTCTTCCTGATAGGAACAAGGTTGGAAACCCAACTAGTATGCTTGATGGGGTAGATGATACCACTTTCTATCAATTTGAGTACTTCTTTATGCATGAGTGGCTCAAGATTGGGATTAATAGGCCTTTGCTTCTACCTTATTGGTTTGGCATTTGGTTCTAATTCAATAGTGTGCTAAGCAAGGGTAGGATCAAAACCTTTGAGGTCTTCATATTTCCATGCAAAAAGATCATTGAATTCTTTGAATAATTGGATGTAATCCTGCATTTCCAAATCAGTGTTTACTTTTCCAAGTTGTAAGCTCCTACCGGGTTCCAACTCTAATTAAACACAATGTTCTTGTTGAACTACTAGGCCAACTTGGCTTCTCTTAACTTCATCATCCTTGTTGAAGATAGTCTCTAAGGTGACAAGACCTCTAGGCATCTTATTAGACTTAAGTTGTATCACTTGATCACCATAGTTTTGTGATAGCCTATCTTGATTATGTTTTGAAAAGACATCTTCTTCAAACAAGAATTGTAGAATTTGTTCATCATTGTCAAACACTTGCCAATTGACATCATTATTAGGAATAAAGGGTCTGACAATCACTTTGATATGCTATTGATCTACCTCTTTTGAAATGCTATTTGGAATGTCATACTGAGATCCAACAACAACTAATCTATCTGCATTTTGATTTAATTTTCTAGGGATGGCAACAATATTGAAAGCACAAAAATCTTCAATTACATCCCAAACTCTATGTTTGTATGCTTTAAAGGTGTCATTCTTGGTTGCACTTATCCCTCCCACTTGGCTGACAACTAACTCACTATCACCATAAACTTTTAAGGCCTTAAGCCCTCTTTTCCTAGCCCACTCTAGTCCATTGACTAGACTTTCATACTCTACAGTATTGCTAGTGAAGGAGAAATTGAATCTAAAGGCAGTCTAATACCTTTCTCCTTTTGGGGACACTAGCATAACACCACCACTAGAACCATGTCTACTTCTAGCCCCATCAAAAAATAGTTCCCAAACCTGATTGTTCTAATCTTTTGAATTAGTGTCTCCTTTGAGAAGGCTTGGCTCTATGGATCCACTTTCTTGTATTAAATAACTTCCCAAACCAAAATCCCAGATTAAATTTTCTTGGGCCTTTGAAGTTCTTTCATCTGTAAAATATCAGGGATACTTCCTATCTTTGTTCTTGCTTCACTAGTGGTTTTGAAGTCATTGTCATCAAATATAGGGCAGTTTACATTGATGGTATTGGGCACATATGGTTCTATATGGTGTGCTTCCAATGGTTTTGACTTAATAGTGACCTTGGTCCAATACCTTTTATGAAAAAGCATGTGAGACCAGTCAGAAGATAGGTAGCCTCCTATTTTGGCTGTAAACTCCCTTGAAAGACATATAGCAAATAATGTAGGGAGATCTATGATGTATATATCAAGGAGGATGGAGAAGTTAGGACTAGCATGAAAGATCAGACTAGTATTCTTGGCCACACCTATAGTATTGACCAAGGATCCATCAAGTTGTGTGACCTTCTTTTGGAAGGGTTCATATTTTAGTCCTAATTGGTCGGCTACTTTCTTGGGCATTACAGTGCTAGTAGCTCCACTATCTACCATACAATTATGCACTAAATATATTCCAATAATTAGAGATACATAAAAGGGAGGTGGCTTTGAATTCTTACCTTGTGTGGCATTTTCTTTGGAGTTGCTACTTGGAGCCTCCTTTTCTTGATTAGTGTTAACCAACACTGGCTTTGCAGCTTCTTTTGCAGGTTGAGGAGTTGTCACTTCTGTCATGGCCTTCTTCAAAATTTTAGGTTGTCCTGGAAGAGCCAAAGAGTCACACATGGACATGGTAATGTTCACCATGTTAATGTTGTCTACAATATTAAAAGGTACCATAGTGTGTACTCTCTATTGTGCTTTCACCATGATGGGCTCCACTTCTTTAGACTGGTGGCCTTCTTTTCTTGTGATGATAGGAGCCTCATTAGGTATGATGGGATTAGCTTTGTTGCACTAGTTTTTTTGATGTAGTAGCTTTGGCATTAGAATCTTCTCTTTCCATGTCTTGAGCTCTCCTTTTTAATCTTGTATAGGAAACAAAAGAAACTTCATCATTGAATCCATTGAAGTCTGGTTGCTCCCAATTGAAAAGACCAGTCTCATGCTCTTGTGATTCTTTTTGAGGAACTGATCCACTAGATGAAGCCTCTGATTGAGCTTGTGAGGCATTTTGAACCATTAGATCTTGGTTCATCCATCCATTTGAACATGCAGCCTAATTATGAGGCTGATTACAAGGAAAGCACAATTCATTGTCCACAGCCACATTATTTTGACTAGGAACCATATCTCTCATTGGATTTGTAGAATTGAGGGGTGCAAGGTTATATGATTGGAATGGTCTCTAATTAAAACTTTGTCTTTATCCTTGATAACCTCCTTGGTATGGTGGCCTATTTTGTTGATAAGGTTGTCCTTGATTTTGATATTGCTAAGTAGGACCTTGGCCTTGTGTCTGGAAGGGTGGTCTGACTCCTTGACCTTGTTTCTTCAAATTTGTAACCTCTTTAGTCAAGGTCTACAACAAGTTTGTCATTTCTTGCTAACTGCTTTGTCGGCTATTCTTTATCTCTTGCAGCTCTTGAGAGAAACCTACTATTAGCTCTTGACCACTGGTACTAGCTTGAGGTGCTAATATGGTGGGGATAGGGGTAAATGGGGGTACTTGGGTAGGTGCAATGGGTTGAAGGCTAGGGAAGATGGGAATAGGAGGCCTTCTAGCAATCATACCTACTTGGATTAAACAATTTTTAGCCTTGACAACTATGTCAAAAGCTTGGGGTAAAGAAGTACCACCTTTAGATTGGATCATGATAGAAATTTGACCATTTAGGCTTTATAAGTAATATAGAAAAGCATGGACGGCTGACGGTCTTACAAAGAATAGAATTCTATTTGATGTTTTGAGGAATCTACTATTGTAATCTATCATTTGCTCTTGAGAGTCTCTCTTAATGGTTGTTAACTGCTCAACTAGAGACAAGTTATCTGATTTATCCTCAAAATGCTTACTTAATGCATCTCCTAATTCATCCCATGAAGTAATAGAACCAACAGTTAGAGTTCTAAACCATTCAAGAGCCTTACCTTTTAGAGAAGCTACTAATAATTTTGTGGCCACATCCTCTTCAGTTATGTTGTCTATGCTGTAGATGGTGGTCACATCTCTTATGTGTTCAAAAGCAGTTGTCTGCCCTTCACCTATGAAATTAGGTACACTCTTTAGTGCCACCAAGGGGACATCATGATGTACAACAAAAGCTAATGGGCTACCCTAGTTGAAAGGTGCAAATGCAGACTGTCTAGCGATTATAGGAGTTGGAATCTGAAGATTAACAACTATGTGAGCTGTATTTGCTGCTAGATTTGAATCCTCCTCTAGATCTCTAGTTAGAGATCTTCCTCTTCTTCTAGAATGAAAGGGAAAAGGTCTCCCTTCTGAGGTATTAGGAGGTGTTGATTGAACTCTCCTTGCAGGGGATGTTCTTTGAGTTGACCTTCCTTTATGACTTCTTTTCGAGGGAAACTCTAAAAATTTAGTGGGCTTTGAGCTCCTAGTCTCAATCTTTCTCATAAACCTTGAAGAAGGTTAGCCTGGATCTTTGAAATCAATGGAGTCACTAGATATACTTAATAGAACACTTCTAAAAGTTGGTATTATGCAATTTGCATATCAGAGATAACATAATCCTCAAACAATGAACTTCTTGTGTACCCACATCGGGCATGCCAGAATAAAATGTTACCCTAATTTTCTTGTACATGAAAATTTGGCTAAAACCTATTCCAAAATATTTGTTTTTACCCTGCCAGGCATCCCTAAAAATTTCATGGGTTTATGTCCTTCCTTCTGGTCTCTGCAATTTGTTTCATTCCCTGGTCTGCAGGTCAAAAATTCATAAAACTAATCATTGAAAGCATAAACCTTGAAAACCCTAAGCCTTCATTCTAATTCCTTATTACTTTATTAGCCACTTAAGTTTCAAATACCCATGTGCATTAATTTCTCATTGGTCAGTCACCTATTCTCTTATTTCCCCAGCTATTACCTTTTCCATTCGGCGGTTCGGCAACTGTAGTCATTCTCTCAGTCACTTAATGTTTCACGGTAACCGCTAAATGGCTAGTAACTTAGTGAGTAGTTAACTTCCCTTCAGTCACATGTTCGCTAAGAGGTCTAGCGGTCTTTTTATGTGGGGTCCCTGGTTAATGAAGATCTAGCAGTTATCTGATCATCTGAAGGGTTTGTGTCAACCCATTAGATCATGTGTTGACCATTGATTCCCTTTCAATGAAGTGGTTCAGTGTGTCGGTGGGTTTGATGCCACATCATCCTATGTGGAAGGTCCTGATTGGTCAAGAGATGATGATTTGTAAAGAATATCAGAGTAGGCCTGATAGATTGTGTCCCTTTTAATCCTACGGCTAGTAGATGATCTCATGGGTTGTGTCAGAGTCATGAGATTATGCGATGACTATAGATTTCACTTTGTTGTCAGAGCTTTGTCAGGTGGGTCCTCATTTGCTGATGTGCTCATCTTTTATTGGTCCACATAGCAATGATTGGGATGTGTCAGTGGGGCCATGTCAGAGTCTCTACGGGGATGTCAGAAGGATGAAGATCGATGGCTGGCGTATCCACACAAGGAGCCTTTTTGACACATGAGATCTTGCACCCACCATTCGATCTACCAGGTGTTCAGGTCCTATCAGTGGGTCCAATGCTAGGTCAGGGTGACATGTCATCTTTTGAGTGGTCAAAGTAAAGAGAAAATCTATGGGACCATGTTGTCAGGTATGCTGACTTGCTCAAATGTTATTGGTTGCCGCGTGCTGATGAAGACTTCCAGGTGGACCGATGTGTCAGTGGGATCATGGCTTAATGAAGATCTATAACCGACATATGATCTAAAGGAATATTCAGCGGTCATGAGATCATGCACCTACTGTTACATTGGAATCTCAATTTGAGTGGGTCCATTGTCAGAGCTAGCTGAGGTGTTTATTGACAGAGCAGCCAGAGCAAATAAAAGAATGCCAAGTGGCATAAATTGGCTCAAGCTTGAAAGGATTTCATGAATGAGACAAGTCTTTAGTTGTGTGGTCACCGAATGAATTAAAGGAAGAAGGGCTCAAGGTGGGTTCAAATATGCTGACATGTCGATTCACTCATTTCTCATTGGCTGTTGACTTCCATGATGGTTTTGACTTGTCAAAAGGGTTTTAAAGTTTTTTTTCTCAATGTATCATGGTCGTTCATCTACTAGGAAATAAAAGGATATCGATGGTTTCATTTTAAAATTACTGGTTAGATTTTAAGATTTCAAATTCAAATAGTTCTAAGAGAATTTTTTGCCAGTATTTGATTTGCAGGCCACAAGCGGCGAGGTAGTTCAAGGAATTTATGTCTCCAGGACATTTGCAGTTAAAGGAGGATGATGAGGAGGTCTAGGCAGTCGTCATGGGTTGTTTCTTGTCTTAGAAAGGTACTAGTTATGCATTCATACCAAGACTTTGTGCAGGAAGGTGGATGAATCCAGGTCCCTTCTCTGCAGGTTGATGTAGTACAGGGATGGGCACACAAACTTGGGGTCTAATCGGCAATAATGTTGCAGAGATATATTCATGATCAGACTTGGTTGAGTTAGGGTTAGTTATTATAGTAGAATTATGTAACCCTAGTTAGGTTAGGTTTTGACTCTGACCTGTGTGCCAAGTAGGAGATGTATATATTGTATTTTTGGAGCTTTTGAGCTCAAAGTTGGACAATTATAAAAGAATTTCACTTTTCTTAAGGGTCATCTGTGGTATAATTTCTACCCTATGGCTTATAAAGTTGTAAATCTTTCATTGATGATTCAGATATTGTAAAGGTATTTTGTGACATCTTTTCTGTCCCTATGCTTCCTTGTCTAAATTATCTCTTATTGAATCAAAGTATATGATGTTTTTGGTGGTATCTTAGGGTTCCTGATCTGTCTCTCTTTCTGCAATTTTGTGTATTATTGTGGGTGATTTGATTTGAATGATCTTGTGGGTATACCTCAACCCCCTGTCTATCTGTCTCATTCCTATACTGATTTGTAGAGGTAAATCTTTGTTTGCAAGTCATAAATTGTGTCTAAATCCCTTAGGAATGCTATTGTTTGTGAAATCCTTTCTTTCCCTAAATAGCCTCTTTCTATTGTAGGCCCTTCTATGAAATACTTATGCAAGCCTATTTAGTGAGTTGTGATCTCCTAGACTTGAGTTGTTCATTATTTTCATCCTCTATACTGAGATTCAAACCCTTCATTCCGGTGTATCACCTAGTAGGTAGTTTTCTTTCAAGTCATTTCCCTTTCAGGCACTCCTTCTATCCCTTTCCCTCAAAAGATTTACTTTTCATGTCAAGAAACAAATTAAGGTGATTATCCAAGAGGAACTAGCCTAGAACTTGGAGGTCTCATCTTAGTTAACATAGGTCCCACAACTTGGAGATGATTCTCATGCTATACTAAGTTATCAAGACCAAGAGAGCTTGAAGAAAAGGTGGAAACTTAGTGTATAACAAGATTATTCTAAGGATATTCTACTAAGAAAAAATATTACAACTTTTTGAATAATTTTTCTTACAAAATGATTGAAAGTGCTAATGTGAGAGTTGATGAGTTTGCTAAAAAAAATGATGAAGAAAGAAAGAAAGAACTAGACGACTATGGTAGATATATATTCATTGAGATATGTGACCCTCTAACTGAGCAATAGGTAGAAGCTATCAAGCAATAGGATAAAGACACTAAGTATCATCCTATAGACACCAAGAATTGATAAATTGCTACCGAGGAAGAAATTGATCCTACATCAACTCATGAATTAAGAAGAGAACAAGTGTTAGAAAAATTTGTGAGAAGACACCATCCACACAACCAAATTATTGGAGACAAGAAAGATGGCATGATGACACAAAGTAATTTGAGATAGAGAACATGTTTAGTTTGTGAATTTGAACCTCAAAATGTTACAGATGCACTTGAGAATGAGGAATTGATTAAGGCCATGAATGAAGAAATTGAGTAGATAGAGAAAAACAAAACATGGACATTGGTACCGAGACCGAGTGACAAAAATGTTATTGGAACCAAATAGATATTTAGAAACAAGTTGAATGAGAATGGTGAAGTCACTATGAACAAAGCAAGACTTGTTTGTAAAGGGTATCCACAAGAAGAAGATATTGATTATGATGAGACTTTTGCACCAATTGCTAGACTTGAAGGAGTTAGAATAATACTTGCATATGCTGGACAAAAATGATTTAAAATATATCAAATGGATCTTGAATCTAAATTTTTGAATGGAATACTTGAGGAAGAGGTTTATATTGAACAACCTGAAGGTTTTGTTGATTTGAATAATAATAACATGGTATGTAAATTTCCCAAAGCACTATATGGAATGAAAAAAGCACCAAGAGCATGGTATGAGAGACTACATGCATATCTTATTAGCATTGGATTTGTGAGGACAAGTGACAATAGCAATTTGTATTTGAAAGGAGAAACTGATGACAAGATTCTTATTATTGAAATATTTGTTGATGATATTATATTTGGACGACATGATAATCTTTGCAAATCTTTTGCTGCTAAAATGAGAAAGGAATTTGAAATTTCAATGTTTGGAGAGATTAAATTCTTTCTAGGATTGAAAATTCTACAAAAAAATGAAGGGATATTCATAAAACAATAAAAGTATATCAAAGAACTATTGAAGACTTTTGGAATGGAAGATTAAAAACTAGTATGTACACTGATGGTCACATGATGCAAATTGACAAAGGATGATCAGTCAACTGAGGTAAATTAGACTTTATATAGATCAATGCTTGGAAAACTAATGTATGTTATGCATAGTAGACCTAATATTGCACATGTTGTCGGGATTGTTGCAAGATTTTATAATAATCCTAAGGAATGACATATGAATTTTGTTAAGAGGATTCTAAGATACTTGAAGAAAATGAAGAATTATGGTTTATGGTACAAGAAACAAGGAAATTTTGATCTACAGGTTTACACCGATGCAAATTGGGTTGAAAATATTTATGACCAGAAGAGCACAACTGGTGGAGCATTCTTTTTGGGATAAAGGTTAGTTACTTGGATAAGTAAGAAACATGCATGTATTTCTCAGTCTACTATTGAAGAAGAATATGTTGTTACTGCTACTAATTGTTCAAATATTGCATAGATAAAATAAATTTTGAAAGGGATGAATGAAGATATCATTGATCTAGTGATTATATAATGTGACAACACAAGTACTATAAACATTTCCAAAAATTTGGTGATGCATGCTAAGAGAAAGCATATATCTATTTAGTATCACTATTTGAGGGAAAAAAACTAAAAAAATAAAGTGAAACTGGAGTTTGTGAAATCTAAAGAACAACTTGCAGACATATTTACTAAACCCTTACTGAAGGATACATTGGAGTACTTGAGGACTAGACTACGAGTCCATCCCTAGTCTATCAGCCACTAGGGTGATCAGGAGGTTATATCAACCTATATTTTATTATAAAATCAAATGATGTTGATTCATATTGTTCACACTTTAGTTTTCATAAGGTTGTGAAAGCTGGAAAAGAGAAATTTGTATATTTGTACATGAAGGTACATGATTTGAATGGAACAACAGAGATATTTTTGGCTATTGGAGAGAATTTTATTCTTTTTGGCATTTTTGTCAAAGGGAGAGAAATATTTTATATGAAATATTATTCCAAGGGAGAGATAATCAATGAAATATCTATCGAGTGGGAGAGAAGTATCAGAAAGGAAGAAGAAGATCAAATCGATAGGGAGAGTCTTCTTGAAATGTTGAAACATAGTGATTTAAAATATTAAATGAACAAGATAGGGAGAGCTTACCAAGCTACAACATTTACTGATAGAACTATAGTACAGATGTTTGGTATTTTATGGCATATTTCATATTATGTTGCCATCAATGCTAAAGGGAGAGATTGATAACCTACAAATGATTAAATATAATGATGAATTGAATGGACAAGTGAAAGACAGTGATTAGAGATCACTGAGCTACTAAAGTGATATGTAAGGAAATTAAATCAGTCAATATGTATTGTCATTAATGTCAACTAGTTTTGATTATACTTATCATGATGGTTGCAAACATCTGAAGAAGAAAAAATTATAAATGAATGAGATACCTACATAAAGATGAGATGGATATGGAGATATGGCTAAAGAATACATTTGGTAACTTATTGACGATTCTATGGAATTATTTTGTTGACTTGATTGTATTACATGAATTTTTAATGTATTCAAAATTATAATTGAATAAGTTTATGTGGTCAGTGATTGAAGATTTATGTATACACCAAGCCAATGCAGTGTATACCGAGTAACAATAATAACAGAATTAGTATTCACCAACACATTCTGTATTAACAGAGAGAGTGAAACAATTTTAGTTTATAATAGTTGACTGAATTAATGAGCTCACAAGTGGCTTATGAGTGTGAGGTAAAAGATAAATTTTGTTATGATGAGCTAATGACTAACAAAATTCAAGATTGATCAAATAGAGAAGGATAAAACATTTTATAGACACATCTATCAAGGAAGCTCGAAGTGGAAAAATGAACGATGGAGATTAAGAGGCAAAAGCTAATGGATGAGAAGAAAATATTTTATGACGTCTATTTAAAGAGACATGAGATTCATTATTGAGTCTGGAGCTTATTGACACTATAGGAGAAATCACGTGGAAGGACTTTTTCATGCACTGCATATCAAATTGGTTACATAAAGAACCAAGCAGAAATGTGAGCATTACTGAGCATTAGGGCATTATTCACCGAGCTGAATATGTTGAAGGATTTGAAGGATTGAAGTGATTATTTATTAGAGGAGGTATTTTGAGCTTAGCATAGCTCTAAAAATCTAAAAATATTAGTTGTATTTGAATCAAATCATTACTGTATTAGTTTAACCATTATTACAATTAAAATATCTTAACTGAGTGGACTTAACCAGGTCACTCCTCATAGTTATTGATAAATCCTTTAATCAGGTCACACCTCACAGTGTGTTTTGTAACCTTTAACAAGGTTGGCTCCTAACTGATCAAATTTCAAAAGAGTGAAATATTTTGGGTTACCAGTCCTAGGTGGTTTTTCCCTTAGTAGGGTTTCTACATTAAAGTCTATGTGTTATGTGTATTTGATGTGATTGCATTGTTATTTTACTTTACACATTTCACATTTGGATTAATCGGTAATCATAGTATTGAATTGACTATCAATCAGTAAATACATAGAAATTTATTGTTGATAGCTTACTGAGTTAATTATTTGTCTGAAAAATTTTGAACACATACGTTTGGGAGTTTGGGAATATAGGATAATTAGAATTAACTAATTCACACCCCCCCCCCTCTCAGTTATCTAACAATAAAACATCAACTCACAAGATAGATATTCAATTGATTTCTTAAATTGATGCAACATGCATCTTTCCTTAATTTACATTAGATAGGGAAAGAACCCCTAGCTTACCTCAGAGATACTTAAAAGAATATTTCAGTAATGGTTTAGTAAATATATCAACTATCTTCTCCTTCAAATTCACATACTCCGATGTCACATGCTTATCTTGTACTTTCTCTCTCAAGTAGTGATACTTAGTAGATATATGCGTTGTCTTATAATGCATCACCAGATTATTTTATATGTTAATAGAACTAGTGTTATGATAATAAATTGTAATAGGATGAGTAATCTCTTCATGCATACCTTCTAGTAGTTGTTTGATTCATACAATATTAGAACAATTCATAGCTGCTACCACATACTTAGCTTCAATAGTAGATTGTGAAATACAACTCTCTTTCTTGCTCAACCATGTCACTAGCCTTTCTCCTAAAAAGAAAGCTCTACCACAAGTTATTTTCATGTCATCAATATTTCTTGCCCAGTTAGGATCAGTATAAATTTTAAGATCAAAATTTCCTCCTCTTGTGTATAATAGACTGAAATCTTCAGTCCCTTTCAAATATCTCAATATCCTCTTAATTGTAGACAAATGTTTTTCCTTGGGGTTTGCCAAAAACCTTGCAACAATACTAGCTGAATTAGAAATGTCAAGTCTACTATGTACCACATACTATAAGTTACCAATCATTGATAGGTAAAGTGTTTTATTCACCTCCTTAGTATCATCTTCTTTTGACAATTTGCAACTAGTAGCCATCGGTGTTCCAACTAGTTTTTAGTCTTCCATATTGAATGTTTTTAGGATCTCCTTGATATACTTATATTTAGTGATGTAGATCTCATATTTAGCTTGTTGTATTTGAAGTCCAATAAAGAATTTGATCTCTCCTATTATAAACATCTCAAATTCCTTTCTCATCTCCTCGGCAAATGACTTAAACATTATCTCTTTATCTCCAAATGTAATGTCATTAAAAAATATCTTAGCTATCAAAATTTCATCATATTTATCACATTTAAAGTATGCATTAATTTTTATCACTTTTCCTTTCAAATCTAATATTAACTAAATAAGAGTGAAATATTTCATACCATTCTCGGGGAGCCTGCTGCAATCTATAAAAATCTTTATGCATCTTGCAAACAATATTCTTGTTATTCTTGTCAACAAATCCATCATGTTGTTCTATTTATAATTATTGTTCAAGTATCCCATTCATAAATATAGATTTAACATCCATTTGATAAAATTTAAGTTCTTTGTTAGATGCATATGAAAGTAATATCCTTACTCCTAATCTAGCAATAGGGACAAAAGATTCAGCAATATCAACTCTTTTGGATGCTCTATCCAACCTCCTTCTTGTTCACAAGTGTTGTACATAGGGATCTCCACACATCTTGGAAACTTTGTGGCAAGTTATATTTACTCTATATCTCTCACACTATTACACTTGGGACAAGTGAACATCTTTAATTACCAAGCTTGAGCATCAATTCATCATAAGTCATCCTATTTGTCTTTTAACAATCTTCTTTTATTTCAGTTGGAACCAGATCACAAACCCATGAAGTAAAACAAGCAAAAGCTATCTTTGACAACTCAATGAAAGGAGGTCCTATACCTTGGGGTTTCAAATCTTTTACTAAAATCTCTAGAGAATCTACTTTATCCTCTCCTAGATTGGAACATAATGTTTCTTACACTACAATCATGGATGAACAAAGTATGGGGATTGAGGAATTCCTAAAGAAATTGGGTGATAAACACTATGGAAAAATCAACCAAGAATCTCCCAAATCTATACATGGTTCTCAACACACTAGAAGTGGATGAAATTTCTCACAAGGTGGTGATTCAGACAATGAAATCATTTTGGAAGACATCTTAAAGTTTTAGAAAGATGAACACTTTCAAAGGCTCATAAAGTTGACATTAAATCAAAACAAAGATCAATACTTCTTGATCTAGTCTCACAAGGAGTTAAGATACCACACAACTTTGAAATTGATAATCTAATCAAGAAGGAAGAACCATTTGAACTAGAAATCATGAGAAAATAGATAGAAGACAAGATCAAACATATGAAACACTTGGAAAAAGAGAAAGATCAACTAAGCACATTTTTCTCTCTTCAGACTATTTTCTCATTTCCTTTCAACAAGGATCAACATATGCCACCTTTTCCTTGAAAGGTTGAGTTTCCTAGATATGAAAATTATGATGGTATAAAAGACCCTCATGATCACATTAAAGGGAGTTTTGGGCACTTAGCATGGATTTTGTGCATTAACCCACTTATCTCATTAGACTCTTTCCTAGGAGTCTTAGTGGTAAAGCTGTGGAGTGTTTCACCAAACTATCCCCTCTTCTCAATTCTTTTGACCAGATAGTGTAAAGATCTATTCATCAATACTCCTACAACATTCAACATGCTATCACTATGCTTGATCTTTGTAACATCAAACAATGATAGGGTGGGTCTTTTGTGTCTTTCCTTAAAAGATGTCAAAAGCTATACTCATGCTATCCTTGACATATTACCAAGACTAAAATTTTTGATATATTCATCAACTCTCTAGTTCCACAAATGATTTCTGCATTACAGATGAAAACTCATACTTCATTAGGTAACCTAGTTGAACTATATATTCACATAGAGGATATCGTTGTTTGTAAGTGTAATATAACTCTTCAAATCAAATCCTCTTCTAACAACTAGCATAATAAAGATAAAAATAAATTCAAGAACTAGACTAAGGATGTTGTCAATGACGGAATCATGGCTACAACTTCATAGTCTACAACTATTAAAGAGACAGATTTCAATTTATCTACTACTATGAAAGATAAGACTGATAATCCTTGGGTTTCTAAGTCTAAGAGAACATGTACTCCTCTTGGAGAATCACTTGAAAATTCTCTAAAGACACTTTTAGCTAATCAAATTATTACATTGTCTTATAATTCAAGGGTCGACGATCCTGAGATCAAGCCTAAAGGGTCAAATGACAATTACTATTGTGATTATCATCGCAAAAAAGGCCATAAAATTAATGAATGCATGAAACTCAAAAATATCATTCAGGATATAATAGATAATGGGACTATTGTGGTTGATTCTTCACAAGCTAACAATGGTCACAAGTATTTTAAGGATCCTTTTCCTAAATTTGAAAAAGGGAAATCTTCCAAGGAAAATGATAACAAGGTTTCCTATACCTACTCTAACAATGACAATGTGATCGATATTATTTAATCCTCTAATCATGCTAAAGGAAAAGCTAAAGCTAGATTGTCTAATATCGAAACTAGCTCTCACGATCCTTCAAGAGAAGCTTCACCTTCCTCCCCTACTCCTTAGAAGATATTGTTTACATCTGAACCTGGACCTCAAATTCAGTCGTAGACTTCAACATGGTCATTTCTCATAAGAGAATTACGAAGATGAATATAAATTATTCATTTCACAAACATACATGAATTGACCTATTGCCTCCTATTTAGATGGGGTTTTGTATCACTCTTAGAATTGAGAGCCCAACAACCATAGACCAAACTCTAAAATGGAGGATTTAAATGCTAGAGAGATTGAATGGAAATGAATTAAACTATCATGAGAATGAAAAATTGAAATTAAACTAAGAATGATAGTGCAAATTAAGTTACAAACTTATAAGAAAGATGAGTATTATTCTAAGAGCATGATAAAACAAACAAAATTAAGAATTGAAATTACATCATAATCTAATAATGAAATTAATCTAATGTGAAAAATGGAAAGCTTTGAGAATTTAAAAAGTGAGACAATAATTCACTATAGTTTTGATACTCAAAAATTTTCTGTTCAAATGAGGAAAGAGAGGTCTCTAATATAGAAGAGCCTGGGTCGAGACTGAAGAGTTTCTTGCAAAGAAACGGTCGACTCGTCATGTCCTTGGTCGGAGATGAAACAATTTGGAGAGAATTATATAATTAATTAAATGAAATATTGCCACATGGGTGGCTTTTCAAATTATTTGAATAATTAAATTCATTGGAAGATATTTCACTTAAAGAACTAAATAATTATTTAATTCCTTTTGATGTGTATTAGCTAAATGGGGTGGAATTAATTTAATAAAAGCACTAGGACTTTGTAATTAAATTAATTAATCATAGGGATTATTTAGCCAATAAATATCGATATTTAGGAATTAAATATATTATTTTATTAATGCAAATTTGAGGTTTTCTACATTTAGCACCAAGTCAAATAGAGTCAATTAGGAGACAGAATTGCCTAGTACAATAGGACTTTGATGATGTACAAATTTGAAGAAATGCCAATTTTGGGGTATTAAAGATATCAACTCGAACAACTCAACTAGCTACCATGTTGATTGGATAGGATCTTAATCCAGTTAACCAACCTCAACACACCTCAGCTCAGATCTTTATACTTGAGCTCTTGAAAATATCTTCTACTCATAGGGTGATTGTTGATTAGGACCTTCTTTTGGAAAACATTCCTAAAGACCTAGATGTCTAAAAGTTCCATTCCATGGTTGGTCACCTCACTTCACCTCCCTATCTCACTTTCTCAGAAAAAGATTTCACATATGTGAGTCATTCTCATTGTCATCCTCTCCACATTAAAGTCTTCATCCAAAAGTTTGGAGTGAAGGATTTTTTATAGATGGAGAGGTAGGTTTTAACATCTGAACTTTTAAAGTGGTTAATGCTCTTAATGCTCTTGTTTTCTCAGAACATGCGGTTGATCCCTAATGGAGGATAGAAATCAAAACATATGATGAAGAGGAACAATCTTCTAAAGGCCTGGTAGTATTGCATATTTGAGTAGCTCAAGTTCAATGGAATGTCATCTATCAAGTTCTATATATTACTCTAGCATACAACATACTCTCGGGTCACCCTTGGATCCATGCAATGCAAGCAGTACATTCAACATATCATTGCTACATAAAATTACCTCATGAAGGGATTGAAATTACTATTCCTGTAGATTCAAATTGTACTTATAATATTCTTAAACAATTAGATCAAATGGTTCCTCATAACAAAGAAGGATCACCTCTTAAAAAAAAAACAAAAAAAAACCTATATCAAATCATGGAAAAATAATACTTGTTAGACCTACCAGTATGGGAACCTATCAAGTGGATAATTTTCCCATCTCTTCAAAATCACATATAAAACCATCTCCATTAACTACAACACATGTTATTCATGAGGGTACTAGAATGATAAATGCTACAATTCTCCTAGAATTGGAAATGGATAAAAGTGCTACTTTACTCTACAAGAACACAAAACGTAAGAAAAAAGACAAATATACTAAAATCTCAGCTGGAAAATATGGTATGGGCTATCAAATTTTGTAGAAAATGGGACATAATGGAACAAGTCCTCTTGGAAAAGGAAAAATATCTTCTTGAACCTTTTCATGTTGAATTTAGAAACCCTAAGGACAAAAAAGGTTTTGGTTATCATAGACATAAGCTTAACAAACCTAGCTACAAAAATCTCATTAATGGGGATTGAGATGAAGAAGAAGAAGCATAAATTTGACCTATGACATATGAAAGGCTCTTGCATATTTATAATTCTAATCCAAACTATCAAGGAGAGCCTTATCTACCTATTCAAGCTCTTCAATAACATGACCCTGGTCCTGACCAGGAGGATCCTACCCACTCTATGGAATATACTACTACTATTGCCTCTACTATTGAACATACTACTGACTCTCATCACACACATCCTGAGTGGGGGAAACTAGGTGATGTCTCCCACATCTTGGATATGCCTTAGGGTATGTCTATTTTACACTATACTATTGCTACTATAATTGATAAAATTTATTCTACTGAGAATACACTTCCTGTGACAAATGAAAATGATGAAGAAAATTTACCCTTACTATGTCTCTAACTAACTATATTAGGCAATACCACAAAAATGAAATGGACTCAAATAAATATTAGTGGGATTCCCTATGAGATGCTACTATGGAAATACGATTTGATATTATACATATATATTCTCCTCCTGCTAGTTTTGAAAGAGGAGAAAGTTCTAATTCCCTAACTCAACCTGATGATGAAGATACTTTCCACCATTCTTTGGAAATCATTCATATTTCCCCTAGGCTATCTACTCAAAGAAATGCTCCAACTTCTCAAGAAAATTATGGGTATATAAAACCCCATCTTGTCACAGCATCATGGAATATAGGAAGATCCAGAATAAAGATGGTTCTTATTCATGCATTCCTCTCACCTAAAGAGGGACCTAGTTCTCAGAATCATCCATCTCAGTCAATTTCACATAATACTTCTCTAAACCCATCTGGCTTTTATAAGATGACTCGCGATTGACAACGTTCTATGGAGGATATTTTTATTGATCTATCTAATTCATTCATGAATGAGGAGGATGATATTAGTGTCTTTTCACTTGAACCTGTTGACCCCTTTCCCTATTTCCTTCCCAAGCTAAATGGATCATCCACTTCCCCTCCACATCTCCATCAAAAGTTGAGAAGCTTCTCAACTGGTCACTTCTACAAGTTGTGTTCTCAAAGAGGCTCTCAATGCTCTTCCTCTATAGCGACTCAATAGCTACATACTCTACTCTTGTACAATAATCTATGATCCTGAAAAAATTTCTAAAAAGCATATAAAGTCCTAAAAAAATCCTAAAAATCATAAAATGTCCTAAAAAAATGGTCATCCTAGTGAAAATAAAGAAATAGATGCCTCAATGCATTGATAAAAAAAATCAAATATCAAAAACTATAGAAAAATGAAAACAAAACAAAAAAAATGATAAAGAAAAAATCATGCCTTGGTGAAAACCTGGAAACATATGTCACTTGTAATCAATGCTCCATCTATCAATGTGTGGCTTAGATCTTGTCTTCTCCATCCATCTCACTATTCATTTAATTATGTCATCTTGGGCTAGAACTTATCTTTTTCTTGTCTTCGATTCTTGTCTATCATCTAAAAGAAATTGTATGCCCATCTCAATTGTCAGCACTTTATCGCTCAGTTGATCTTTTGACCTTAACTTACATCAATTTATTATTCCTTCCCATTGGAAACTTTATCATTGACATTATTTATTGTTTCGCAACACCCTAATCCTTCATTGTTTATCAATACTACCAACCTAGGATTTGTTGTATTTCTTAACACATATTGGATCTTGCACTATCTTTCACTAGCACAAAGGTGTTTTATTAACACCCAACACGATGATATCCTAGAAAACTAAAAATTATTGAGATATGTTGAACTATTTTCTTGTGTGTTATTAGTTGTCATTGATTTTTTCTTGCTATGTCTTCTAAGGTCACTTGGTGATGTCTACTTCACTAGAGATTCATGAATGTAGCCATAACATCTTTTTTCTTTGATTTCTTCTTGTGGTGTGATTTCAAGCATCCTAAGTTGTCTAATAAACTTGGTGTCTCTGGAAAGAGCCTCCATCATGATTGGAATGGCACACATACCCCGACCCTCTTTATTTGGTCACTTAGGTGAGGTTGGAATTATCTTGTTTATTTCTCATGTGTACCATGTATGATGACACTTCTGGTTATCTTAGCTTCTTGTTCCTTGATACGGGTGTTATCTTACAACATTAACTTGCGAACCATGTTCAAGTCATCTCAGCTCTTATGTCTCGATAATGATGTGTGTCTCCTACATCTTATTTGATAGGGTCATATTCATATTTTCACAATTCCTCTCACACTAGTGAAATTTATAGTAACCTCTGATGTCCCAAATGCTCAAATAATGAAAATAATGATCTATTGAATTAGTGACTCAACTAATCCAAAAGTCTTAGGCTTCATTCCTTGGCTATATTTCATTCTAGGGTTGTATTTTTGCTTTACATTTATGGTTCTCTTGAGTTATACTTTCTTTTCCCTTCTCCCTTTCTCTCCACTGAAATATTTGACTGCAAATCATTATATCTTTGATCCTCTTTTCAGGATCAAAATTAAAATTCTAAATCTCCTAACACAACTGAATAGTGATGACATCACTTCTCACTCTCTATTGCCTTCATTTCTATATCTAGAGGCTAATATATTCCCCTTGTACCTCATTTCCATTTCAATCTCGAGGGGGCATGTCAACATGGAAAATATTTTTATCGATCAAATCTCCTAATTTGTAAATCTAGTAATCAAACCAAATCTTAAATTGATCGAGTCAATTAGGACTAAAACATCATTTCTCGGGGCATCTTAGCTTCTTTTCTTCATATCAGGTTGATATTCTCTACATTTTGTTTTTAAAAGAGTGTTCTCATCACTTTATATCAGTTCAATCAGATGGATACCTTGACATCATCACTCTTTGACTCAATGTGTTCCCAGATAACTCACACATTAGTCAAAGAGGGACAAATGTAAACACTGAAAATTAGTCTACTAGAACATGAGCCCCCCTTTTGATCAAATTTCTCTTTCCTGACATTATTTTGCAAAGAAACCCTTGAAATCCCCTTTGCATAATTAAATAAAAAATCTTATATCAAATCTTATACTATGGTGTAATTTCTAGACCTTTCATATTTATTTAATTTCTATAAAATTTCTTTTAATATAAAGTTCCTACACTTTTATTAAAGGACCACATTCACATGTGTGCACCCACTTAATCTTGATTAATTAGCAATTAAAATGGATTTATGATTTCAAAATTTCTATTTTATCTTATTGTACCTAACATTTCATTTTTGCCTCTTAATCCTCACCACTCATCTCTATCTAACCTTGCATCTCCTTGAATCTACTTTTTCATCTTCATCTCATTCACTCATTCTATTGCCTCTTAAACTTATCCCTCCATTCTTTAGATAATTACTATAAAAGGAAGCTCTTCCTTGGCTCAAGGGTACATTCTCTTGCATTCTAAGTCCTAATCCTTAATCTTGCATATTGTGAATCATTTTTGTTATCTAGATCATCTTAATCTCTCTTGCATTCTAGGTTTACCATTTTCTTAGAATAATCTTTTCATTTGATTTCATAGCTTAGCTTCATTTCTAGTTTAATCTTGCATTGTTAATCTAGTTTCTTTCTTTCATTGCTTCATAGATTTAGCTCTCGCATCCTCATTCTAGATTACTAGCTTCTTGCATACATTCTAGCTTAATCTTTCATTTTGAAGTAGTCAAGCCACTAATCTTCTATTGCAATTTGATGAGCACTATGAGAAGGATTAAACTCCCTTCATCTAAGAAGCTATGAGCCGCTCCTTGAGATATCCCTCTTCCATGGATTTCTCTCTAGTGTAATGGTTCCTAGAAGTGTGTCACACTTTTGATCACACAATATCAAGACATATTTTATGAATGGATATTTGGAGGAAGATATTTAAATGCAACAACCACAATAATGTTAGGTCAAAGATAAGGAAGACTTAGTGTGTTGGTTGAAGAACAAATTATATGGGTCAAAACATGCACTCTGATAATGGTATATAATATTTGATAGGTTCATGGATGAATAAGACTATAACAAATGTCATTGTGATCATTGTGTTTATTTCTATAGATTGGATAATGGTAGCTATATTATCTTGTTATTATATTTTGATGACATGATTTTTGTCAGGTCTAATATGCAACATATAAATGACTTGAAATAGAAACCATCAAAGTCATTTGGCATCAAGGATTTGGGTTTACCAAAAAAAATTGTTGGTATAAAATTAACTAGGGATAGAAAAAATCACAGATTAGCATTGTCCAAGAGTGATTACATAGAAAATTTGTTAGAAATATTTCAGATGGAAGATGTAAAACTAGTTAGTACACATTTTCCTAATCATTTTAAATTATTGATAGTGATGAGTCTGAAGAAACAAGATGATATTTTATACGTCTAAGTTTCCATACTCTTTAGTAGTTGGCAACTTAATGTATGCCATGGTCTATATAGGGACATATATTGGACATGTAGTTGGAGTTGTGCGAAGGTATAAGAACATTCCTAAAAAAGATCATTAAAATGTGGTAAAGAAAATTTTCAGGTATTTGAGAGGTACAACAACTTAGGTTTTATGTTTTGGAGGCTCTTACTTAACTTTATAACACTATCTTGACTCACATTTAGTAGGAGATATTGATAGAAGGAGGAATAATTGGATTTCCATATTACAAAAGATTATAGTACTTTCAACAATAGAAGAAAAATATGTTGCTACTACAAAGGTTAGTAAGGAGATGATTTAATTACAAATTTTTATGGAGAATTTGAGAAAGAAACAACACAATAGAAGGTTTTAGAGTGACAGTTAAAATGTGATTCATCTAGCAAAGAACTCTATCATTCAGTCTAAGACCAAACATATTTAACATCACTATCATTTCATATGCTCAATTCTATAGGATGAATAGTTGAAGCTGGAGAAGATACATACTAGAAATAATCTTGCAAATATGTTGACCAAGGAAGTAACATGAGATAAATTGACTTCATTATTAGTTTCTATTGGTCTTCGAGCTTAATTATAGTGGAAATAAGTAATAGTCAAGTCTAGGTGCATCAATCCAATGTGAGCTATAGGATTATCAGTGTTCCTACAAGATCGATCTCAGAGTGGGAGATTATTTAGTGTGGAGCCTAGTCAGTCCCCATATCAAATATTGTTGGTATGTGGTGACCAATCATGTAAGTATGATACACTTTTCAAGTGGAGGTGTAACTACAAAGAATTGCTATATGCTAGCACGAAGCACCAATGTAATACGGGCCCAAAGCTGCGGCCCCCCCACCCACTGAATTCTTGTATGCATGAGATTATGTACATATAAGAGTATTTCGATATGATACTACAAGTACATGTACAAGTACGAGGAAAATATTACAAGAATATTCTTGTAGGGTTAAGGTTAACTTTTCCATCTAACTTTGTAAACTCCCTGATATAGGCTTGATAAATTAGTGGTTGTGTGATGTGAAAAATATAAGATTGCAATACTCTCGTTGTTCAATAATAAAATAAGTAGATGACTATTTCCAGTGGATGTATCTCATATTAGGTGAGCCACATTAAATCTTTGTGTTATTTATTTATCTATCTTCTCTATTTTGTATTATCCTAATATTGTTTATTGCTCATATCTTGCAAAAATCTAATAGATGGTTAAGAATAATTTATTAATTAAACAACCAAACTTCTTTAGTGTATCACATAGAAGAAGCTATCAAACTCATGCCTTTGTTGAGAAAAATATTATGCAAAAGAAATGAGTTGAAACAACTACTTAAGTTTTTAAAATACTCTTAACCCATAATCTTCAAAAATTGAGGCAACGTGATTGTTTTTCATAGCAATGAAGGGTAGACATTTTTAAGTTGAAGTTTGATTTTTAAATCGAATATGATCTTCATATTGATGTAATCGTTATAACAATGTAATTATCTATCTTTTGACAAAAAATATTTTATATGTGTAAAGAATAATTATATCTAAACCATCACATTCATTATAACGAATATAATATAACTAAAAAATAAATATCTTTTTTAAACATTGTTTAAACCTCCTTCAAAATAGATCTATGTGAAAGTTGTTTAAACATATATCATCTTTAAATATGTATGCATCCTCTTTCATGTAAACATTTTGATAAAGAATAATTAAAATAATAGTTTTAATCAAAAAAAACAAATGGGTACCTTAAAGAAACATATTTCTTTTAATAATAAGGACAGTTCAAATTGCCGACAAAAGTTTCTTAACAAACCATGTGTAGATTTCCTCACTTGTTGTCTTCCCTCTAAATCATCACTTCCATCACCTCACTGGACTCACCTTGTTCCCCACCACTACTCAATGCTACATTCAACGAAAATATTGACATCATCTTGTTATCGATGTCTACTGTCATGCCTAGAATGGGGTTCCCACGATTATTAAATCGCTCGACTATTTGTGCATATCCTCGATTTGAGACATGGCATGATCAAGCCCACACTATCAGCAATAACTTTTCATATGAAAATACATGTCAAAAATGTCATGATTCTGATCAGCTTCATCTTGCCTCCAGACATCTGAATATGAGTTTACTTTTATTGTCTTTCTTTGCGCTAGTTACTTTAAATATACTCTCACCTTAGCTGGGCCTTCTACCTCGTGAATGATTCCACTACATTTGTAGACCACTTTGACATCATCATAATGATTTTCAGATAATCGGACCAGCCTAATAGTTCTTAGAGGAACCCCACAAGAGGAAACAACTATCGTCAGACGAGAACGTGATCTTGGGTCTCGGAAGCGTCTTAACAGTTGTTTCATATATACAGATAGTGAGATCTCTGGTCTATCGAGAATTCGAAACACATAGCAGTTAGATTAGACTGCTAGCTTCAGAACCCAATGAGTTTTACATGGAGCTTAATTTTAGGTCTCTGAGGATCTCGAAGCAAAGGACTGCTACACAGATCAGATTAAAACTCAAAAGCCATTTTGGATGCAACCTACAATTAAATCCTCCAAAATCCACTAGCCAACGGTGGTCTACCCTCAGACCTAGGGAGGCCCACTCTCATGTGCGCTCTTCTCACATACTCCAAGTTCAACGTGCTTTCTTAACTAACTCCGGAATCGAAGGCGTATTAAATTAGAGTGCAATAAATTCTCGGCTCTTTTTTGGGTTCGTAGAACAAATTCTTATATTTTGAAGATGGTTGTCGGACAAGGTTACAAATGCAAAAGCACTTCTGAATTTGAGATTTAAGTATGCTTATTTATGGAAAAATTCTAGAATAATATTAGATGAGCTAGTAAAGCAAGTCAGTCTGAAAGAGTGTTGTTTAAGCCAAAATGATACTCTACATTGTTTCAGTGTTGTACCAATCTACTAATCACAAAATAACTTCAAGAAAATGTGTAAATATTATTGATTGGACTGTATTAAAGAAATAACTTGTAGCTTAGGATATGTCTCTGATTGAGTCAATATGGACAGGGTGCTGATCCCTTAACAATAATAAAAATATCAAGAAACAACACTAAAAACCCCTACTTAGGGCCATTATAGCTGAAAGCATGCAAAAAAACCTTCTAAACAAAATCAATAAAAATAAGAGAACATATCAACATCTAAGTTCATCCTGCCACTACAACTAGCCATAATGTTCGAATAGTAACCTAACATCATAATGTATCTATAATAGTAAATGTTCTTTAGAAAACAAACAAAACCATAAGAGTCCCTGCTCTTTACATACATAATGTCCCTATTTAAAAAACTATGATGTAATAACTGAAATAAAGAACAACTATCTAATACTATCCTAATTAATTGAGCAAAGAGTAACACTAAAGATTACCATCTTTACTATCATTGAGTTTGGAAATTTTCTCTTAATCCTTTTAGAGACCATTCATCTTACTCTTCTAGTATTCGTTGTCTTTATACTACATTTCGTCTTCTTTCTAGTTCTCTTCCTTCCTTTTCTTTTCCATTTTCCTAATTCTATTTTTATCTCTGACAACTTTTTAAAAAGCCTTTTTCATTAGGTCATCGATAACCCTACAAAGTGAAGATATAGTTGTATTGAACTGCTCCTTTGTAATAATCGTCGAAGTAAGATAATCCTCAAGAGAAGTGAGTCTCTTATGTAGACTTTCAACTTTCTCCTATATATTAGATGAATTTTTTCTCTTAATTCCCAAGCCCGAGGAAGGAGGGGTGCTCTCCACAAAGTCGTTACAACTAGAAATAGGGGAATTGCAAACTGTGTTCACTATTTCCTCTAGTTCATTGAAATTAAGTATTATTTTAGCTAATTTTTCTTTTTCATTGCCCTTTAACTCCTCTTCTTATTCTTCACAATCTTCATCATCAAAATCCTCTATTGAATTTCCCTCTTCTTCTGGCTCATATTCAAAATTAGTCTCTGGCATGATCTCTACCATAATTTATTTATCCTTCCTTTCTTTATTAAGGAAATGGATAGACCTTCTTTCACTAGAATTAACCTTGTATTTTTATTCCTCCACATTTTTAATTTACTTTCCAACCTTGTCATCCTTGTCCCACTGGATTAAAGGGTTCATTTTCTTAACATTTTTACACTTTTTTTTTTAATAGCTTAGTTTTTTAACAAGAGTTTTTCTTTCCAAAGGGGTAGTGTCTAACAAAGAAGCCTCAAGAGGGATATTAGTATCAGGATACTTAGGGGTTTCTTCATTCTTTATATTAGCATAAAGAGGAATATTATTTAGGAGGTTTCCCCTTCTTCTTTCCACTAGGGTTGGGGGTTCTAGTAGTGGGTTTCCTTCTATAAGTTCAATTTCCATCAATCTTTTAACCATTTCTTACTTTTAGTTATGCTTAAATTGGGGATAAGCTTCTAGGACATGTTACTCATGTGTTAAATATAAATTTACATGGACAACAACATTGGATTTGTCACCATGTGAGTTCTGGTAAAATAAAGGGGGAGATAATCCTTCTATCCTCATTTTTTAGAAGTTTCTTTCTCCACAAGAAGTTTGAGATGGAATTCAGTCGATGTGTATCCTACCAATACTACATCAAGATTAAACTAAGTGTGGAATGAGATCTCTTTACTTATCACTGATGATCTAAACCTCTACTAGATGGTGGAAGGGGACTTCAACTCTCTAGTTTTCCCCTCCTAAAACCTTGGGGGTACTATAGATCACTATGAGAGTATGGAAGACTTGTATGAATTTATCAAAAAAATAAGGCTATAAAAGGGCTCTGCTACTTACTGCTCTGCAACTTCCTACTCAAGCTCAAATTTCAAGCTATAGGCTCCCATGGCTGCCTCCTTTGGGGGAGTTTTTGCCCCCTAGCTGACCCACCTGTTGGCCCTGATGGACCCTAGGCCATTCCCTTGATTTCCTCTGTCACGGGCCTAGCGATTGAGTCAACGGGGGAATCTCAAAAAGTGTCCTCTTATGCTGATATCCCATTGTCCCCCACAAAACCCAACTAGAAAGGGGCCCTTGTTGGAGAAGCTCACCAATCTTTGGAGGCTCTACTGGTGGATTTCATTTAGACTGAGGAAGGTGCTAAACTATCACTCCCAAACTCAGTGGTGTATAGAACAATGGCTGACTTTTAGCTAGCCTTGCTTGGTCGATTCTTCAACTTTTGACCTACCATCGAAATGGTAAGGAAATGGGTGTCTAACTAGTGGAAGATCAAGGGTTCTATCCTAGTTTCTGCTATGCTAGGGGGACTTTTTCTATTTGAGGACCTATCCTATGTGCTGGCAGGGTCATGGGTTTACGGAAAGCACTTCCTAGCCCTTGTGAAATGGAAACCTAGATTCAATCTGGTGATGGATCTAACAAGAACAACCCTAGTTTGGGTCCACCTCCCTAGCCTCCCACTTGAGTATTGGGATGAGCAAGTCTTCAGATGGATAGGTGACTCCTTTGGCTCATTAATCACAATGGACCAGGTGACCCATTCTAAATATAGACTAGTGTTTGCTAGATTCTGTGTGAATGTCACTCTGAATAAAACCCTACCCAGCTTTGTCATTTTGAAATCTAAACTGGGTAGATGGACCCAAGTGTTGGTGTATGAGAATGCTACCCTATTCTGCTATAACTGTGATAGCAGAGGCCACTCTAGTGACACTTGCAAGTCCTCCAAGTCGGGATCTAAAAAAGGAACAAGGACAAAGGAATGGCTGAGGGTCCCCCATCCATAGTTGAAGAAGAAAAGGTGGAGACTAGGCCACCGTCGGTGACTAACAAAATGGAAACCCTAGCTATTGAAGATTTGGCCTTGGAGGAAGGTGAGCTTGTCGCCCCCAGGCAGATGGATTTTGGGTGCCCTAATCTGGGTCCTCCTGAGTCTACAGAGGAACTAGTTCTCTAGTCGATGGCAGAGCCAGTAAAGACTCCCTCAACCCCTCCCCTAGCGGGGAGGATGACTAACCCTACTGAGGTAGAACAACCTGATATTGTGGTGGCTCTGGAGTTACAATCCCCAAAGCTTGTGAAGAAGAGCTCCTCTAGATCTTTGGAGGATGATGATGGGGAATGGAAAATGCAAAGAAAGAAAACCAAGCCTAAAAAGGCTAATGTAGGAATGGAAACACCCAGGGGAAGGCCTTCGGACATGGCAAGGAGATCGCGAGGGACCACAAGGGATGTTGCAGCAGGTAAGCAGAAAAGCTTGGAATCTAGTTTCAAAAGTAAGAAATGAATTGGCTTTCTTGGAATGTGAGGGGCTTGAACAACTCCCTTAAACAAAATGTTGTCAAACAGTACATTTTTTTTTATCTCAAGCTTGATGTTCTACTCCTACAAGAGGTTAAGATGTCTGCTAGTAATTTCGCTACCTTGGAACCCAATCTTTGGTCAGGTGTTGCTTTCCTTTACTCTGAAGCTGCAGGTGCATCTGATGGTATTGCTATGCTCTGGAACCCCAATAGGATAACTAGTTAGCTGACTGCTTCTTCCCCTAACTTCCTTGTTGTCACCTTCAGGAAGAATGGAACTGAATGGATTACTTTTAATATTTATGCTCCTAATACCCAATCTGGTAGAGCTTCCCTATGGGTTGATCTTGGTCATCAGGTAGATCAGGACTATTCCATGAATTTTTTGCTGGCAGGTCACTTTAATACCCCCCTTTACCCCTCAAAAAAGTGTGGTAGTCTAATGGATTACTTGGATAGCATGGGGGAGTTGGCTGATTTTATCTCTTCCACAGGTCTTCTTGACATCACTCTAAAGGGGAACCCCTTCTCTTGGTCCAACAATAGGAAGGGTATCCACCTCATCCAAGTGAGGTTGGATCAGGTCCTGGCCACCTCTTCATGGAACCTTTTCCTAAAATCTTCCTTATCTTCCCTCCCTAGAACAATGTTGGATCATAACACCCTCCTTCTCTGTTGGCATGATGCCCCTAAAGTCAGCCTGATGCCCTTTAGATTTGAATTATGTGGTGTTCTCACCCATCCTTTAGAGATCAAGTGAAATTCTGGTGGAAGACTAATATCAGGGGTACTGCCATGTTCAGAATAGCCCAAAAGCTTGAAATTATCAGAATGGAGGTTAAAGGTTGGAGAAAACATAATTTCAGAGACTTCCACAAAGAGAAAATGGAACTATCTAGAGTCTTAGATTCCCTCCAGGCCCAATTGGTTGCTAGAAGCTACCCACCCCAGATCCAGGTGGAGGAGGAGGTGACTAGACACAAGTGGCAGGAAACTCTGATAAAGGAAGAAATCTACTAGAAGTAGAGATCCAGAATCTAGTGGTTTGCTGAAGGGGACAAGAATACAACCTTCTTCCATACATGTGTCAGCATCCATAAAAGAAGAAATACCATCTTTGATATTGTGGATGAAGGATGGAATGAAGTCAAGGAGAAAGATAAAATCAATCAGGTGGTGGTTAACTACTTTAGGGGGCTATACTCTAATGAAGGTCTGATATGCCCAAACAACATCCAAAACCAACACCTGGACCACATCCAAAGTGATATAACACTTAGTGACAATGACATGCTTATGGAGTGGGTCTCTAATGAAGAGGTCAAGAATGTGGTCTTCGCTATGGGAGCTTACAAAGGTCCCCGACTGGATGAATTTCCTCTGACATTCTTTTAGGAGTATTGGGACATTGTGGGGACTGATGTTACCCATGTTTCCAGAGACTTCTGTAGGACTGGGTGCCTTCTTAGATAGCATAATCAAACCTACATTGTGCTTGTCCCAAAGCATGACAATCCTACCACTATGATGGATTTCAGGCCCATCAACCTTTGTAATAACTTCTACAAGATCCTTACCAAGATCCTGGTTAGCAGAATAAAGTATCTATTGGAAAAGATTATCTACACTACTTAGAAAGGTTTTGTGTTGGGTAGATAGATTCTAGATGTAGCCATTGCCACCCATGAAATCATCCATTCTATGGATAGAAGCAAGGTCCCAGGTATGGCTTTTAAACTAGATATCTCTAAAGCTTATGACAAAGCTAACTGGTCATTTCTGCTTAAAATTCTTGCTAAAATGGGCTTTAATGAGAAGGTTATATAGATTATACAAGACTGTACTCAAATTGTTAGTTTCTTTTTTTTGGTCAATGGCACCTCTGGTGGTTTTTTTAAACCTGAGAAGGGTCTTAGATAGGGAGACCCTCTCTCCCCCTACCTCTTGATTATGGTGGCTGATGTGCTTAGCAGGAATCTTTGTATGTTGTCTGCTACAGGGAGAATAAAAGGCATCAAACCTGCTTCTACTCTTCCTTAGGTGGTGTTAGAACAATTTGTGGATGACACCTTCCTCTTTGGGTATTCTTCTATGATTGAGGCCAGACAGTGGAAACAAATCCTTGAAAGTTATGCATGAGCTTCTCAATAGTGTATCAACTATCAAAAGAGCAGGTTGTTCTTCTTCAATACCCCCATGGAGATACAAAATAAATTTTCTTCAAATCCTAGGTTGTCTGGCAGCTTTGCTCCCTTCTACCTACCTTGGCCTCCCCCTTATGATTAAAGAGGTGTCCCAAGATTTTTGGACTTACATCCTTGAAAGAACCCAGAGGAAACTTGTTGGTTGGAAGGGGAAGATTTTAAGCAATGCTGAAAAACTTCAGCTCATGGCCTCCACTCGCCAAGGGATCCTTATTTACTTCCTATTCCTCTTTAAAATCAGAAGGAACATGGCAGACAAACTTGAAAGGATTTAGAGAACCTTTCTATGGGCAAGGTCTAAAGAAAAGAAGAGGATGTCTCTTGTCAATTGGGACACTGTCTACCTCCTAAAAAGAATGAGTGGCCTACGACTAAGAAGAATTGGTCTGATGAATAAAGCCCTTACCACAAAAGTGGCTTGGAAGCTCATAGAAGGAAAGGAGGACTGGTGCAAACTAATGGAAGACAAGTACCTCCAAGGACATCCCTATAGGTGGATGTTCCATAATAATGACCTCCCAAGTGTTTCCAAATGTTGGATGAACATATGTAAATGTAAGACCTTTCTGTCTAAAGGAGCTTTTTGGCAAATTGGAAATGGGCGATCCATCAGATTTTGGAATGACCACTGGATTGTGAACCAACCTAACCTGGGCTTTAGATTCAAACCTCTTATGGACTATCTCAAACCTATCATAGCTAATAGAGTATCCAGCTACATCACTGGTATGGACTAGAAGGATATACCTAATTAGTTAAGGGACAGACCTAACCTGCAACACTTGGCCAAGGATCTCATGGAAAACATGACTAATGTGAGAATTCCAGGTTTTGGTGACTCTATTATCTAGGCCCCCACCTAGGTTGGTACTTTCTCTATTAAATCTACTTACAATATGCTTCTAAAGGAGGGAGTAACCTGGGGGACTAGAAGAAGGTGTGGATTCCTTAGCTCATGCCAAAAATAATTTTTTTTTCTGGTGGACTCTAATGCATGGTAAGGTCCTAACTTAGGATAATATTATAAAGAGGGGCTTCTCCATGGTGAATAGATGTGTCCTATGTAAGAAAGAGGAGGAAATGGTGAACCACCTATTCATCCAGTATGATTATAACACTAGAATTTGGTAAGAGGTTATCATAAAATTGGGTATCTTGTGGGTCCTGGGTAGAGAAGTGCATCAATTTAACAACTGGAGATCTCCCTCCAATCAAACCCTTCCCCAACTCCTCTGGCATATGCTACCCCCTCACATCTGCTAGGCCATTTGGAAGGAAAGGAACAACATGATTTTCAGAGAGGAGAGTAACCAGTCTGAGACCTATCTCCATATTGGAACTAAGCTCTTGTGTGAGAATGCTAGGATGGTTAAATGGAAGCTTCCCCCCTATCCTCCTGCTACCTAAGAGGTGAGAATTACTGACAACTAGAACATCCTAGATGGTTTCTCTAGGTTTGACGATGCTAAAAGGATAGCTAGAAAAGCTACCAAATGGGCTGCCCCTCCTAGAGGCTGGACCAAATTAAACTTTGATGGGGTGGAAAATAATATTGGCCAAGGAGGGGGTGGTGTTCTAAGAGACCACAAAGCTGCTTGCTTGGTGGCTTATGTCGGGCCAATCAATAACTACACTTTCACCTAGGTGGAAGGAATGACCCTTCTCTGCGGGATTAAATTTGCAAAAAAAAAGAACATTAGGCTGCTAGAAATCGAGGGGGATTCCAAAGTGGTTGTTGAGGCCTTGAAAAGTGGTGCTAGTGTGGGATGGTGGTCTAGCCCTATTATTATGGAGATCAGTGAGCTACTCAATAGCTTCCAGTGTACCACTATGGGTCACATGTATAGAGAAGGGAATTTGGTTGCTGACTCAATGGCAGTGATAGGCCTAAAACAAATCAAACTCAATAGTTGCAGGGTGGTTAGTGATTTACCTCTAGTGACTTAGCAACTCATTGGGGGAGAAATGAATATCATTGTTTAAATGTGCCAAGTTGTCATATTCATTGTGAATCCTTACTAGATCACATGCTCGCATGTTTGGGTGATTTTTGTGATTATGGTAAGGATAACCCAAACTCCCATAAAGAATCATCATTACCTTTTAAACATGTGGAGTAAGAGTTGTCTGAATCAGAGGGCTTGCTTGGCTAATAAGGATAGGAAGTGTGTCCCTGGTATTATTTCTATTAATGGCACCTGGAGATCCATTAGATCTGGTGGTACGGAGCCCATTTTCCAAAAAATTTCTCAAAGATAGCATTTTAAGTATAATCTTTCCTCGAAAAGGCTTTGCAAAAAAAAGTAGTTTTTTAAGGTCTCCAAAAACACTTGGCTCTTAGTTTTCTAGGATATTCTAGCGCAAGAGGGGTTGAGCTTTGAAATGAGAGGCAACACTCTCCGCATCAAGCTTGATAAAATCAGTGAGGCTTTCACCTCTACTGCGTTGGTGAGTCATTATTGCCAAAAAAGTCACATATGGGGTTTTATGGAGAGAATGAAGGGTGGGCATGATGAACGAATCTCCAAATAGTTTGTGTGATCCTGGAACAATAGGAGTGTCTCTATTGGGGGCATCCACTTCCAGTTGAATGAAGAGGTCATAGCTAAGGTGATTGGGCTATCTATGGTGGGGAGGAAATACAAAAGGACCAGCTAGACTCCTGACCCTACCAGCCTCAACCAGTTTTTCAAGGATAGTGAGCAACCGGTGAAAAAATAAAGGGGCTTCAACAAGGAGGTGCTGTCAGAATTCTAGCCAAAAATTTGCCTCATTGTGATGAAATACTTAATGTTGGAAGGTAAGTTCACTATGTTTTACTACTACCACTTACCATTCTTGAATATATTAGAAACAAGTATTTAATTTCCATTCCTTTTTATCTTTTGCACTCCATAGAGAGTAATATCTTTGATATTAAGGACAACCCTGATAAGTCAATACCTATCCTCCATTAGGGCCTCCTTCTCTACATTTACCATTTTCACAAATCTATCTGTCTAGTGCCCCAACACCCCCCCTGATTATCTAGGAGATGAACCAAGAGTATTTCCCTACCAAAACTAAAAATCCCACCCATTCCTCCTCATAGTCCATCTGTGTCATCCAAGAGCCTAAGCTGGGTGCTAAAGAGGGTAGAAACAACAAAAAATGTGTTAAAAACCCTTTCAATAGAAAGGATGGCTAGGAGGAGTCTTATGTCTCTGAGTCTATGGAGAAAAAAGATAGGAAGGGGGCTGACAATACTCCTAAGACTAAATGTAGGCACAAAAAATGGAGAATGATGGAGAGCCAGGTTAATCTAGAGGTGGACTTAAGTGGCTTAGGCCGCAGGAGGTTAAATAGAATTACCAAGGAACAATGTAAAACTAGGTTGTTGTAAATGGCCCCTAGAGAGCATTCCCTGATTGAAAAAGACACCCAAACCACCGAGTCCATGAAAGGTTCCTTGGATGAATATATGAGTCCCCCTAGGACTGGTAACACTCCTCTACCCAACCCCTAGCAAACCATGGAAACCCCCAATATCCCTACCTCACCCCTAAGTCCTTCTCATGATCCCCAGGATAAGCTCCCCACCTTTGATTATAATACCGATGCCTTGGAGGACAAAAACAAATTCAAAGGCACTCTCAAAAGGAGGTTCTCAAATTTGGACAAAGATATTGTAGAGATCAAGAAGAATATGTAAGATCTGATGAACCAATGCATGATGACCAACAAATTTTCCCTGAAGGTTATGCACGGTTTGGCTATGACCCTCTGTCATGTGCATGAAAAGATGGCTGGTGGTAGTCTAGAAGCGAACGAGGACAACAAGGATCTTTTCCTATTTCTACAGGAAGAGTGGGCTAGGACCCTACTGTCTAAGCAGTTGGGTGGGAAGAACTAATTTCTAGTTTCCATGTGCTGGTTAATTTTGACTGGGCTTGGCCCTAGCATCCCCTATTTTGTGGTTGGGGTTAATTTTAGTTTTTATATCTTTCTCTTCAGCCCTGTGTGGCTTATAACTGATACTTTACATGCTATTGTTTGGTTTAAGTACTCTGGTTTAATCCTTTTGATCAGTACTATGGTTTATGTTTTTGATAGGGGTAGAGTTAGACTTGGTGATTATACTATTAAACTATTCTATCTACTTTGACTAGTTTCATTAATGTGCTACTAGTCCTTTGTTCCTCAGGCCAACACCCTCTTGTTGCTTTATCTATCAAAAACATTCATTTTTAGGAATGATCCTTCACTGGTACAATATCAACAAGATGAATAATCTCATTCAAGTCAAACTTGATAGATTTATTGTCTTAGCTAACTAGGATCTATGATTCAATGCCATGTTGAAAGCTCTTCCCAGAATAATTTTAGACCATAATCATCTACAATTGCATTGGATTAACATACCTCTATCTGAAACTTTCCTGTTAGATATGAGTTCATGTGGACTTCTGAGCCATACTTCCAAAATCATATTCAAAATTGGTTAAATACACCGATTCATGGAATGACCATGTTTAGAGTCTCTTAGAAACTAAAAATTATAAGTAAAAGTGTGAGAGAATGAAACAAATCAATGGGTTGTGTCATCTTCAAAATGAAAGGAAAATATCTTCTAGCTGGAAGCCTTAGAAGGTGTAATGTTTAAGGGAGACCGATCCTAGTCTCATTATCTTGAGGAGGAACAATCAAATAAGAAATAGAAGGATGGTTTCAAAGGGGGGAATTCTATTATAATAAAAGGTCAAGAGTGCAATGGTTAAAGGAGGGAGATAGGAACACTTTCCTTTTCATAAATTGGCTAGTAGTCATGGAAGAGAAATTAAATACACTACTCATTAATGATCACAATAAGGAAATATATTATGATGTTATTTATTGAGATAATTCTAGGGGTGGAATACTTCAAATTAAATTTTTATGATCCTAGCCTTCCATGTTTGGATGGTTTGGTGGACTAGATTTTAGACTCCTCCCTAAGACTATAATTCCTAAGAATAATGATCAAATTATGGTATAGTTTAATGAGGCGGAAGTTATTTTTGGTCTTCCAAATGGGTTCCTTTAAGGAACTAGGGCTATATGTGTTCCCCTTGACCTTCTTCCAAGAGTTCTAGGATATTGTGAGCCATGACATCAGTATGGCTAAAGAGGATTTCTATGGATAGGTAAGTTTGTAAAGAATTGTATTATCCCTTTTATAAATCTCTTGCTACTAATATTTAGGAGCCTAATAAATTGATTTATTTTAGATAGACCAACCTCTATAACACTCTCTATAAAATATGCTCCAATTTTTTTCTCAATAGAATTAAGCCTTTCCTTGATGAAGCTATTGTTGGACACATAAGGGTTTTCTCCTATGGAGAAGATATTTTGATGTTGGTGATCCCTAATCATGAATTATTTCCTTCATGGAAAATTTATGAGTATTAGGCATGGTTCTAAAACTAGACATTTTTAAAGCCTATGATAGACTCAAATGATATTTTTAGTTCAAAGTGCTATCTAGACTGGGGTTCACTGAAAGGTTTGTCATATTGATCAAGGAATCTATCAGTATTGTCAAATTTTCTTTCCCTATCAATCATATCCCTAGGATTTTATTTGCTACTAAGAATGAGATTAGACAAGGACCCTCTCTCTCTCTCTCTCTCTCCTCTCTCCTCTCTCTCTCTCTCTCTCTCTCCTCCTCTCTCTCTCTCTCTCTCTCTCTCTCTCTCTCTCTCTCTCTCTCTCTCTCTCTCTCTCTCTCTCTCTCTCTCTCTCCTCTCTCTCTCTCTCTCTCTCTCTCTCTCTCTCTCTCTCTCTCTCTCTCCATATTTGTTCATTATGATTACAAAGGTGATTTCTAGGAATAACCTTAATATTGTTTGTGAGGGAATAATCCAAGGGGTAAAATATGCTTCCACCCTACTCCCTTAGTTCTATAATAATTTATGGATGATATAATTTCATTGGAAAAAATATTTTTTATGAGGCTAAACAATGTGAGATATTTATTACTAATTATGATGGTGTTTCAAGCCAAATATCAATTATAAAAAAATGAACAATTTATTTATTGAATACTAGAGAGGATCTATAGATAAGAGAAGAATATCTTTGGCTATCAATGTGTGGCTCTCCCTAGTACCTTCCTGGGACTTCACCTCATGGTCAGGGATGCCACATCGGCCTATTGGAACCCCATTCTTGAACACATAAAGAAAAGGTTTACAGGTTATCAAGGTAGTCCCCTTAGTATTGTAGTAAATATTCAATTGATCAAAGTCTCCCTTCAAGGAATCCTTTCTTTTTTTATCTATATTCAAAAGCTTAGGGTCTATTGTAGAGAAATTAGAAGACTAAAAAATCTCTTTCTATCGACTAGTACGAAATAGAAGAAAATATTAGGATTGGTTAAATATGATACAATTTATAAGTTTACAATTCTTCAGGGTTTAGGGAAAAGAAAATTTTCTATCCTTAACAAAGCTTTTATTGCCAAGTTGCGATAGAAGGTAAATATAAAGAAGGATAAAATGGAGTCATATTATGATGTAAAAAAACTTAACTCTAGAAAATTCTATGAAGTTCTCAACAACTCTTGTATGCCCACTAGATCTTAAATTTAGAATAATATTTTGACATGAAATACTACTATCTAATGTGGGATAATCTGGAACTATGTTAGGGTATATGTATTATATTTTGGGAAGATGTATGAATGGGTGAGGGTAAATTGTATTTTGATTTGAGATTAAGGGTGTTAATGGATATTACTAAAAGACTCATTAAGACTAGAGTGATTGACTATGTTTCCCAAGATAGAAAGTGGATTGACAATAGCCAATGCTATAGGGAGAACCCACATTTTATTTAGAAAGCTAGAGTGCTTACAAGGATTCTCAAGAAGGATAGAATCTCTCTCTTTCCTAGGGAGGACAAATTTATTTGAATGATAGACAAAAAAGGTGATTTCATAGTGGAAATCATTTTTATCAAAGGTGTAAATCTCTACAAACAATTGGGGATAATTTGGAATGCTTACTTGATCCGTAAAGTTAAAAAAAAATTGTGGATAATTCTACATAACAAGATTTTAGCTCAGGATAATCTCACAAAAATGGGTTTTCATCTCTCCAATAGATGTTATTTTCGTAAAAATTGGAGTCTATTCCCCATCTTTAAATGCAGTGCCACTTTTCTAGAGAGTTATGGTAGCTAGTTTTTAATAAGCTTAGCCTCAATTGGGTTTTTAACTATGTGTTGTAATATATTATTGAATAATGGAAGTGACCTACTACTAATCCCTTGGCAAGAAGATATGGATACTTATCCCCCTCGTGTTTGTTTGATTCTTTCGAACAAAAGAAATAATAGGATTTTCAGGGAAGTTGAGAATCCTATCAAAGTGGTTTTCAAATCCCTCTTATAGATTTTAATTGATCATCTATTAGCTATCAAGTTTCATAAACCTGATCCCCAACTTAGTCCCTATTATGAATAAATGGCTACTATTTTAGATTTTGCTAATGGATATGCCAAGTTGATTAATTATATAAGTTTCTCAATGTCATGCAAAATGAATTGGTCCTCTATTGGTATGATGGATGATGTCAATAGACTTCTCCTTTCCCTTAAATTCTATTCCATTTGTCATACCTATAGAAAATGCAATATTGTAGTTGATGCTTTAGTAGCTCTTAGAATACAAATTACTAGTCTAAGATGTTGGAGGTCAATATAGGGTTTCTTCCTCCTAGTGTGAATCTCCTCATTGAGGAGAAATAAATTGTTGATTTGTACATCAAAGACATTATTTATTTTAAGGGTGGCCCTATTTTGGAGTGGAAGGAATGAGTCTAGTTATGTTTGTTTTTATAGTGAGACTATTAGAATATATGTTAGTATTATATATATATATATATATATATATATATATTATATATATATATATATATATATATATATATATATATATATATATATATATATATATATATATATATATATATATATATATATATATATATATACTATATATATATATATGTATGTATGTATGTATGTATGTATGTATGTATGTATGTAGGTAGGTAGGTAGGTAGGTACGTACATACATACATATAGATATACATATACATATAGATATACATATAGATAGATATATATATATATATATATATATATATATATATATATATAATATATATATATATATATATATATATATATGTATGTATGTATGTATGTATGTATTATGTATGTATGTATGTATGTATGTACGTACGTATGTCA
>BSBK01011279.1:0-48604 GCA_027943335.1 Chamaecyparis obtusa | reverse complement strand
AGTCCAAAGTCATGTCCTTAAGGAGATCATAAAATAAGAGGTCTTCCCATATTACAATGTGAAGGCCAAGGTGAGAAGATATCAGGTCACCTGATGTGTAGTTCCTCAAATATTTTTCATTATTTACCCTTGATTCCTTGTAGAACATTGTTATTATCCTAATAATGATGAGATTCTATTTTATTTATGCCAACAATTGTACACTAAATTTTGTTTAGGTCTCAACATCAAGTATCTATATCTTTATGTATATTTTAAATAGGGACATGGTAGAGTTTGTAATTGTGATGCATATCATAGGCCTGAATAATTTGTACTTGCTACTAGATAGTTGGTTGTGAAGAGGACTCCAACAATGGCACCAACAATGGCTTCTATAGCCAATAGAGCTATCATTGCTTCTTAGAGGGAAGTAGTTGATAGGATAGGTCAAACTATAGCTACAACCACCACCACTACTCCTAAAAAAATTGAAAGATATATTTTGAGTAGACCAAGCCGATCGAGATCATCTTCTGAGGCATCATCTACTACTATAGGCTCCAAAGATGAGGCATATAGAGTTGCAGGTCTTCATATTTTTAATGAGATACAAGCATTTTCTAGAGAACAACATTAGTTGGATGTGGCGCTTTATTTTTTAGAAGATCTTTTGTAGTCATATTCCTATATTGCAGACATGTAGAGGATACTGATAGACTCTATCAAAGTTTTCATAAGAGTTTCATAGCATCTTGTAGTTCCACCAACACATGACACACCATCGAGTCGTACACAACATAGTTCACAAGACTCTTCAGAAAAATTCATAATTGTAGAGCCAAATATACTAGTTGGAGGTGTATGTATCATAATTTAGGGTGTAGGCGCATTTGATGAGAAGCTGTGAGGTTGAATCAGATCGACATTAGCAGTGATATAGGATCCTACATGGATATGCTATTACATCTAGGTTCTTAATCCACACCACTCCCCTCTCATCTACACACCCCACTACACTCCTAATTACTAGAGAGGTTTGAGACCAAACATGGTGTAGGTGATGCTACTTCTATTGATGATACACTAGTGAACGTTGATGATCCTCCACCAAAAAATAGGTATTTAATTTGATTTCTTTTAAACAATAATATACACTTATTCAATTTTAGTTTTTTAGCATGAAGAAATTAATTCTAGTCACGTACATACTGATGTCTGCAGGTGTATTTAATATTTTGAATGTTGAGTTAGTAGAGCATACTACCTCAAATGTTAGCTTAGAGCATGTTCATAGGAGAGATTCAGGGGATGTGACACGTACTAGTGGTTAGGTAAGTTTAAATAATCTTTTAAATGGTGCAGGTACATGTAAGTGTATTTGTATATTTAAATACATTACATAATTATATATGTGTATATAACCAATTAAAATCACAATAATCTATCACCTTTTAGGCTAACTTATTAGCACAACTAAATTTTAGTATTTCTAACTAAAAATTATTTTTGGTCAAACATATGGTCTAGCTAGATTTATTCTAGCTAAGTTCGATAAGTGATTTAACTTTTCCAACTGGAAATGTCTATTAAATGCATGTTTTATACCACTTTGGGTCCAATTACCATAGAAATAAAATTATTTCAGAAAAGTGTCATTTTAATAAATCCTAATATTTTTAATGATATTTTAAGAAAAGAAAAGAAAAAAAACCCTTTTGTAGGGATTAGAGTAAAGAATATCCTCGTATAGATTTTATAGTGTTTTACTTAGACATAGTCTATTGTAATTAAAAATATTGCAAGTAGGTATTTTAACAGTCAAGGAGATGTTGATTTAGAGAAAGAAAAAAATAGTATATCATATTAAATAAATTTGAAAAACATATGGTGCACTAGAGGAGAGAGTCCTCTTCAAGATTATATATATTTCTTTTTTTTATTGCGATAGATTTGTTATGAAAAATATGATGGGAGATTAAAACTATCAATTTCAAGTGAGTTGGAATTTGAATTGTTATAAAAGATAAAACATACGTCAGAAACCAATTTTTATTTCTTTATGCACTAGCTATATATGTCATCTATAACATATTTTGAATTTAGGGGAAAAAATGTTTATTTACATTAAAAAAATTGGTGGGAACTAGACCCCTAATTTTCAGCATTTTTCAATAGCTAAAAAATCATCTTTAAAAATTAAAAAAACATATCAATTATTATTCAAAAAAGTTATTAAAAATATTAATCATAAAATTAATCCTTTTTAACACATTTAATTAGGTTACATCATCTTCAAATTCCAAACATAAATGCCATTTTTATACTATTGAAGTTGAATTTTGATTTTGTTAGCCTTTTCCTATATAAAAGGGTGACAGATTATTTGCAGGGGTCCGTTTTTTCTTCCCAACCATAGGATGCTCATGACACTCACTTAGAGGGTCACTCTATTTGTATGAGTTTTCATGACTCCCTAATTTAGTTTATACATAAATCATTTTTATATGTTTGATATTTCTAGTTCTACACACACACACACACACACACACACACATGCATATAGATGATTTTTTTTATGGTTGACATCTAGATGATTTAATGTGTTTGTTTTTTCATTATATAGATTTATGATTAGCATCTACATGATTTATACGCATGTATATGTTTGATGTATCTAGAGATATTATTTTGTCAGATGATTTTATTAGAAGTTTTGATCCCCTTATATATGATTATACATATATAGATGAATTGATGAGATATTTTAATCCCCTTAGATGACTATGCATAGATTATTTGAATACATGATTTGACTAGATAATTGGATAAGATGATTAGATGATTATACATAGATGATTTGATTAGATGGTTTTCTTAAAAGATTTGATTATATTCATTTATATATAGATGATTCGATTAGATGATAACACAAATATAGATGATTTAATCCTAAATGATTTGATTAGATGATTATAAATAGATTAGATTTGATTAGATGCTTTAATCTTAAATGATTTGATTTGATAATGTAAGTAACATATATAAGACAAGCAATAATCAAGTAATTTAATCAAGTTTGTCAAATATCAAACTTAACATATATGGAGTAACATTTAGAATATAATCAATTATCAAACTTAACATATATAATGTTCATGTATAATCTTAAATGTATAATCAAGTAACATATATATAAAGCATGTATAATCATGTAACATATATAATACAAGCAATAATCAAGTATATTGAAAGTAACATATCTAACATGTATGTGTGTATAATCAAGTAGTTCATATATAATACAATCAATAATCAAATGATTTAATCAAGTACAAAAAATATCAAACTTAACATATATTGTAAGGAACATTTAGAATATAAACAATTATCAAACTTGACATATATAATGTTCATGTATAATATTAAATATATAGTCAAGTAACATATATAATACAAGCAATAATTAATTATATTGAAACTAACATATATATAACACATGTTTGTATAATCAAGTAACATATATAATAAAAGATTTGTACATATTAAACTTTGATAACATTCATTTAATTTCTACTGATTATGACTATATTTTAGGATAGGTCAAAATTGGTAAGTCTAATTAATTAAGTTACACATACATGTATGTGTACATATATCTAGATCTAGTTTTAAGTAAGTTATCTCATGTACAAATTGTACAGGAGATGTCTTTGTGATGAAGGGTTCTCCCCTTAATACCACAAACACATAACAGAAATAGAGAAACAACAACAATTTGCAAGAATAGAAAATGGGCTTCTTATTATCTCCATAAGTGTGGAATTCCAAATTTCAGAATTACAATATGCAAAGGCACATGGGCATTCCCTTTAAAATATTTGATAGGACAAAGCCTTGAATCATTACCTAGATCTACCCAGAACTATTGTAGACAACACTATAGGCCTTCTTTATATAGGCAATTTCCACCGCCTGAGAAGGTTCTAGAAATTTAGCCCTTAGGGCCGACCAAACTTAGAATTATTTTATTTTTCAATTTATTACATCAAATTCAGCTCAAAATAACTTTTGAACCCAAACAAAAATTTTGAAGGAAAATTATTTTCCGCCCTTTCAGGTGGCCCGACTTCCGGAGACCATAAGTCATCACCAGTTGACCCGATTGACTATTATGACCCCAATTTGAAAAGGGCATGAGGATCTCTATAGTTCCTAACTCACGCAAGCTCTAGTCAACAAAAGTTTTGACCTCATCCAGGGCCTCTAAAGCCTTCAAAACTGAGTTCAAAGTTTCTGTACCCTGCTCGCAATACCGAAAATCTTCAATATCTTCAAAACTAGACCTGATCTAGCCATGAAAATTTACTGGCAGGCTGGTATGACTGAGATGAACCTCCACATGTGAAATCAGAACATTTTGAGATCGTATGATGAACTTACTGAAAATAGTAAGTTTCCATAAATCGTAGCTCTGCACAAGATAACCCTTATTAAAAAGAAACCAGAAATATTTTTGGGTGATGCAAGATTGCTCTTACACCTAGGATGCTCCTACATTAGACACCCAGGGTAATTTGAGAAGTGACCTCATCATGTCTTAGGTGTGAATAGGAAAACCAAGATGGTTAACCTCCTCCCTTGTCAGCCATGATGAATCTTCAACAGGTCATCCTTTCCACTTGACCAAATATTCTTCATATGTCATGTTCCTTGTGCTTCTACCAACACGACTATCCAGTATATCCTCAACTTCATTGGTATCTGAACTAGTTGCTGGAATACTCTACTATGTTGTTGTGATGTCATCTTCAACACCTCCCTCATGATACTCTTTCAAATTTGAAATGTTAAACATTGGTGAAATATTCAGGTCAGTAGGCAATTCTATTCATATGCATTTCCTGAATCATGCTTCTTTAGTATTTTACATGGCCCAAAATTCTTCATTTTTAATTTATTATATGTACCAACTAGAAATCACTCCTTTCAAAAATGAACCATGACTTCATCTCCAACTTGAAATTCCTTATGCCTCCTTTTCTCATTTTCCTTAGCCTTATACTGTGCATTCATCTTGGTAATGTGCTTCCTCACCTCCTCATGGATGTTCTTCAAATGTTCTGCAAAATCCTCAGCTTCAACACTACTTATTTCTTCTTTATCTATCTTTCTCAACTCAGATGCATTTATGGCACTATTTCCATATACAATTTGCAATGGTGCTTTACCAGTGCTCCTGTTAACAGAATTATTGTATGCAAATTCTGCCTGTGGTAAAATCAAATCCCATCCTATTGGCTTATCTCCAACCAAACATCTCAGCAAATTTCCCAAACTCCTATTCACCACCTCTGTCTATCCATTAGTCTATGGATGATGTGATGAACTGAACTTCAAATCTATCTTCAATATCTTCCACAATGTATGCCATAAATATCCAACAAACTTAGTGTCTCGATATGAAACTATGGTCTTTGGAAAACCATGTAGTCTCACTACTTTGAAAAACAATTTTGCTACATGAACAACATCATTAGTCTTCTCACAGGGAATGAAATGTGTCATCTTCAAAAATCTATCAACCACCACAAAAATTGAATCATGTCCCCACTGAGTCCTCAATAAACCAAGAACAAATTCCATACTGATATCCTCCCAAGGCCTCTCTAGTACAGGTAATGGCTGATAGAACCCTATATTCTACTTCACTCCTTTCACCATCTGACATACTCTACAACTATGTACAAACTTCTTGACATCTTGCTACAACTATGGCCAATAATAATTCTCACTAACCAAAGCAAGGGTTTTATCACGACCAAAATGTCCAGCCAATCCTCCGCTATGCTTCTCCTTGATGAGATTCTCCCTCATAGAACTTTTTGGAATGTACAACTGACTCCCTCTAAATAGCATATCATCCTGAATGATAAAATCCAACCACTTTGTTCTCTCTAGAGCAACAAGCTCTGTACAATCTTTCCAAGCTTCTCCAAAATCAGGATCCTCTGGAGACAAATTCTTGAGTTCCTTGAATCCAACCACCTCAATCTGCATTTTTGTCAGCAATAGTTTCCTTCTACTAAGCACATCTACAACCCTATTAGACTTTCCACTCCTATGTTTCAAAACAAATGTATAACTCTACAAAAACTCAACCCATTTCAAATGCCTTTGATTCAACTTTCCTTGACTATTCACATATTGCAAAGCTTGATGATCAATATGCAAATCAAACTCCTTAGGAAGCAGATAGTGCCTCCACTTCTTTAATGCCTGAACTATAGCATAAAATTCCTAATCATAAACATAATATTTTCTCTTGAAATCATTTAGCTTTTCACTAAAATAAGCAATATGTTTACCTTCTTGGCTCATAATAGCTCCTATTGCAGTACCACTAGCATCATAGTCTACTGAAACACCTTATTGAAATCTGGAAGTGCTAACATAGGTTGTTTTGTAACTTTCTATTTCAATAGTTTAAAACTTTTATCTACCCCATTAGTCCACTTGAACTCTTTTCTATCCCCTCTCATTGTTTTAGTCAAGGGTCCACAAATACTACTAAATTTTTTGATAAAATTTCTATAAAAGCTAGCTAAACCATGAAAAGATCTTACCTTAGTAGCACTCCTTGGAGTAGGCCATTCAAGGATAGCATGTACTTTCTTTGGGTCCATTTTTAGACCTTCTGCTGAAACTACAAATCCCAAATACACTAACTCTTTCTTCACAAAACTGCACTTCTTCAAATTAATCAACAATTTATCTTCCCTCAATTTCTCAAATACCATACGAATATGCATCATATGCTCCTCCAATGTCTTACTAAAGATCAAAATATCATCTAGGTAAACAATGACAAACTTACCCAGAAATTCTTTCAGAACCTCATTCATGAACCGCATGAAAGTGCTCAGTGCATTGGTTAGCCCAAAAGGCATGACTAACCACTCATAGAGTCCTTCCTTTGTCTTGAAGGTAGTCATCCATTCATCTCCTTCTCTGATCTGAATCTGATGATATCCACTCTTCAAATCTATCTTTGAGAAATACATAGCTCCACTCAAACAGTCCATAATATCATCCATTCATGGCAATGGAAACTTGTACTTGATTGTGATCTTGTTTATTGCCCTGGAGTCTGTACACATCCTCCATTCTCCATTATTCTTTGGTGCTAATACCACTAGTACAACACAAGAACTCAGACTCTCTTGAATCAACCCCTTCTGCAATAGCTCATGTACTTGTCTATTCAGCTCTTCACTTTCTACTGGTGTCATTCTGTGTGCTTCCTTATTTGGAAAACTCACTCCTGGGATCAAGTCCATTTCCTGACTGATCTTCCTTACTGGTGGTAATCCATCAGGTACATTATCAGATACAATATCTTGAAACTCATTCAAAAAATCTACAACTTCTACAGGAACATCTTCTACTTCCTCTTTACCAGCTTTTGGAATTAAAGCAAAAACATACATGTTCATGCCTCATACCATCTAGGAACTTTCTTCCATCAACAAAATTTATTCTTGTACTACCACATACTTTTTCTTCTATGTCATTCAATGGCTTTAGCTTATGTCACACTCCATCCTTTGTCAGGGAATAGGTATTCACATGACCATCATGTATAACACATCTGTCAAACTGCCATGGTCTACCCAACAACATATGACATGCATCCGCAGATATAATATCACATAGTACCTCATCATGGTATCCGCCAATATTGAACTTCACTAGGCATTGTTCATTGACCATGACCTTGTGGTGATCCTGTACCTAGGCAATCCGGTATGGATGTAGGTTTTTCTATCTCTTGAGCTTCAACTTTGTCACCATCTCATCTGACACCAAATTGTCAATGCTTCCACTATCAATAATCACATCACAACATTTACCTTCACACTTGCACTTGGTGCAAAACAGGCCCCTCCTTTTCTTAGGTTCATTCTCACCACTCGGTAGGACTCTTTTGTTAATCAATGTTTCTCCTCTTTAGCATCTTTAGAATGTGATGATCTCACATCTTCGTCTACATGCACAACTTTGGTCTAGCCGCCATTTCTCCTGTATGTTCTTCCTTGGCATTGAGGACATTCAAATTCCCTCTGACCTTCTTCTCCACGGTGAAAACATGTTCCACATAAGCCTCCTCTTCCTGAACCTTGTCCTCTTCCTCTTCCTCTTTGATCTCTATTATTCTGATCCTAGAAATGATTGGAATTGTTTCCTCTCTAATTTTGACTGCTACTAGCCTCATCCTTCTTTTTTGGATCTTCATTTCAGCCTCCATAAGACCATCCACCAGATCATCCATCATGACCTCTTCTATTTTGTCTTCTCTCAAACTTCTTGTTCAACTTTTCCTCTACTTTTAGGGAAAACTGGTATGCCTCTTAAATACTATTCATTCAAACTAGATTCAACTCCTCCTAAATGCTTGACCTCTGTCATGCCTAGGTTTCTACTGGCCATGAACACAATTTTTTTTTTTTGAAATGTTTTTAGTTAAACACACTAAAACTCCCTACTCTTCATACAAATGTTACAACAATAGTATACAGGACTAAAATCTTCATTATCTTTAGGTTAGAGTACATGCATAGATAAGATTCTTTAAAAGATATTCATCATAAGGTAAAGTTACAACTACAAACAAAAGTGAAAACATCCATATAATGCCTCCTTCCTTTAAGGGCTATGATATATACATTTTGTTAAAGATACAAAAAAAAATGAGAAAACACATCCTTTCTTTCCCACATTCACATTTCTTCAAGAGAGATTGCATCACATGGGATTCCCTAATTTTTTGCATGCTTTCAAGACATTGAGACACCATAACCTGCATATAAAAAAAAAATAGCATAACCATGGGTGCTCTCCACCCTACCATATGGCATCATGAGGCCTTTGTATGCCCTAGCCAACCCCCGAGCAAGGGGAAAATAAGCCAACAGGGAACACCAATACAACCCTCAAATATTACACACATGATATTACTTCATAAGACCACAACATATATGTCATTCTAACCTTCACACAAGGATTTGAAACAAAAACTTTTCTTACATGGCCTTTCACAAACAAGGATTTACTAAGACTCACTCAACAAAAAGAGAGAAAAGAGAACTTCAAGCAAAGACAACCAAGTTCATCACTTGCTCACATGACATACACACTTGTCTCTACAACATAAGAGATTCAAACACTTGCCCACATAGTACTCTCATAAATGAACTCAAGGACTCCCACAAAGCATCACAATAGCTCACAACACACATACAAACTAAAATACCTTCCTACTCCTATGAGCTCATAAAATGCATGACTCCATTAATGGAGGTTGAGGTGCACATACCTTCACTTCAACTAATGGTAAATAGATGAAGTGAGTCTTTCCTTTTTCTTCTCTAACTTTCTCCAAGCTCCTAGATTTTCTCCAAAGTTGGAGAGTGGGTGATTAGGAAGCAAAATGAGAGATTCCTACTAAAATAAGCCTCTCACAATCTCCCATGCCCTTGGGAGAGTTGTGAGCTTCCCATTGGGTGACCTACCCAAAACCTTCCAACTTTCCTAAAGTGGGACTGTAAAAAGGTGAATGGGGAAGAGAGTTGGAAGCTTTTTGACTCATGAAGTTTCCCCATGTGAGTTTGATTTTCGACATTTGACAAAAGCCCACTTTTGGAGGGCTTCCCAAGGTGGCTCTAGGGTGTCCTATGGTTAAAAGGGACCCTTACCCCATAGGTATAACCCATGGGCCTTCTATTTATGCATAAAACAACTCCCTAGGGGTAAATTTGACCCTTCAAAACCCATCCCAAGGCAAAATTCGAAATTAGAGAGGATGTGACTACTCATGTGTGCCCTAACCAAGGCAAAGGTGTGGGAAAGACAAATTGTACTAGGGTTAGATGGTGACATACATTCACTCCATGAGGTACATTCCCAACTCAAAATACAAACACATGTGTCAATTGACACCACAAACACATTCACAATAACACTTGGCACTTCCACTAAACAACTTAATAAACCAACTTAAATACATTCACATCCACATACTTTATGAAATAAATTATGTCACAAGAAGGCCTTGTATCTCTTTGGGGACACGACCTTGGTGTCACAGAGATAATATACACATGTTGGCTTCATTCCCCTTAAATTCCATGGTTTTAACCCTGCACACACATACTCAAGATAATATCAGTAATTCCAAGAATGCGTTATGTGTATATCCAGTAAAGCACCATATAATCCCATTTGTACATATACATCAATTACATCTACATACCACATCACCTCATTCACATATTTAAATCCACATTTCTCCAAGTCCAAAATTGATCAATATATATATATATATATATATATATATATATATATATATATATATATATATATATATATATATATATATATATATATATATATATATATATATATATATATATATATATATATATATATATATATATATATATATATATATATATATATATAGTAAATTGAAAATATCTCCTAACCAGGTTTCATAACTCAATTCCTAATAGACCATATTCATTTATATTCTCTATTTTAAAGCATATTTAAATTACCTCAATTAATATAGAACAAGTCCCATATATCAATATATGATTCAAGCTCTTGGTTCTTTATCATTTCATTTAGATCGTAACTATGAGCTATCAAAACATAACCCAAGTGAAATGCAATACCAATGCCCTAGGACCTTTCATCAAATCATGTTAGAATGTGTCATATTATAATATCAATATCCTAATTTAACACATGGTACACAATCAACAGGTTTAGATCCTAGATTACGCAATGCTATCTTAAAACAAGACGGTCCTTAAAGTATGTTAAACATTGATCCTAACAACATACTTACCACTACACCTAATATGCAATCGCCCCATAATACAATTTTTCCATGGATTCCTTCTTTATTAATTTTCTAGTATGTTTCATGAAGATGGTTAATTCAAGGTCATTTCTAATCCATCTCATAATTAATTGTTGATCCTATAAGGTCTTTTAATCTACAATCTCACTAATCAGACTGGTTAATAGTGTGGACATGTCAACTCATAAGGTTTCTATACTTCCTTAAGCTTAACTAAGTCTTGTTTATGCTAGTGAAATCAAATAATCAACACTATTGTTGTTCAATTCATTATTTGTATGAAGTGGTTTACATAATCACATAACAAGGATACTCACCAAGGTAATATGTTCTAGTAGGGCTCAACAAGGCTAAAAGACTAATGGTCTCCCAGCCTTATCCACAAAAGTGTCTCACATAGAGGGAGAATGGTAGGGGACAATTAAATTGCATAGCTCAATTCTATCACAAAAATTTACTTTTATTTGAAGCCTCCTAAATTTATATTTTGATGCGTGCACCTATCACTCTAACATAAATTTTACACTTCTAGATATCATTACAAACCATATGTGCCTGTGCATCATCCATACCTAAGTTAAGACATCATAACATATAATGTTGTCACATAGCTTAAAGATTCTATTAAGTTTACTATTCACTTGCTAATTATCATTGATTGCCTTTATTTTAATATGTCTCAAAACTATGTTGGTTAATTCGACTCGTTCTATTTTTCATTAGGGCAATATTCTAATCCACATAAGCTCCCTTATTTTAGTTTTAAATGGAATTTCCAAGCAACTTAGAGTAATATTAATTCTATCATGTATGCATAGGTTTACACCTTCATGTACTAATATCCCAATAGTTAGCTAAAGGTAATATTACTTCAAAACTATGTCTTAATTTAACGTATTCCATGAATTCATTTGAAGATGAAATCTATACTAATTAAATTGATGAACTACAGTCAAGATATCTACTAACTTCACATAAAATCTATGGAAAGTTTTGCAAGAAATAACAATAGTGCTTACCAGAGTGTTCTTACCAAGATGAGGAAAATGGAGGTGTTCTACAACCTCAATCCATTAAGGAAATGGGTAACTTTATCCTTATCAGCTTCCGCATGGCCTAATCTTATGAGAATTTGATAGAACTCCTCCATATACTCCTGAATAGATCTTCCTACTTGCTTCAAACTTTGCATCTTCTTCAATAGGTCAAGCTCATAATCAATAGGAATGAAATGTCACTTCAATTTATCCACCATCTGATCCCATCTTGTGATTTTATCCTTTCCTCTTCTATTTCACTCCAACTGAATCTCTTGCCACCAGATCTTCACATGAACTTTCAGTCTAGCCTTCGCAAACTTGACCCGATCAGGATCCTCAATATCTTCATACTCAAAATATTCTTCACATTCATTGATCCATTCGATCAGCTCCTCTGGGTTAAGATTTCCTAAAAATGCAGGAACCTCAATCTTAGGTCTTTTCCCAATCTTGGAAATGGCTCAGAAAAGTCTTTCTTCTTCTTGATTCAAAACTTTGACTTCCCCCTCCTGATTAGAATTTCCTTCTTCTTCGGCTTCATCCTCACTTTCATATTTGGCATTAAGATTCATTCCTCTAGGAATCTCTTCTTGCAATGCTCGCACTTGTCTCTGGAGCTCTCTAACCTCAGGTGGTCACAGCACCAGCTCTTCCACCATGTTCCCTTCATGGAGGTATTTTCACATGTATCACTGAAACCCTAACCATAGTTCTGGTGCAAATTGCCTCATAGTCAGCGATCTGTTTACATGAAACCCTAACCCACAGTCCTAGTGAAAACTACCTCACAGTTGACAATCTATTTACACACTCAGGAACTCCAGCTCTGATACCACTTGATAAAGGGTGCTCCCCTTAATACCACAAACACATAATAGAAATAGAGAAACAACAACAATTTGCAAGAATAGAAAATGGGCTTCTTATTATCTCCACAAGTGTGGAATTCCAAATTTCAGAATTACAATATGCAAAGCCACATGGGCATTTTGTTTACAATATTTGATAGGAAAAAGCCTTGAATCATTACCCAGATCTACCTATAACTACCTTAGACAACACTACGGGCCTTCTTTATATAGGCAATTTCCACCGCCCCAGAAGGTTCCAGGAATATAGCCCTTAGGGCCGACCAAACTTAGAATTATTTTATTTTTCAATTTATTACATCAAAGTTGGCTCAAAATAACTTTTGAAACTATGTTGGTTAATTCGACTCGTTCTATTTTTCATTAGGGCAATATTCTAATCCACATAAGCTCCCTTATTTTAGTTTTAAATGGAATTTCCAAGCAACTTAGAGTAATATTAATTCTATCATGTACGCATAGGTTTACACCTTCATGTACTAATATCCCAATAGTTAGCTAAAGGTAATATTACTTCAAAACTATGTCTTAGTTTAACGTATTCCATGAATTCATTTGAAGATGAAATCTATACTAATTAAATTGATGAACTATAGTCAAGATATCTACTAACTTCACATAAAATCTATGGAAAGTTTTGCAAGAAATAACAATAGTGCTTACCAGAGTGTTCTTACCAAGATGAGGAAAATGGAGGTGTTCTACATCCTTCCCCCCTAGGTCTCGACTTACTCCTGGAAGTCGCAAGGTTGCGCTAACATCCTCAAGTAGTATTTCTACCCAATTTCCATGTCATCAACTTGATCCATGGTACTAACTTCCTGCATGTTAGCATCTAGAAACAACTATGCATTTTCTTCATAAATAATATAACCACGTTTGTTATTATTTGCAATCATCTTGGAGGCAACTATTTGTAAAAAAAATAAATCATTTTCTAGTCCTCTTTCAATTTTCACAAGAGGTACATAATAACACAATTTAAACATGTTTTAATGCCTAAGTAGATGGTGTACCTGAACCTTATAGTAACACTTAATAACAATTTTTATTATATTTTATGAACATCTTTCATGTTTTTCAAAAATTCCTACAACTCATTCAAAAATTTCCACAAAAAACCTCTACCATACAATGATGTATGACAAGAATAGCAAGGTTAATCACATAGGCATTCTTGCAGACACTAGCATTCTCACAATTGTGCCCTTTTCCCAAGGAAAAGTTTAATATTACAAAATTTCTCCTTTCCAACATTCATTAGTACAAATGACATTATAATCACCACACATGGTATTGTAAATGCAAATATTCATGCTACTTTCTTTAATTTTATATGACATCTCTCTAACATGAGAAGATACAAATCCACACAATCACAAATTAATCCACATCACCAGGAGTACACATTACAACAAAGGGCTCAGGAGCGGACATAGTCCAGTCCTCCAATTATACACAATGATCTCATCTGACTCATAATCTGAAATCCGTAATCCAATGATACATATAACAAAACCTCCAAGGAATAGTCACCACTCTAAGGTGGCAGTGGATACTAGCTACATAACAGCCTCACATACCCCCATACTCAAGGGTTCCTTGCGTCTGCTTCCTCGCATACACTCACCAAGTCTACCTCCTGCATCCTTGGTGAGGAATCACATTACTACACAGGACCAACATCCAAATAACACCAAGGAAAATAGTTTAGCCACCGAAATCGCAAATGAAGGTAAAAGAGTTACCAAAATTCAACAATAAATAACATAAATAGAAATGTTGCAACACTAAAGCATTATAACATAAATTTCCCAAAAGTTGTGGCTAAACTTTCACAGTCAAATAAACAATTGTTGGTCCGCACAAGCAACAAAATCATCATGAAAAGGCACAACACATTACTATGTGACCATACACAGTCACCAATGAGGAAGGAGGGAACATCGTCTGGCTGTCACAATAGCCCTTCATGTGGTGACTCAACAGTCTCTAACCACATGGCATAAACAATAATAATAATGCATATGCTGGTAATATAGCATATGGTAGTGTTCCTTGCAGATATGGCACGCATAGGACACACTCCAAATAGTGATACCCCCAGGGTCCATCACTATAGCTAGAGGTATACATGGCTAGGGATCCCCCATATGCCTACCACGTCCAACGACTGAGCATCCATGGGCACCCCTCTACAAGCATGCAAGCGTCTCCCAATCGCTCTGCATCAAGTAGGAATACATAACATACATATACTGTGCCTTCACGTACCTACGTACATGGCATCATGTCCTCAAGCTCAGCTCGCTACCATTAGCAACATGGCATCATCACCCAACACTATGTCAAAACATCAGTGGGGTGTGGCATTGTACCTCGTGCATCATGTCGGAACATGAGTAGTACGGAATACATCAAGCAGGGCATACACTTCCTGCCTCATGCTGGACCATAATGAATATATGTGAAGCTATGAATCATCAATAATGTCCAATCTATCCAAAGGAGTCTCACATTGAATATTGGTGCGTTGCTCAAACTGTGGGGATAAGAGATATACACATATGAACCTCGTACTTGGGTCCATAAAAGGGGAAGTAGTGAGTACATTCCTTGGTTAGTGGAAGCTAGCATCGCTTCGCGTCACTATAATGCATACGCAATTCCCTAATAACCAAGAAACTTGTGGCTACTACCACCCCAACACATACTAAGTCCTTGTGGGGGAATCAGAGGATAGTGTCCCTCTTACCCCATCCCTCGAATAGTTGAGGCTCAAGTCACCTCGTGTTGCTAGACATACACCATACATGCTACCCAAGAAAATCAAGTAAGGGAAGCTAAGGTCGCTTCGTGTTGCCTAACATACACCTCACGTGCTACCCAAGGGATTGGTAGTAACACTACCCTAGCACAAATTACCCCGCAAGCTATAACTCAGTAAGGTAACACACATACGCACAAGTGCCAACATATAGTGGATATGGTGCCCCCATACCCATAACAAGCAGATATCTCACGGGTGATGCTCCTTCACATCACTTCATGCAACACAAAGCAAGCATTGGTTTCATCACAACACTCATTACAAGCACTGGTACAGGTTCAATCACATTTACAAGGGATTACATACTATGTTTACATTTCTATCCTTACATAATATTCATAACATTCCTCTTTCCAAGTCATTTTACATATCCTTGTCATTTTTAGGTTCCTCATAACTCATCTAAGACCAACGTCATGTTAGATACTAATTTCATATTTCTTCTATAGTATCCCAATACATTTACATGTCAGTATTACTTTATTGAATGTAATAATTTCATAATTAATACACCTTACATAACAATATGATTCACCTTGCATATGTTTCATGGTAATTTAACATGTTCACATCCCAATACACAATATTTCAAGAAGTAGGGGTACAATTTCAATATATTCAACTCGGGAAGGATAACTTTCTCATGTCCTTCATGTTTACTCTAGCAAGTAATTAACATATCCAACTCCTACAAGCTAGGTGCAACAAATGTTAAACTTAAATCCAAACATAAGGTGACATTTTCAACAAAATTCAGTACATTAATATGATCACATTTTTACTTTTGCATCCCAAAAATCATTCTTTTGTTCCACATCCAGAGAGTAGAGAGAGAGACAATTGAATTTTCAATCTATTTTTCCATCTATCAACCATAATGTCATCATTATACTACACAATCTTTATCAAAATACCCATAGTCAACACTTCATTTGTCAAAACATACATGTTCATAAATCATTATAGTAAGAATTCAATGCATACCTATGATCTTTTATTTCATCTAGCATATATTACAGAACATATTCCTTCTACTAGTCATGTAATAACATTACTATTCATTGATTAATTATTCACTATCCTTTACTTGCACTATCTAAGCTCTAGCAATATATATATGAATAGCTCAATTTCACATGCTAGAATTTTAACGCAAAATGCACAATTTGCACAAAAATCACAATTTTTTTGTAGGAAGTTGACATTACATTTTGACCCCCCATGTAACATAAATCCCTATTATGATTTAAGTGTACATTCAACAATAGAGTACATTTAATCAATTCATAGAATATTTATTGTAATAAATTACTCGTAATTCATATTATTTTCAATTTTATTTATTTATTTATTTGATCAAATAATCATTATCACAACAAAATTTTTCATGTTAATAGAAATTACTAATTACGAGGCTAAATTTTTCCCACTTTATCGGGGCGTTTCCCCCCAAAATTAATTAACGGGGGTTTGGGGGCAGTGCCCCCAAGATGGGGTCAAGGGCAACGCCCCTTGCGGGGTCCAAGGGGAAGCGCCCCTGGCGCGTTCCCTATCGCGATACAGGGCAGGGTCGAGGGCAGCGCCCCGCGAGGCCAAAAAATAATTCACCTTATTTTATTAAGGAGTTTGAACAAATTTTATATATACGTTACTAGAATAAACCTTTTTCTAGCACCATTGGTTAACCCTAAATTCGATGGGTTTAATCCTATTAATTAACACAAATATACCTTAGACAACATTATTAATTCTTACTTTAATATAGTTCTCTTAAATTAAATTAACTATAACTTAAACATTTTAACTTTTCCACTTAATATTCTTTTAAATAAATTTTGCTAAAAGGGAAATGTCATTTACATTGATATCAATAACATTCCTTATGGAACATTTTTAATGGAAAGCTTATCTATATAATTTTTCTTATAAATATAAAATAAATTATAAACGGTGATCAACTAAATCATTTAATAAGAAAATAAAAATAATGAATGCATAAAGATAATTAACCTCTCCAAATAATTAAAACTCACCAAAAGAATTTAATCTAAATTAAATAACTCATTAAAATTTTAAATTCCCACTCTAGGGAAAAGGAGGGAAAAGAAGAATTCAAGGTCATGTGAGATTGCCCTAAATAGTATTGTACAAATAACAATAGATATTGCCTCAATTTCATAAAGAATAACCAAAATATCATTACCCTAAGATTCTAATTTAATTTTAGTAACACATGAATACTAGTCATTACACTTGTAATGAGAAAAAACCCTTTAAATAATTCAATATGACCTCACATAATTTCAAAATTCCAAGCTCATAAAACATAATATATAAAAAAAATTCATTTAAGTCAACATGTTGTGCCTAACCCTAATTCGAAATTAGGGTTGGGGCTATTTCAAAAAGAGGTGAAGTTAACCAAAGACTTTATTTCACCATTTACTTTTCAGCATTCCCCTTTGTTTTCTTAGCTAGGGTTTTGTTTTATCTTCTTAGTTTTTTTGTTTTTTTTCTTTGTTTCTTTTCATTGCAAGTTCAACAATGGAAGCACAAGGTTGTGGAGGATGGGGATTCACGAATGTATATGTGTGAGTATACACACCAGAGGTGTGTATACTCACATATAACCATTTGTGAGATGAAGGCAAGAATCTACAATGTGATCTTTTATCTGTATTTCATGCTAGGGTTTCAACATATTTATTAAACAAAGTCTCTGAGTATAAATTTTTTTGTTTCTATTCAGTATTGCATAAAGAATAAAATAGGCATACATACATATATGTTGTTTTTTTAAAAAATCTGGCATCATATAACCAGTATATATTATTATTATTTTTTTTTATTTACTAAAATTTTTGCAAAAAAAAAAAAAAGATTGTTTAGGGCCGGCGGCCATAGCCGACCGTACCCTTTTTACCCACTGCCATGGCCTGGGCCACGAACAGTGGCACGGCCACTGCCCACGGCTTCGGCCGCATACAGTGGTCGCGGCCACTGCCGTGGCTTCGGCCACGTACAGTGGTCGCCCACTATGGCATGGGAAGGGGGGAGGGTTTCGGCAACAGCCGAGCCCTCCAAACTATATTGTTTTATTGTTATTTTTTTTTATCCCTCTTTTTTGTTTTTTATAAGATAAAAAGCACAATATGAAAAATAGTATTGTATATACTGTATAATATGTATATTATAAGTATTAATACATATATATCCAATGAGATATATATATATATATATATATATATATATATATATATATATATATATATATATATATATATATATATATATATATATATATACTATATATATATATATATATTATATATATATATATATATATATATATATATATATATATATATATATATATAATATATATTAATATATATAAAAAAAACATATATTCACACAAGAATAATATAGGTTATATTATTAATATATGTATATAAGACTATTTTATATACATATATTAATATTTATAAACATACTCAATAAGATATAAATATGATTAAATATGAATGTGCATTTTGTTATCATTGAGGAGAATATATATATTTTATTCAATATGTAAATTTATATATATTTACATATACATGTTCATATTTAAATGTTCATTCTCTATTTCTTAATCAGTTTTAATATTGATTAAATTATTTATATAAACATTAACATGGTAATGTCTGTACCTATCTATATATATAAATATATATATATATATATATATATATATATATATATATATATATATATATATATATATTATATATATATATATATATATATATATATATATATATATATATATATATATATTTTAAAAAGTAGCCCAAATGTTTTTGAATTTTATGAATAGTATGAAGAGAATACTTACATCATTCTACTCTAAAGTGTAAAAAAAATATAATTCTCTAAATCCAAAACATAAAAATTAAAACATTTTCTCCATCTAGATCTTATAAAATGTTTCAACAAATTTATTGATTCCCAGTTATGGGATTTAGAGTAAGTTTCATAGATTTTCTTTTGTTTTAGAAGAATGTTTCTATCTGCTCCAAATTACAGAATTCAAAAAAAAAATTAAAATTTCACACACAAGTCCCTAGAGTTGAAACAAGAGCTCTGATACCAGAATGTCATGCCAGGTTTCTACTGGCCATGAACACAAAATTTTTTTTTTGAAATGTTTTTAGTTAAACACACTAAAACTCCCTACTCTTCATACAAATGTTACAACAACAGTATACAGGACTAAAATCTTCATTATCTTTAGGTTAGAGTACATGCATAGATAAGATTCTTTAAAAGATATTCATCATAAGGTAAAGTTACAACTACAAACAAAAGTGAAAACATCCATACAATGCCTCCTTTCTTTAAGGGCTATGATATATACATTTTGTTAAAGATACAAAAAAAGATGAGAAAACACATCCTTTCTTTCCCACATTCACATTTCTTCAAGAGAGATTGCATCACATGGGATTCCCTAATTTTTTGCATGCTTTCAAGACATTGAGACACCATAACCTGCATATAAAAAAAAATAGCATAACCATGGGTGCTCTCCACCCTACCATATGGCATCATGAGGCCTTTGTATGCCCTAGCCAACCCCCGAGCAAGGGGAAAATAAGCCAACAGGGAACACCAATACAAACCTCAAATATTACACACATGATATTACTTCATAAGACCACAACATATATGTCATTCTAACCTTCACACAAGGATTTGCAACAAAAACTTTTCTTACATGGCCTTTCACAAACAAGGATCTACTAAGACTCACTCAACAAAAAGAGAGAAAAGAGAGCTTCAAGAAAAGACAACCAAGTTCATCATTTGCTCACATGACATACACACTTGTCTCTACAACATAAGAGATTCAAACACTTGCCCACATAGTACTCTCATAAATGAACTCAAGGACTCCCACAAAGCATCACAACAGCTCACAACACACATACAAACTGAAATACCTTCCTACTCCTATGAGCTCATAAAATGCATGACTCCATTAATGGAGGTTGAGGTGCACATACCTTCACTTGAACTAATGGTAAATAGATGAAGTGAGTCTTCTCTTTTTCTTCTCTAACTTTATCCAAGCTCCTAGATTTTCTCCAAAGTTGGAGAGTGGGTGATTAGGAGGCAAAATGAGAGATTCCTACTAAAATAAGCCTCTCACAATCTCCCATGCCCTTGGGAGAGTTTTGAGCTTCCCATTGGGTGACCTACCCAAAACCTTCCAACTTTCCTAAAGTGGGACTGTAAAAAGGTGAATGGGGAAGAGAGTTGGAAGCTTTTTGACTCATGAAGTTTCCCCATGTGAGTTTGATTTTCGACATTTGACAAAAGCCCACTTTTGGAGGGCTTCCCAAGGTGGCTCTAGGGTGTCCTATAGTTAAAAGGGACCCTTACCCATAGGTATAACCCATGGGCCTTCTATTTATGCATAAAACAACTCCCTAGGCGTAAATTTGACCCTTCAAAACCCATCCCAAGGCAAAATTCGAAATTAGAGAGGATGTGACTACTCATGTGTGCCCTAACCAAGGAAAAGGTGTGGGAAAGACAAATTGTACTAGGGTTAGATGGTGACATACATTCACTCCATGAGGTACATTGCCAACTCAAAATACAAACACATGTGTCAATTGACACCACAACACATTCACAATTACACTTGGCACTTCCACTAAACAACTTAATAAACCAACTTAAATACATTCACATCCACATACTTTATGAAATAAATTATGTCACAAGAAGGCCTTGTATCTCTTTGGGGACATGACCTTGGTGTCACAGAGATAATATACACATGTTGGCTTCATTCCCCTTAAATTCCATGGTTTTAACCCTGCACACACATACTCAAGATAATATCAGTAATTCCAAGAATGCATTATGTATATAATCCAAGTAAAGCACCATATAATCCCATTTGTACATATACATCAATTATGTCTACATACCACATCACCTCATTCACATATTTAAATCCACATTTCTCCAAGTCCAAAATTGATCAATATATATATATATATATATATATATATATATATATATATATATATATATATATATAATATATATATATATATATATATATATATATATATATATATATATATATATATATATATTTATATTCTCTATTTTTAAAGCATATTTAAATTACCTCAATTAATCTAGAACAAGTCCCATATATCAATATATGATTCAAGCTCTTCGTTCTTTATCATTTCATTTAGATCGTAACTATGAGCTATCAAAACATAACCCAAGTGAAATGCAACACCAATGCACTAGGACCTTTCATCAAATCATGTTAGAATGTGTCATATTATAATATCAATATCCTAATTTAACACATGGTACACAATCAACAGGTTTAGAACCTAGATTACGCAATGCTATCTTAAAACAAGACGGTCCTTAAAGTATGTTAAACATTGATCCTAACAACATACTTACCACTACACCTAATATGCAATCGCCCCATAATACAATTTTTCCATGGATTCCTTCTTTATTAATTTTCTAGTATGTTTCATGAAGATGGTTAATTCAAGGTCATTTCTAATCCATCTCATAATTAATTGTTAATCCTATAAGGTCTTTTAATCTACAATCTCACTAATCACACTGGTTAATAGTGTGGACATGTCAACTCATAAGGTTTCTATACTTCCTTAAGCTTAACTAAGTCTTGTTTATGCTAGTAAAATCAAATAATCAACACTATTGTTGTTCAATTCATTATTTGTATGAAGTGGTTTACATAATCACATAACAAGGATACTCACCAAGGTAATATGTTCTAGTAGGGCTCAACAAGGCTAAAAGACTAATGGTCTCCCAGCCTTATCCACAAAAGTGTCTCACATAGAGGGAGAATGGTAGGGGACAATTAAATTGCATAGCTCAATTCTATCACAAAAATTTACTTTTATTTGAAGCCTTCCTAAATTTATATTTTGATGCGTGCACCTATCACTCTAACATAAATTTTACACTTCTAGATATCATTACAAACCATGTGTGCCTGTGCATCATCCATACCTAAGTTAAGACATCATAACATATAATGTTGTCACATAGCTTAAAGATTCTATTAAGTTTACTATTCACTTGCTAATTATCATTGATTGCCTTTATTTTAATATGTCTCAAAACTATGTTGGTTAATTTGACTCATTCTATTTTTCATTAGGGCAATATTCTAATCCACATAAGCTCCCTTATTTTAGTTTTAAATGGAATTTCCAAGCAACTTAGAGTAATATTAATTCTATCATGTACGCATAGGTTTACACCTTCATGTACTAATATCCCAATAGTTAGCTAAAGGTAATATTACTTCAAAACTATGTCTTAATTTAACGTATTCCATGAATTCATTTGAAGATGAAATCTATACTAATTAAAGTGACGAACTACAGTCAAGATATCTACTAACTTCACATAAAATCTATGGAAAGTTTTGCAAGAAATAACAATAGTGCTTACCAGAGTGTTCTTACCAAGATGAGTAAAATGGAGGTGTTCTACAACCTCAATCCATTAAGGAAATGGGTAACTTTATCCTTATCAGCTTCCGCATGGCCTAATCTTATGAGAATTTGATAGAACTCCTCCATATACTCCTGAATAGATCTTCCTGCTTGCTTCAAACTTTGCATCTTCTTCAATAGGTCAAGCTCATAATCAATAGGAATGAAATGTCACTTCAATTTATCCACCATCTGATCCCATCTTGTGATTTTATCCTTTCCTCTTCTATTTCACTCCAACTGAATCTCTTGCCACCAGATCTTCACATGACCTTTCAGTCTAGCCTTCGCAAACTTGACCCGATCAGGATCCTCAATATCTTCACACTCAAAATATTCTTCACATTCATTGATCCATTCGATCAGCTCCTCTGGGTTAAGATTTCCTAAAAATGCAGGAACCTCAATCTTAGGTCTTTTCCCAATCTTGGAAATGGCTCAGAAAAGTCTTTCTTCTTCTTGATTCAAAACTTTGACTTCCCCCTCCTGATTAGAATTTCCTTCTTCTTCGGCTTCATCCTCACTTTCATCTCTGGCATTAAGATTCATTCCTCTAGGAATCTCTTCTTGCAATGCTCACACTTGTCTCTGGAGCTCTCTAACCTCAGGTGTCATAGCACCAACTTTTCCACCATGTTCCCTTCATGGAGTTATTTTCACATCTATCACTGAACCCCTAACCATAGTTCTGGTGCAAATTGCCTCATAGTCAGTGATCTATTTACATGAAACCCTAACCCACAGTCCTAGTGAAAACTACCTCACAGTTGACAATCTATTTACACACTCAGGAACTCCAGCTCTGATACCACTTGATAAAGGGTGCTCCCCTTAATACCACAAACACATAATAGAAATAGAGAAACAACAACAATTTGCAAGAATAGAAAATGGGCTTCTTATTATCTCCACAAGTGTGGAATTCCAAATTTCAGAATTACAATATGCAAAGCCACATGGGCATTTTGTTTACAATATTTGATAGGAAAAAGCCTTGAATCATTACCCAGATCTACCTATAACTACCCTAGACAACACTACGGGCCTTCTTTATATAGGCAATTTCCACCGCCCCAGAAGGTTCCAGAAATATAGCCCTTAGGGCCGACCAAACTTAGAATTATTTTATTTTTCAATTTATTACATCAAAGTTGGCTCAAAATAAATTTTGAAACCCAAACAAAAATTTTGAAAGAAAATTATTTTCCACCCTTTCAGGTGGCCCGACTTCTAGAGACCATAAGTCATCACCAGTTGACCCGATTGACTATTATGACCCCAATTCAAAAAGGGCATGAGGAGCTCTATAGTGCCTAACTTACGTAAGCTCCATTTAGCTGAAGTTTCAAACTCATTCGGGGCCTCTAAAGCCTTCAAAACAGAGTTCAAAGTTTCTGTACCCTGCTGCCAATACCGAAAATCTTCAATATTTTCAAAACTAGACCTGATCTAGCCATGAAACTTTATTGGTAGGCTGATATGACTGAGATGAACCTCCACATGTGAAATTAGAATATTCTAAGATTGTATGACCAACTTACTAAAAATAGAAAGTTTCCATAAATAGCAGCTCTGCACAAGATAGCCCTTATTGAAAAGAAACTGGAAATATTTTTGGGTGATGCAAGATTGTTCTTACACCTAGGATGCTCCTGCATCACTTTGCATTCATTGGTGAGCCTAGAAATGTAGAGGGAGTTAGTTACTATTTAGTGCATTGCATTTGAGAGAGGATGAAGTTAATTGAACCTCAAGAAAGTGATGGAATGTTATTCCCCACAAGTTTTCATGCTTCATATCTTTATTTAATTTTGTTTCAAATATGTGTGTGTGTGTGTGCGCGTGCACTAATATCAATTTTAAAAAATTTAATAAATTATTTGAAATGTTGTTAAAATTTGTGGTCCAAGTTCACTTGTTTTATAGGGAACATATTTCAAGTAAATCAAAATAGTCCAACATGAGATTCACTTTGTTGATTATCAACATGACAATAAGGTGTTTAAATATAGTCCCCTAGTAATCGGTACATCCCTTTGTCTCCATCTAGTTAAATCTCAACGTGGACATCATAAGTAGAGACTATATAGTCAGGATCATGAGAGAATAAATTACATGTTCTCCATGATCATTCTGAACCACTTGAGGTGGTCTAATAATATTACATACATATATTTTATGTTTTAGGATACACTTTGGTATACATTTTTAATATACTTAAAAGGTATGATGAATTATACTTTGATAAGTTCAAGTTGTTGATATACTTAAACACTTGATGGATATACTTGATTTTGAACTTCTTGATTTATATACTTGTTACTTTCAATATAAATGTTGATTTAAATTTGAACAACTTAATCTAAATGTTACTTTCAATATATTAAATGTTAAGCTTGATATTTATTGTATCCGATGTAAAAATTACTTGATCATTCATCTTGTGTTATATATGTTTTTTTTAATTACGTAAAACAAGTTTTACAGGGTGCCTGAAACCCAATACATCTTATCATACAAGACTTGAACTTTCAATGCTTTATTATAATATGTATTGGGTTTCAGGCACCTTGTAAAGCCTATTTGACATAATTAAAAAAAAAAACATATATAATACAAGAGCAATAATAAAGTAATTCTTACATCACATACAAAAAATATCGAACTTAACATTTAATATATTGAAAGTAACATTTAGATTAAGTAGTGTAATAGCCCAAAAATGGGCTATAAGTTCATTAATCTTCTATATCAACAATTCGAATGAAATTGACATCAAAGCCCTAACCTAAGGCACATCTAAACATCATCGAATCTTAATTGATTATCTTAAATTCTGCATCGGGGAATATTCCTAGCAATATTCTTAATTATCTTAATTATCTTTAATTTAATGATTATTTGGCGATAAATCACATTTATCCTAAGTTTGATTAATTGAATATTTTCATATTTAATTAATTAGATTTAATATTTTGTCACTTAATTGTTTAATTAAATTTAATTCTATCTATTATTAATTGTATTATTTAATTTTGACAATAAATCCAATATCCTATGAATAATTGATTAAATTTTTATTTAATTAATCAAAGCAAGTTGTCATTATTTAATAATATAGTTTTTAATAAAAGTTTGATTAAATGATTGATTAACCCATAAATCAATTATTTATTTTCAAAAATCAGTTAAGTTGAGAATAAATCACTTTATTTATTTATTAATTCATAATTATCCATGTGCACAATCAAAAAGCAATTAAACTCCAAATCAGAAAATCAATGCAAGTTATTGACTTTTTGGAACTCAACATCATTTTTGAGTTTTAAAGTTGATCTAAACTTCTAATTTGAGTTAAACTCTGCTTTTGCATGTTTTTGTGAGTTAAATTATCTTTATTTAAAAATAACTCAAAAATCAAGCTGAGTTATTTGAGTGATTTATGGCTTTCTTCCATGCACCTCCAAAGCCCTGGATTTCTATAAAAACAAGGCTTAGCTCTTCATAATTCATCTCTCAAATTTGCATCCATAGAATCTCATAATTTTGCACAATCATGCTGGAGAATTGCAATTGGAAGGATCAAAGCTTATTGCGAATCAACATTGTTGTGAGATCACTTTTGTTTTCATATTATTGTTAGATCAATTCATAGCATATCAGTTTTTACATATCATATATTTCATATCATTTTTCATATTATTGCATAGAAAATCCAAAAAAATAGAATAATTGCATTCATATTTCATATCAGTTTTGCATTCAAATCCTTCGTTTAGGTGTCGTCTAGGTCACTGATCTCGATAACAATTTGAGAACATCAATCTCACACCTATTAGAAGGTAGTAAATCACTTGGTTAAATTAGATTTCAATTTTGCACAATTTTGATTATTGCTAACCTCTAATGTTTTACTGAAGTGTTGTGTCTACAGATCAGGTACAATTTTCACACACATTTCTGGCGCCCACCATGGGGCCTTGAAATGGGCTTCCCTTTATTTCTATCAATCTTCTATCATTTCTCTATTAGAACTCACCCGCTGCTACCTATTCTGGTGGTATTCTCAGTAGGACGTTATTTTTTGTTTCATTTTTGCCTGCAAAAAAGAAAAAAAAAAAAAATTTTGGCACTTTTTCTATCAAAACTATCCGTACAGCGCGATTTCTAATTTCAGTCCGTACAGTGTCATACGAGTTTTTCAAATTGTCGTACAAGTTTTTTTAGACTGTCATTTCATCAGAAACCCAATGTCATTTGGGAGCATACCCACTGTCGTATGACAATTGACCGAGTATCATTTCATCAGGCACCCACTGTCGTTTGGAAGCTAGATTATCATTTCATGAGACACCTAGTGTCGTACGAGTTTTTTAGACTATCATTTCATCGGACACCCAATGTCATCTGGGAGCATACCCACTATCGTACGATAGTTGACCGAGTATCATTTCATCAGGCACCCACTATCATTTGGAAGTTGGATTGTCATTTCATCATACACCTAGTGTCATACGAGTTTTTGGACTGTCGTCTGGGAGCATACCCACTATCGTACGAGTTTCAGATTGTCATCTGGTAACAGACCCACTATCGTACGCATTTTCAAACTATCATCTGGTAATAGACCCACTATTGTACGAGTTTAGGCATCAGATTTCAATTGTCATTTCATTTTTGTAGGTAGTTTGTTAGATTTGATTTTCGGATTTTAACTAACAGCTAATCTTAACAGTTGGAATTCTCTATTTTTTATTGACTCTTGCTAGTTTTGATTGGAGAAAGTGTAAAGTTTGCTAAAATTAGGTAAAAATCTACTAAGCACATTGCGAGGATCTCAGGTATTCCACTTGTGCTGATAATATTTTGATTTGGGCTTAAAATAAATCTCTCGTGTGTCTAGCTTGGGTGATTCTTTTCATGATTTTGTTTTACACACTTGCATAATTGATACTAGGTTGTGACACATTAAGTATTTATTAGCAGCCTTAGATTACTTGTGATTGATCTTGATTGCTATCTTGGGTTATTGGACTTGCTTATCCGTTTGCCCCTCATTTTGCCCCGTGGTTGCAATCTCAGCGCCATAAAGGGGAGGGGTCTACAGGAGAGAAGCGTTAATTGTTCCACCAGGAAACCCTTTTGTGCTTTTAGGAACTCACTTATTTTCTAAGTTGGGGACTCATTTTCATCTTGTGTGAGGTGTTAAGTGTTCCACCTTGTGGATTCATCTCATATTCACTTTAAGCGTTAAGTGTTCCTCTTTCTACTTTTTGGGTACTTTTGGTCGATTTGCTTTTGGAAACATACATTTTGTGCTCACATAGTAATTAGGCCCTATGAACACTATTCATGATTCTTGAGAGATTGGATTCCTAGTGAAATCCTTCTTGATGATAGAATCCTTGTAGGTAGGGAGGATACTTAGTGCATTTCACATTCAACTTGGTTAGTGCGTCTTCTCTTATTGATTGATACATTCTCTCCTTGGAGAGGTTGATAGATCACGTGGGGTTGACATCACAATATTTGGTGAATCCAAATTGGTTAGTGTGCCTTCTCTTATTGATTGATACATTCTCTCCCCAGAGAGGTTGATAGATCATGTGGAGTTGACATCATAGAGCTTGGTGAAGGAAAACTTTGTCTTAGCGTGTCAGATTAATCTGCTTGCTTTGTTTGGGTTAAAAGTGAAAAGGTGTCAAAAACCTTGGATCTGGAGCCAAGTCCCCTTGTGGTATACTACTGTGAGTCACCTTTAGAGAGGGTTAACCATAGTGGAAAATCCCTTCACAAGGAAAACTGTGTTGACGGAACCTCAAGCGGTAATAGCCATTTTTGCCGTGGTAGTGACAACCGCTATATAAATGTCCTTGTGGAAGAAATCTCCATGGGTATGGTTCATTTTTGGGTTGTCAGATCTCCCTAGTAGCTCCTGAAGATTAAGTTCTCGGACTGTATCAAAGCCCTGGTGCGCCAGGATTAGAGTTCACCCCTTTGGATCATAAAAGTTGTAGAGTCAAACCATTACTAAAAACCCTAGCGAGGCCAAATTTTCATTTTATAGGGTATATGTGTGTTATTGCAAAACATTTTTGAAACATACACAATTAGTGCTTCTGAGGATTAGAATGAATAAGTCACTTGATTGTTCATGCGCAAGGTTGCTTTTGCCCTTGTTCATTATTTTCAAACATGCTTGAAATCACTTGCTTGATATTTTGCGTGCTTGTTTATCTATCTGGTTATTGAAAATAGACAAATTTGTTACAATCCTTAAATCTGGACATTGAAATTTGCAAATAATTCAAATATGAAAACTCAAAATTTTGCAAAAATTGACATAAAATTCTTTCTGGAGTCAAAAATCATTTCAGGAAGTCAAAAGTCATACAAGTTTTTCCAAGTGTCATTTCATTACAACCCATCTGTCGTATGATTGAGTACCCAGTGTCGTACGATTTTCCATGCTAGCAAATTCTCAAAGTCAAAATCTTGCAACTGTCGTATGAGATTTTCAACTGTCGTTTCATTGCTACCCAACTGTCGTATGAGTTTTGCAACTATCATTTCATAGCATACTCACTGTCGTACGAGTCTGCAGAGTGTCATTTGGGAAATTTTTGAAAGTTGTCAAAAAATTGTCAGAATTGCTAGATATTTAGCTTTTTCAGCCTATTTCCAGAATCTATCGAACAAATCATTGTGTCAAGAATAGAGTAGTAGCCATTGAAAATTATTATACATGTCTAAAAGAATCAGTACACATGAGAAAGAAATTTTAATCACCACTATGATGAAGTAGCTGCAAGCTATGCAAGTTGAACTTAACAATCTTAACTATGATTACAGACAATATAATGATACTTATGACACCTATGTTCCTAAGAGTCCACCTCATCATGTGTTCCTACTTACTACAAATGGGCCATCACATTGGATAGATTGTGATGGTGATCCATATGATTCTGATTTTGAAAGAGATTTTGATGGCTTTTGTGGACAATACCTTGATTATGATCCATCTACCACTGTTGAGGACTATAAAATACATCGTGCTAGCTTGAAGCATCAATACTACAAGGATCTCTCCTCTAAGAACTCTCATGCTGAAAATAAAGATTATCTTCTCAAGCAAGATCATGTTAATGTTGGACCTTTGTCTTGTGATGGTTCCCTTCCATCCCCTACTTCTTCCAATATCCATGCATTTCCTAAAGCTTCTGAGTCTTTCAAATCTTTCACAGAACCTTCATCCAATGAAAGTCCTGATATTTTTCATATGATTCCCTCTAGTTATCCTCTAGGGCTACCTCTTAAAGAAACTCAAGCTAACCTTCACTTGGTTGCAAATACTTTCAATAATGCTAAACCTAAAGAGCCTAAGCCTTTATATGCTATGATTCCTACTTCAGCTAGTCCTCCACCATCTCTTCCAAAGTCTTCCATACAGTCCCAACATGCTTCCTTGTCCTTAGAAGTGGCTCCATGTCAAGAGGACTCCAAAAATGATAAAGAAAAGAACATAAAGAAAGATCAAGATCAAGAACCCTCCATGTCATCCAATCCTTTTCATGATGTCTCTTATCCACTTTAAGGTTCTTTTGATCCTGCACACCCTTTTTCATGCATTCCACCATGTCTTAAGTCTTCTCTTAAGAAAGATCAAGCTACTACTTACACTGTTGAGCTTATTGACAATCAAAATAACCTTACTACACTTTCACTTTCCAAAGATGATACTTCCATTAAAGTTGGTAAAAATGGTGTTGTTACTTCCAATGTTAAGCCCATTGACAATCAAGAGAAAAATTATGTGCTTGTGCTATCCAAAGATCCTTGTCAAGATCAAAGTCTTCCATCTTCTTATTCTACCACTCCATGTTCGCTTCCACTTTCTACTCTTCCTAAGTCTTTACAAGCTTTGAACAATCCTATCAAAGAAGGTGCTCATATTCAAGATGTACTTGATTCTATTGAAAATTCTAATACTCACTCTAAAGATGCTGATATCCTTGGTTGTCATATAGATGTTGATGAACTTATTGATTATCCTTTTGCATCTTCCACTTCCATCCTTGGACCTCTTCCACCACTACTAAGGGCTTCATGCCTTCCTTCCATCTTGGGTCCTTATGTCCCTTCACTTTCCCCTCCTAACTCTCCTAATTTTCCATCCATCTTGGGTCCTTATGTCCCTTCACTTTCCCCTCCTAACTTTTCTAATTCACCATCCATCTTGGGTCCTTACATCTTTCCATCTCCCATATTTCCTCAAGATCAACATAGATGAATACCCTTGAATCCTTTTCATCCACCCACCCATCTAAACCAGTCATATCCTCCTTCTTCTTCCACAAGTCCCAAGTCTTTTGGAAGTAACTTGAATGTTCAATACAAGAAAAAGAAGAAATACAAGAATCCATCAAAAAAAGAAGATCACCATGTCTCCTCTAATAGATATGGAAACATAAAGTCAAAAGAGATATCTAAGAAAAAAACTAAAAGACAAGTATGGGTTCCAAAATCCATCATTGAAGATATTCTCTCTAGATCATCAAAAGGAAATAAAAAGCCTACGACTATATGGATTCCAAAGTCTCTCTTGAAAGAGTCCGGTGTTGAACAAAAAGTGAAGTTGACATTGAAGCTTCCAAAGGCTTCCACTTCATCTCCCTCCAAAAATATTCTTCCATTCCACGTGCCTAAACCACAACCTCTGCTATCCATTCACCATATTCCTTCACGTATTCCTTCATTCACATTTTCTCCATCCTCTCACCACCCTTTAAGGTGTGTGTTGATGTTGATCTTGCCTTCCTTTCCACCTACCCTTTCACAGTCCTTCCATTCATTATCCTTCTACCTCCTATCATTTTTCCTCACTTGCCTATTCCTCCTATCTTCCAACCTCACTTGCTTTACATAAAACCTTATCCTCCATTTTTCTCTTCCATCTCCCTTTCCCTATCAACATCTTTGAGCATATCATTTTGAATCCTCAGCATATCATGGTTTATCCTTTCAAGGAGCATTATCTAAAAAGCTTGCCTTCTTCTAAAAAAAAGAGAAATGAAAAAAAAAAATTTGAAAATGTGCCTTGGTGAAAACCTGGAAACAGGCACCTTAGTAGCAAAAGTAAAGAGAAATAAATTTGTCCTATGGTGAAAACCACTCCCTTGTGGCACCTTGGATAAGTACCATGATGAAAACCTGGCAATCAGGCATCGTGTGTAGTTCTTCTACATATTTCATCCATTCCATCTTCTCTCTTTGATCTTGACAATGTTGATCTATACACGAACATTTGGCTATCTTGTGAGCTATCTTTTGATGATCTTGCTTTCATTCCCTTCCTTTTTAGCCTTCATATTTATTTTCCTCCATTCATTCAAACCTTTCACTATCATTTTCCCTTTGGTCTTGATCTAATAACAAAAAAGAGTATAATATGATGCTTTAAAACCTATTGAAATGTCTACTCCTTTGGACTGCATCCTTTCCTTATTTGGCATTATGCTTTTGTGACTTATCCTAGGCTAGCCTTTCATTGCTTGTCACAATGCGCTTTACATGAAAATTTTTCCCTAGCTTGGATATTCTTGAGGAGTTTTCCCTTGAGCAGTTCTTCCCTTCATTCTCCTTCATTCTCTTGTCTTCCATCTCTTCCACTAGCTTCCCAATCCCTCTTGTTCTCCACCTTGCTAGACATTGGGATTGCACGATATGATCTTGCTTAGGAGTTTGCAATGGAAAAAGATGCTATCAAGTATGGAAAGTATGAGAATAAGTATCAAAACAAGTATCAGAACTAGTATCAGAACTAGTATCAGAACCAGTATCAGAACAATTATTAGAACTAGTATCAGAACAAGTATCAGAACCAGTATCAGAACAATTATCAGAACTAGTATCAGAACAAGTATCAGAACCAGTATCAAAACTAGTATCAGAACAAGTATCAGAACTAGTATCAGAATGAGTATCAAAACAAGTATTAGATCAAGTATCAGAACACCTACAGGGGCTACACCTTTCACTTTAGTTTATGGGTTTGAGGTGGTACTACCTATTGAGGTTGAAATCCCATCACTAAGAATCAGAATGCATGGTCTAGTAACTAATGATGACTATAGAGTGTCTAGGTTGCAATAACTTGAACTACTAGATGAGCACAGACAAGCAGTGTATGATCATCTCAGAGTATATCAGAAGAGAATGTCTAGAGACTACAATAAAAAAGTCAGACATAGAGAATTCTAGGTTGGCGATCTAGTCTTGAGAGAAAATCCTAAAAATTAGTCACATCGAGAATGCAAGGGGAAGTTTGAACCCAACTGGCTAGGTCCCTTTTTCATCACTGCTACTTTTGGCTTTGGCACCTATCAACTCTCAACGACTAAAGGAGAACAGCTCCAAGAACCAATCAACGTTCTCCATCTCAAGAAATTCTATGCCTAAGGCATTCAGTCTATGGTAAAATGTCCTGAAAATATCTTACAAATTGGAAAATGTCCTTAAAAAAATGAACATATTGGTGAAAACCTAGCAATAGGCACCTTGATGATTCACAAAAAAATCAGAAAATATAAAAAATTCAAAAAAAATTGAAAAATTGAAAAATACAAAAAAAAAAAAAAGTGCCTTGGTGAAAACCTAGAAACAGGCGCCTTGGTAGCAAAAATAGAATCTCTGCCAAGATGGTGAAAACCTGGCAAATGGGTGCCACTTGTTTCAAAATGCTCCATCTATCAGTGTAATCTTGGTCTTTCCTAGCTTTTAGTCTTGCTTTAGTTTGTACATATCTCCCAGTTTGTTTTCAATAAGTCAGTTTGTACACTAAACAACTCAAGTGTCTGTATCATATCAATGTTCAAAATTGGGGGCACTCAATGTCATATCCTATGGTCTCCCATGTATCTGAGACGTATCATATCTAGTCAGAGTCCTTTGAAGCTTCATTTGAGTCAGTCAAGTCTATCTCATCTCCAGAAAGGATTTTGCATCTACAACAACAATCAAACACAAACTGAAAACAATCTGTGCTTTTCATATTTTTATCTCCTTGTATGCTTACTGATTCGCATTGAGATTTTTTCATATTGTGTCCCTTCGAGCCCTTCGATGATGTCCTTTACAAGATTTAGAGAGTGATGACTGGGGGCATAATCTTTTCTATCTTCTACTTGTATGTGAAAATCTAACAACTTTGGAAATTCTAGATTGAAATGGTGTCCGACTGTAAGAGCCTCTATCTCGAATTGGATGGCCATGCGTACCTTGACCATTGATACCCGGATGATTCAAAGAAGTATTGATCTAACTATTGTCTTTTTGAGTGAGTTCTTTCTCCTACTGTGAAACACGATCTTACCTAAGGATGTGAATGATAAAGGGTCAATACGGGTAATTCACATTGGATTTAGAATGATCTCTTGGCTGTTTGATGTGTTTGTCATGCAAGGAGTATTTCAATCATCATGATGTTTATGTTTTGATGCTTTTACAAATTGTTATATCAAAATGGACATGATATTCAGGTCATCCTGGCATTTGTGCCTTGGTGCTTATATCTAATCTAACATTCTGAAAACAAAATCAATATTCATATATCCATGGTTGTTGACCAGTGGGTGTTGTATTGATTCTTGCACATACAAATCGATATTCATATGTCTATGGTTTCATAGCTAGTGGGCATTGTATTGATTTATCTGGTTACCTAAAAGTTCAATGATGATAACAAATCGATACATGATCAATGAGTAGGTCCTAGGTCCTAGGGTTGCATTATCATCCTGCATGTTTCTTTGCATTTTTGCACTTTACATGATCTCACAAATTGCTTGAACACTTAAAAGATTCTTCAATCACCTCTTCCAATCTAACAAGAGCTGAATCCCACACGAAGGTTCCTCCAATGAAATAGCAAGTAGAATCCTTTTTCGGGATCAAAATTCAAATTTGAGATCATTCATATTATTAACTACTTGCATATTCGACCTTCGATCATCACAGAAATTCATAATTCAACTTAACTGATTATCTTACATCAAAATATCAAAATTTCAACTTGGTCAACTATGGTCAACTCATGGTTTAACCTAGTCAAACTTGGTCTTTTGGGACATTCCAATGATGCAGAATGCATTCTCAAATGTGTTTAACCACTTTTCAAATCAATTAACATGCTTCTAAACTATCAACGCTGACTTTTCTTGTCAAATTTCAATTTTAATCCTGAAGGGGGCATGGTATTGCACATCATTCAAAGTCTGTAAATCAAATTCTATCAATCTTTCCTCAGTAATCAAGACAACAACCACGTCTAGTTATTGATTCATCAAAAAAGACTTCATCGCTCGGGGCAAATCTATCATCACTTGGGGCATATCAGATTCATCAAGATCCATATCAATCTGGTATTCTCCTAATCTTGTAAACTGTATCAGTTTTTGCAACCATTGGATCATAGTGTTCTTTCCTTGGTTCTTTAGCAACTGAAGGGTTCAGATGTGATACCTGCTAGTTCTGCTAAGACAATCGAGTCTAGAATCAGTCACTCACTTCTTAGCAATCGTAAGGTTTGGAATCAGGTGTTTTGACACTCTTTCACAATCATCGGTTCATCACTACTATAGTGTGTTGGAAATATTCAGGAATTAACCAAGTTACTGAGAGGGGAGGGGTGAATCAGTAACTCCAAATTTTCTTCTAATTTTAACATGTATTTTACTTTTTAACCTTTGCATACAGAAAGCATGAAACTTGAAAGCATTCACAATAATGACACATAGATTTGGTTACCCAGAAACCTTTCAAAAGAAAGTAAAACTGGGGTGGGGATGAAACCCACAAAGCTTTAATACTGCAGAATAAAGTTGGCCGGTTAAGGCTTACAATTTGATCACTTCAGATGATCTGCCCTATTAGGAGCAATAAGGATTGCTAAATCCACCCTGTTAAAGGATTTACAAACATACAGTGAAGTATGCACTCGGTAAAGAGATTTTTACAAAGACTGTTAAGTCTACTCGGTTAAAGGATTTAGTACTGATTCACCTGTTAGAATGAAACAGTAGATCTCTACTTTGCAACTGGATTGCTGATTGAGATTCTCTGATGTACTGATCACCTTCTGTGATGAGTTTGTCTTTGCTGTACCTTATACTTCTGAAGCCTTCTGCAATTCGCTTATTTCTGCCTTTCTTTTTCTTTCACATATATTCTACTTCATACATTTCATTACATCTTTTATTTTTACAACATTGTTTATATACAAGTCTCAAACAATTAATTACAATTACAATTACATAGTCGGCTTGACAAATAAACATAAGTGCTACTAAGTCGGCCCAAATATGGTTACTCGGTTCCTTCAAATTGACTCGGTGACTTTCTGATACTCGGCGTCCACTGCATTACTCGGCATCGTCATGCACTCGGTAGAAGTGAAGGCACGGTTCATACTGATCACTCGATAGGTTTTGAACTCGGTAAGTACTGGTGACTCGGTAGACAAGATGTTACTCGATTTACATTGTCCTGATCGGTTTGTACTAACTTGCTCGGTTTCCACTGTCTACTCGGTTTGCACTGACTGCTCGGTTTGCACTGACTGCTCAGTTTGCACTGACTGCTCGGTTTGCACTGACTGCTCGGTTTGCACTGACTGCTTGGTTTACACTGACTACTTGGTTTATGTCCAGAATGCAAATAAGTGTTGTCACTAGTGGCAATTCTGCTTAATGCCAACAATCTCCCCCTTTGGCATTAGTGACAAAAACACTTATTGGCCAAAATTTATATACATGAATCATGCTGAGTTTTATTTTGATTTTTCAAAATTTGTCTTTGTTATATTGTCTCCCCCTTTCAATGTATTGTCTCCCCCTTTCAATGTGCTAACTGTTCCTTATACAAATCTATAACTGTATACATATCTTTCCTTCTATACATATCTCCCCCTTTTTGACGATAATGCCAAAGGTGCATATACAAGTTATTTACAGAGAGAATCCAAAATTTGATAAGAAATCAGAATGTACCTTCATTATTAGTGCCAGGGTTCTGTCCCAACTTTCTTGCAGGATCTTACATGTTTGTATAGCAATTTGGACTTCTGCAGAGAGTTCAATCATGTGATCTGCTATAGAGAACTGATTGTCATGAATCAATGTTCTGGAATGTTCAATGTGCTTATACATTATATTCATGATGGGAAGGATCATGTGTTGGATGTCTAGCAGTGTGGACCGGATCCTTGAGTCTTCTTTCAGTAGATCAGACTGCATATTAGATAGGTGTGAAATTTTCATGTGATGAGCAGAGCTTGAACTTGGTTCAAGTTGCAGCTTCTGTATGCTAATCTTCATATCCTCATCCATTTTATCTTTAACATCCTTTGTGAACTCGGCAAAATTGCATAGTCTAGCCAAAAGAGAGGTAGCATTCGAATAGATAGATTCTATGTTAGACAAAACTGAAGACAATTCTACTTGGTTAATAGCTATGTGCTGGGCAATGTGCTCAAGCACTTTATTGTTGAATCTCTTCTCGGCTCTTTCAACTAACTTTTCTGTCCCGGATGAGTCCTCATTGTATTTCTCAACTGCTTCTGCTAATTGTAACAAAACATGCTGGGAGGAGGCTACTTTAATGCCTAATGCATCAGACAAAATGTCCTTAGCATCCTTGATGATTTGATACTCCTTGTCTCTCTCCTCTTTAAGCTTCTTTTGTTTTGCTTTCCTTTGGAGGATCTCACCTATATTCTACATCGGGTCTGCTGAGAGATTTGCAAAATCTAATGTAGGAATCTCTATCTCTTCATCTAGGTCTATATCCTCAACTACATTTTTACCCAAAAATTTTATACTCGGTAGAGCCTTAGGCTTATCTGTACTTAATGCTTTTGTAGTAGTGAAAGTAGATAAAGTAGGGCTGGCTAATGATACTGGTATACTTTCTACTGGAGAACTTAAAATATTTACACTTGAAGATTCAAAAGCTGGAAAACTTACTGCTGGAAAACTTGATGGTACAGGAGACTGCAGCTCGGTAGAAGAAATGGTGGCTGCCTCTGATGTTGCTAGAGATGATTGGACAAATTTGGAAGTTGTCACAACCATGCTTGAAGGTGTCTCTGGGCTGGATGTAGAGACTTTCACTGGAGAGGTAGGAAGGGATGCAATGACTTCTGCTGCTATCCTTACAGTATCATCTACCTCAGTGTCTTCTTCTTGTTCATCACTGTCATCTTCAATATCTTTTATTATTACAGTTTCAATGCTCAGTTGGTGAAGGTGGTATATGTTCTTCCATGTGGCTTTTGCAGCCTTCACAACCGATTCAATATTGTTGATCAAAATCAAACAAGTATTGAACTTCAATGTCATCTTATTTTCATTTTCTTTGAATGCCTTCTTTACTTCATCATTATTCAAGCTCGGCATCAACTATCTCAGGTTTTGATCAAATATGTCTATCACAGTTTGCCTTGCATTGCTCCATCTCATTTTTATTGGATTCAATAGAACTGCTGGAACCTGTGGGGTAATTTCTTCAGGAGAGTATTTCCACTGTCCCATCTTCTCAACAATAGCATCTTCTATTTCTTTCTGTTCTGCTTCCGATTTGGTTTCATATCTCAAGGATTTTATGTTACTTACTCCAGATCCTGATCCATCTCTAAAGAGTTTGAGCTTTTCTTGAAGGCTTAGAGGAGGCCTTTTGAATACTATGTCTTTATCTGCCTTTTCTGCCTTGTCTGCCTTGCCTCTTGTATTTCTCCTTGTAAACACAGCAGTGGGAGGCACAGATGCCTTAGTGATGAAAACTTTTCCTTTCTTCTTTGCAGGTTCTGGTTCCTATGTTTTCTCATCCTTTTCCTCTTCTTTTTCATCTATTTCTTCTTTGTCCTCGGTTATCATTTGCATTTTGGCTATCCTCTTCTTTCCTTTGTTTACCGCCTGTGGAAGCTTTATGCTTAGTTCAATTCTCACCTTAGCTTCATCATATGTTCCAAAATATGGAGCTTTGGGATTGACAGGCTGATTTAGAAGAGCTTCAATGATATTCTTGGTTTCATCAATATTTACCTCATAAGGAAGAGGTTTTACATATACAGTTCTTGGTTTAACTGCTTGAATATACACATTATCACAATCTACCATAAAATAGATGTCATCTTTGTAATCTTCCACCAACTTCTGTGGAATCCGGAATCTGTCATTCATTTTCTCTTTGAAAGACTCAAAATAATTATCCATGATGCTTTCAAAGTTTTCACCCATTTCTGCGATGTATTCATTTATTTCATAGAGTACTGGCACATCTTTTCTCCATACAACTTTTCCTTTAGAAGGGAAGAATTTCTGAACATAGAAGAATAAACAGACCAACAAGGATCCAAACTTACATGGATTGTTTTTGGAAGTTTTGATGCTTTCCATGTTCTTGTTAAACTGTTTCAACAATAAGTCTGCTAGGTCAAATGTTAAGTTGTTTTTTGACCACTTTGTATGCTAGGTCAATAGCTTCACAGGAGACACTGTTTTGTCGACTAGAACTGTAAATCTTGTGGGAAATGATATGTGTACCAAACTTCAGTTCAGCGTCGGTAATGCTGCTAACTTTCATGCCTCTACCATCCCACTCGGCTAGGGTTTTCTTCTCTAGTTCCATCCGACCTAGGGTTTTGGTAGTTTTAGCTTTGTTCAACATGGGAAGACCGGTGACTTGTTGAATCATTTTCTTTGTGATCTCAATAGGTTGCTCAAGCCAAATCTCACCATCGTGTACTCGGATGAGAATGTACCTAACCCATTTATCTCGAAAGTTTTGAGGAAGATGTACAATGTGAACTAAACCCTTATCTTCCAGATGTTTGTGCTCGGGCTTCAAAATACCATCCACACATAGTTCCTCACGCACAATGTCTAGTTCTAGGTTTCCCATTTCATGAATTGAACAGTTAAAATGATTGCGGATATCGTTAATAAGCAGTACCTTAGGAGGAATCTGAGATTGAGCTCCGTTCGGATCTAGGGCTGCTGCAATTACGGGCACGATCTTAAAATCTGGTGCTTTCCACTCCCCTTGGACTAACATATCAGATCCTTTCTTCGCTGAAGTGCTGGATGATGCCATGGTAGCTCACAAAAAATTCCTTTCGCAAAAGTATTGAATCGCCGGGTTGCCCTTGAAATTTTCTGCTCTCAAAGTGCTAAAGATTTGCGGTGAAGAATGAGTTCGATTACTTGCTTTTTGTTTACAATTCTGTCATTAATGCTCATTTCAAATTAGGGTAGGAATTCTGACAGACTGTTACCCACTAAGAATTAATTGCTCAGAAAAGACTTCCCAGCTCGGTGAACTCGAGAATTCATAATGCTCCGACCTCGCTCGGTAAAGACAAGTACTGACTTTGCTCGGTGAAGACTATACCGACCTTGCTCGGTGAAGACTATACCGACCTTGCTCGATGAAGACTATACCGACCTTGCTCGGTGAAGACTATACCAACCTCCCTGTGATCTCACTGCATCTTGCATGCTGATTTAGACTTTTCTTTTAATTTCGGTTCTGGAACTGCTTGAGATTGATCTATGAGAATACAGTTCTAGTGCTTCCTTGGAAATTTAGTTTGAGTCGATAGAGCCATCCATTCCATTACTTGGACTGGATTGCTCAGTAGTTTTAGGAATCCATTTTTGTCTCATCTGTTTCCTGACCTTAGTTGCTTCATTCTTCTTTCCTTCTTCAATTTCACTAGCATTCATGCAGTTTCTGGCTATGTGACCGAGTTTAGTGCATTTGAAACATCTTATGGTAGTATCTCTTTTCCTTAGATGATGTTTTATGCAATTCATGCCAATGTGTCCATATTCTCCACAGTAATGACATCTACACCAGGTGTTGTAGTCCCATCCAAACATTGCTTTCACAATTTGTTCTGCTGGATTAAATGTCTTGGATCTGCACTTGGATGCCTTGTGACCTTGTTTGTTGCACTTGTGACAATTACCTCTGAATCTAGGTTTTTCCCTGCATTCATTTGCTTTGTGACCGGGTTGATTGCAGCTATAACATTTTCCATTGAATTCTGCTTTTTCATTGTTCCAACATTTATTTGAAGTATGTCCTATTTTACCACAATGATTATAAGTAGGTTTTTGATTTCTTTGAGTACCTTGCTTAGAGGATTCGCCTTCTTCTTTGTATCCAAGTCCTGCTTTTCCTTTTTGCCTATGAAGATTTCGTTCATACAGCTGATTCAAGTCTTCTTGACTTTTCAGCATTCCTTCATTGATTTGTTTTTCAGCGTTTAGGTCATCCATCAATCTTAGATTGGTTTCCTTTTCAGATCTTAGTTCTTCTCTTGTGTTTTCTATTTCTGATCTTAGATTTAGAATTTCTTCATTTGTATGAGAAATCTGATCAATTAGATTTTCTAGCTGAAGGGTTTTGTTTTGGACTTCAATGTTTCTTCCATCTAATTCATCTTTCAACTTGTTTCTTTGTTCCAAGATCTCACAGAATCTTGTAGAGTGTAGTTCTTGTTCTCTTTTCAATTTTCTCACTTCTTCCTGCAGAAACCCATTCTTTTCTAGGAGTTCTTTGATAGCATTGTTTGCTTCATCTGAGTTATTTGAGGGAAGAAGATCTTCAATCTTTTCTTCAATGTAATTCTGATCATTCATCTGATTTGCAAGTTCCTTCCTTCTCTTTAGGGATTGGGAAAGATGTTCTTTTGCTTCTTTGAGTTTAGCTATGGCCATTTCCAGATCTAGCTTTTCATTTTCAATCACCTTGTTCAGTTTGAATACCTCCATTGTCCTGGATCTTTGCTCAAGCTAGTTAAGCTTTGTCTTGAGAACCAATGCAGCTCTGATACCAATTGTTGGAAATATTCAGGAATTAACCAAGTTACTGAGAGGGGAGGGGTGAATCAGTAACTCCAAATTTTCTTCTAATTTTAACATGTATTTTACTTTTTAACCTTTGCATACAGAAAGCATGAAACTTGAAAGCATTCACAATAATGACACATAGATTTGGTTACCCAGAAACCTTTCAAAAGAAAGTAAAACTGGGGTGGGGATGAAACCCACAAAGCTTTAATACTGCAGAATAAAGTTGGCCGGTTAAGGCTTACAATTTGATCACTTCAGATGATCTTCCCTGTTAGGAGCAATAAGGATTGCTAAATCCACCCTGTTAAAGGATTTACAAACATACAGTGAAGTATGCACTCGGTAAAGAGATTTTTACAAAGACTGTTAAGTCTACCCGGTTAAAGGATTTAGTACTGATTCACCTGTTAGAATGAAACAGTAGATCTCTGCTTTGCAACTGGATTGCTGATTGAGATTCTCTGATGTACTGATCACCTTCTGTGATGAGTTTGTCTTTGCTGTACCTTATACTTTTGAAGCCTTCTGCAATTCGCTTATTTCTGCCTTTCTTTTTCTTTCACATATATTCTACTTCATACATTTCATTACATCTTTATTTTTTACAACATTGTTTATATACAAGTCTCAAACAATTAATTACAATTACAATTACACAGTCGGCTTGACAAATAAACATAAGTGCTACTAAGTCGGCCCAAATATGGTTACTCGGTTCCTTCAAATTGACTCGGTGACTTTCTGATACTCGGCGTCCACTGCATTACTCGGCATCGTCATGCACTCGGTAGAAGTGAAGGCACGGTTCATACTGATCACTCGGTAGGTTTTGAACTCGGTAAGTACTGGTGACTCGGTAGACAAGATGTTACTCAATTTACATTGTCCTGATCGGTTTGTACTAACTTGCTCGGTTTCCACTGTCTACTCGGTTTGCACTGTCTGCTCGGTTTGCACTGACTGCTCAGTTTGCACTGACTGCTCGGTTTGCACTGACTGCTCGGTTTGCACTGACTGCTCGGTTTGCACTGACTGCTCGGTTTGCACTGACTTCTCGGTTTACACTGACTGCTTGGTTTATGTCCAGAATGCAAATAAGTGTTGTCACTAGTGGCAATTCTGCTTAATGCCAACATAGTGAACATTATCCTTGGTCATTCAGGACCTATTATCTTCATATTAAATCTTTCAATCAGCTTCTGTCTCATATCAATTATCAATTTTGAATTAGTTTCATATGTTTATCAAACACATACTATCTTTGAACCACTACGCTTCACACAATAATTCAAAGGGGCAAAATGTAATACCCCAAAAATGGGCTATAAGTTCATTAACCTCCTACATCTACAAATCGAATGAAATCAACATTGAAGTCCTAATCTAAGGCACATCTAAACATCATCGAATCATAATTGATTATCTTAAATTCTGCATCAGGGAATATTCCTAGCAATATTCCTAATTATCTTAATTATCTTTAATTTAATGATTATTTGGCAATAAATCACATTTATCCTAAGTTTGATTAATTGAATATTTCATATTTAATTAATTAGATTTAATATCTTGCCACTTAATTGTGTAATTAAATTTAATTCTATCTATTATTAATTGTATTATTTAATTTTGATAATAAATCCAATATCCTATGAATAATTGATTAAATTTTTATTTAATTAATTAAAGCAAGTTGTCATTATTTAATAATATAGTTTTTAATAAAAGTTTGATAAAATAGTTAATTAACCCATAAATTAATTATTTTATTTCAAAAATCAGTTAAGTTGAGCATAAATCACTTTATTTAATTAATTAAATCATAATTATTATGCACATTCAAAAGAAATAGTTAAACTTCAAATTATAAAATCAATGCAAAGTGTTGACTTTTTAGAACTCAACATCTTTTTGGAGTTCAAAAAGCTAATCTAAACTCTAATTTGAAATAAAAAGCTATTTTTGCATGATTTGCATGTTTTTGTGAATTAAATTATCTTTAATATCAGATAACTCAAAAATCAAGCTGAGTTAATCTGAGTGATTTATGGCTTTTATCCATGCACCTCCAAAGCCCTGGATTTCTATAAAACCAAGGCTCAGCTCTTCATAATTCATCCATGAATTTGCATTCTCACACTGTCGAATTGGAGTCTAAAGAATCATCTTTGCGAATCCAAGCTATTGTGAGATCTTTCTAGTTTTGAGCATTGCATATCATTTAGCATAGATTCATATCATTGTTAGATCAATTTCCATATTAGCATAGATTCATATCAATTTTGCATTCAAATCCTTCATTTAGGTGTTGTCTAGGTCACTGATCTCGATAACAATCTGAGAACATCAATCTCGCACCTATTAGAAGGCAGTAAATCGCTTGGTTAAATTAGATTTCAATTTTGCACGATTTTGATTATTGCTAACCTCTAATGTTTTACTGAAGTGTTGTGTCTACAGATCAGGTACAATTTTCATACACACAAGTAGTTCAAATTTAAATCAAGTAACCTTTATATTGAAAGTAACATATATATAAATCAAGAAATTTAAAATCAATTATATCCATCAAGTGTTTAAGTATATCAACAACTTGAACTTATCAAAGTACAATTCATCATACCTTTTAAGTATATTAAAAAAGTATACCAAAATATATCCTAAAACATAAAATATATGTATGTTTAATATTATCTAGACCACCTCAAGTGGTTCTGAATGATCATGGAGAACATGTAATTTATTCTCTCACAATCCTCACTATATAGTCTCCACTTATGACTTCCACGTTGAGATTTATCTAGATGGAGACAAAGGGATGTAGCAATTACTAGGTGACTATATTGAAATACCTTATTGTCATGTTGATAATCAACAAAGTGAATGTCATGTTGGACTATTTTGATTTTCTTGAAATATGTTCCCTATAAAACAAGTGAGCTTGGACCACAAATTTTAACAACATTTAAAATAATTTATTAAAATTGATATTAGCGAGCGCGCGCGCACACACACACACACATATTTGAAATAAAATTAAATAAAGATATGAAGCATGAAAACCTATCAAGAATAACATTCCATCACTTTCTTGAGGTTTAATTAACTTCATCCTCTCTCCAATGCAATTCGACAAATAGTAACTAACTCCCTCTACATTTCCAGGCTCACCAATAAATGCAAAGACATCTCCTGCACAATGTGTACATGAGAGAACTTACTTAAAACTAGATCTAGATATTTGTATCCATACATGTATGTGTAACCTAATTAATTAGACTTACCAATTTTGACCAATCCTAAAATATGGTCATAATCAGTAGAAATAAAATGAATGTTATCAAAGTTTTTATCTTCATAACCATCAACTATATCAATAACAACAAGTGGCACAAAATTCTATGTGCCTAGATATCTGGATTCCTTATTGATTCATTCTAAATAATTTTCATCAATACAAAGAGGAAAAAAACATGAGTAGTACTCCCTAGTGTACAATGTCTAATTGTGATAATTTGTACTCCAAATTGAATGAAAAGATAATGTATTCTCTATTTCTTACAAACATGCATAGTTTTTGTATCAAACACCTGTTCACATATACATGTATTTAACATATAAAAATGAGATAAATTTTGAATTTCATTTTTAAAATTTGAATAAAAGATGTAAAATTTAAACATTAGTGAATACTTGTTATCTCTCAAAATGCTCTATGTGGTGTCTCTTGAATCATTCTATATTCCAACCTCATTGGGTGCAAAATGTTCACTACACCATTCCATAACATCATGTGCATTTTTTATATGAAATCTATGATAATTCATTTTATACTTTCACATAGAACGTTTGATGCAAGATTCACCACCATCATGTTCACCTTTTTCATGTCCACCCTCAAAGAAACTCAAGACATGTGGCATGTTTTCATTGTGTTGACATCTACATAATACATAAAATTCTCTAGAAGATTTGAATTAGGTCGCATATCCATTTGACCAAACATAATATATATCAAATTTTATGCCCCTTTCTTTCAAATTTGCAAAAAACTTCTTGAAACAATGTTTTACATAATGAATATCATGCTCTTTATCATCACTTACATAAAAATGATATTCTTTCATTATGATCCATTCTTCAAATGTTATCTTAACACCATCCAACTGTAAATGTGGAATTCTACATAAAACATGTACCATAATACTAATCTTCTCTGAAAGATAGTATTCTAATTGAATAGCCTTTTGATGAACAAAGAAATAATTTTTTGCAATTTAATCAACAACTGATAGAATAGTTCGAAGTGAGAAATTGTCTCTCGATGTTTGGAATTATTGGGCTTTCCGATTTTCAAAAAAATCATGATGAATGTAGGGTTGAATCAATTTTTTAAATTTCTCCATAAATGCTCGAATAGTTATCTCCTCTTCAACATATTATAACCTTTTAGATTCTTTGCCAAAAAAATTTCATTCCTTACATATTTATAACTCTTATAATATACCATATGTGTCACATCAATGTCTTCATTTTTTCAAAGGGAAAAGAGCCAAATCAACATATGTTTCACATATTTATTTCATGCAATTTATTTGGCTAGCTACATCATCTCTTTTGTCACATAAAATGGATGAGATGAAATCACTTTGTCTACTAGGAGGAACATTTTTAAAAATATAAGTGTCTTCTTCAAAATTTCAGAAAACCTAATAGTGGAGATCAAATTCAATATGATAATAACACCAACAAATTTAAAACACTTTTTTTTTCCTTGCATAATCTGGAGCTTCAAGTTTTTAGACATTGATTTCCTTTATATTTATAGTAGGATTTGAGCTTCAAATGACATGTACATTTCAGGTTGTTTTGTGTCTAACCAATGTTTTGTATGATGTTCATATTGATTATCTCTAACCTTGTGTCTGATAACATATGTACTATTTGATGAAGGATATGTATTATCATTCCAAAACTTTGTGATCAAATTCCTGATTCCCTCCTCAATCCTATCAGAATGAGGAGCTCTAAAGATAATTTCCCAATTGCCTTCCATGGTTCCATCATCCAAAATAATTCTCCTCGTAACATATCTTAATATTGTTTTCCTACTAAAACTAATATGAGATGAACTAAAGATATTTGTCTATTTTGACACATGGTGTTACCTATAGTGGATTTCAACATCACTCTTCTTGTAATGGCCCTATCTTTAGATCCATGTCGATTCCCTACAAATCTCAAACCTTTCCTAACATTTTAAATAATATCACTTTGCATGTTAGAAAATTTTCTCTTTTTTGATGTTGTGTATATACCCAAAAATTTTGATGGTTCATGCAACTTTTTTTGTATAACTACAATTGAAAATAAATGGAATTGTTAGAGTGTTCCAAGATTATCAAATTTATCCATCATTTCACTTGATATATTATTCATGGACCTCTTCTTAGAGATACTTAAGGCTTCAAAATTAGCAAATGATCTCAATTTCCACACATTTATTGTAAGTAAATGATATAGGTTTCTAAAATTAATTTTTTTCTTTACAGTTTGAGCTAGATCTATATGTTCATCCATACTAGTAGGATCAAGTGATCCCGACCCTTCTCCAACTTCCATTATTTGAGCTTTCATTGGGAGTGATTCTGACTCTTCTCCAACATCCATTTCTTCAACTTGTGTTTACCCTTGTGCCTGAACTTCTCATTCATCTTGTACTTGTTGATTGCGAGCTACATGCACAAAACTGAATCAAATTAGAACAAAGTATAAATAATTGAAAACAAAGACATATAAAACTCAGGCATGTGAAATTAGAGATGCATACCTTCTTTAGTTTTATAATAATATAAAAAATGTAGCTTCACGATTTTTTTGTTCTCTACCAGGTGACCTTTTTATTGCAAATTTAGTGTGCCTTCCCTTCTAGTTTACCATCTACGTTCTTCAAATAAACACCTTTAAAATAATTACTAGATTAAAAAATATTGCATATATTAACTTTCCTATGCTTCTATTAAGAAATAGAAAATTAAATGGTTTTTTACATTTTAAAGAAAAAGAAAGACCATAAATAATTATTTATACCCAATTGAAAAGTCTCTTTATATAAAATCAACTTTTTTTGTGACCTAGTTCTACCCAACACCCTTGGCACAAAAATATACTGGTGTCTTTTCCACCGTGCTTTTACCAAGGGGTCTTCATTCTAAGGTACCTTCGACCAAAGCCATTTAATCCCTTTAGTTTAAGGGGGATTCAGAAGAAGGCTTCAAAAATTTGGATTTTTTTCTAATGACAACATTTTTTGCAAAAATATGCCCTTTGAAGGCCCCAATGAACGGCTAAATAAGAAAATCATCTGCAAAAAAAAATCAGATTGTTCTACTCTGACTATCTATATATATATATATATATATATATATATATATATATATATATATATATATATATATATATATATATATATATATA
>BSBK01011278.1:0-122511 GCA_027943335.1 Chamaecyparis obtusa | reverse complement strand
AATAATATGTATAGTATATATATGTATATATATATATATACATATACATACATATATATATATACATATGTATATATATATATACATATACATACATATATATATATATTATATATATATATATATATATATATATATATATATATATATATATACATACATATATATATATACATATACATACATACATACATACATACATACATACATACATACATATATATATATATATATATATATATATATATATATATATATATATATATATATATATATATATATATATATATATATACGTGTGTGTGTGTGTGTGTGTGTGTGTGTGATGTCTAACACATACACACAAAGATCATTTATAATTCAATGTGAGTGCTCAACTTAATTTAGAGATAATAGATCAATAAGATTATCAAATATTCCTTATAATTCCATTTTGTTTACTCAATAGATTAGTATTTCCTTCATTTTTCTTTCTTTTTTGGAATTCTAATTTGTTTGATCATTTTCTCCTTTTGTAGACACATTTCTACTTTATACATCATCTAATTTTTTTCTAATTTTAGCAAACAAATTGGGGTTACCAAAATATCAAACCCTTCATCAATTATGACATTAAGGTTTGATAAATTTGGTTCATATTAGCCTCAAGCAAAAAATATAAATAGTTGAGCACTTTTGGTTGTAAGCCTCGACTCAATACTTACTACTTCTAAGCCATGCCTTGATTGACTCCATTAATTCATCATAATCTTTTCTTATCAAAACTTATTTTAATTTTCATCTAAATCTCTTTGGTGAAAATTTTCAATCTCTTGCTATATTCTTTTGTCATGTTTTTTTTTTTAATTTAGTTTTACATTAATCATGTTATCGATCCTTAATGGCTTAATATGGACTTGGCTTAATATAGACTAGGCTTAATTACATATTTTCAAGACCTCCATCCCATTTATCACCCCCTATGTTATAATACTTAGTGTATGCTTTCATAACATCATTTAGTTACTTATTTTATTTTTTAATTACTTCTCTCTTAAAATTTTCTCATTGCCAAACTCTCTTGATGTTTGGTCTTGTCCTTACCATGAACTGTCGGGGTCTTGATAATGAAACCAAATTTTTGAGAAGAAATAATTGACTAGATATCAATAATGTTTCTATGTTGTGTTATAGTTTACCCCAGTGCACAAAAGATGATGAAGATGATTATAACACATGTGGTTGACCTAAGGACAATGCATACAACACAACCATTGGTTATTTAGTACAATTTTGCCTCTTATATACCAATATTAATATATTGTCATGTATCAATTATAATCTCCCAAAATCTATCGACATCTCACATATCCTTTATTGGAATATTATGCTCAACTGTTAGAGTTTGAATTAGAGTTAAATATGATTTGTAGATTTGCTTCATTTGGCTTTTAAGAGTCTCCAATTGAGTGTCAATTTGTTTTAGCCAATTGGCATGCTTTAGTTTGTTTCCATTTCTATTAGCATATTTATAGGATTTTGTTGAGGTCACTTGAGGTTATATATTTGTTTTCTCTATTGATGAATGATAAGATGTGAGTTTGATGTTTTGTTATGATATTCTCTTCTCTATTTTTCTTGAATATATTTATTTTTAATATGGTATTAGAGTAGTTGGATCTACATTAACTATTGTAGTCATAGTCTAAGTGGTGGAAGATAAATGAGGAGGTTTTCATGCAAGAAGAAAGCATTGAAGAGGCCAACACTTTGAAGACAAGGAAGGATTTAGTTGAGAATAGTTAGATGCTCAATAGTTTGAGGTGCTTGTTTATTGGAGAAACTATACCTCATTGGTGTTATGAGACACACATGTGAGGTTTGGTGTCCAATACTTTAGAGAAGGATCTACAATATGTAAGTTCAACTTTATGCCTTAATAGGGTGATGAGACACTTCATGTGTAGATTGTGTCTAATGATGTGAGGAACTAGGATGATAGCTAGGTGACTATAGTTGGGAAGCAACTTGAAGAATTATTATTGATCTGAGAACTATTTTTAAAGAACAAATTTTACATAATATCTTATCTATCATTTTATATTGTAAGTTAGTCTAATGTTGTATGATTAAGAGGGTGTTGGAATATATTGCTCCAATAGTTAGAGTTCGAATAGGAATCATATATGATTTGTAGATCCATTTTAGTTATCCATTAAGAGTCTTTAACTAAGTGTTAATCAATTTTAGTTAGTTGGAAATGGTTTTAGTTTGTTGTCATTTCTATTAGCATATTTGTAGGACCTTGTTTAGGTCACATTTGAGTCTATATATTTGTATTCTTCGATGATGAATAATAAGATGTGAGTTTGATATTTTGTTCTATTGGTCTCTTCTCTATTTTTTCTGCATATATCCATTTTCTATATTCTTATATATTTCATACATATTCTATTCTCACGACCTATTTTTTGTCCATGTGTGGTACATATATGTTTATGAATACATAAAGGGGTATTCTCTTCTTCATGTTTCCTTATGGTAGTGTTTCCTTGGGGTTGTCAAAAGTTCTCTATAAGTGTCACACTACATTTCTCTTGATTTGTAGTCACTCTATTTGTCACTATTCTATATAGGGGTGTACTCCCTTTTTGCTAACCTTTAGTCACAATATGTTCTATTGATTTGTAGTCACTCTATTTGTCACTATTATATATAGGGGTGTATTCTCTTATTGTATTTTCACAATCAACCTTAACTAAGCCACATTTTCAAGTTTTTAACCTAATGGAAGTGGCCAAATTTGTCCTATCAACATCCTAATTTTAAATACCCTCCTTAAGTATGTGTAGAGTCAAAAGTTGTATACCCCATTTGCAATTTAGACCACACTATTGTAACCACTTTAGTGTCCATTCTCCTAGCATCTATGTAGGTCCATTAGAACCCTTGAATTATCCTTTTCCCTCTTAGGATGCTCAGAGTCCTTGTCAGCATCTATCTTTCAAACTCACCTTTGTATTATTTTCATTTCTCCTTTGCCACCTTTCATTTTTGAGTGTGACTCACCTAGACACTAGTGCGTCACATGAACATCCATCCACTATGCATTTTTCCACTGACATCTTAATGTTCAAATGTCTACCATGTGCATGCTTTCCACTCGTCACTTGCCTTTTTCAGTGGAACAATACAAAATCTTCTAGAATGATTGGGAAACCTCTTTTTCCCTCATCTTCTCCCTTTTAAATTGAGCTCTTTTCTTCATTCAAGGATCTCTCTCTGGGGATTTTCTCTAAAGGTCTCTTGTATTATCTTGACTCTCATAGATCTCTTCCTCTCTCATTTACTACAAAAATCTCTTGCAGTGATCTACATAGCTCTTTTGGCTTTCTCAAGCCTATTCGATAATATCTTTCCATTTATCTTATACCTTTGAACATCTTGAGATTTATCACATCCTTCTCTATAATCTATCTCATGCAATTGGGGTTTTCCTCCACTAGCGGGGTTTTGTTTCTATTTACATATCTCATGTAATAGAGGTTCTCCTCCATCTAGCAAGGCTTGTTTCTATTATGTTATCATTTATTTATTTATCTTTCAATCTATTTGGCTATTATGGAGGTGGAAATAAAAAAGCAAGGACTTGACTAATGCAAGTCTCCAAAAAGCCCCAAACATTTATCCTATCTTATGTGTGTACATAGGTTCATTAGAAGCATTCAACCGCACAAAGGTTTGCTTGTATTTAATTATCTTATTTATTTTTATCTTTTTTATATAGTGTTTGCTATTATACTTCTAAATTTGTATTTTGTAGATCATCTAAAGTACAAACTTAAGTTTTTTCCACATTCTAGGAATTTTCTATCATGGTTTGTATAGGACTATAGTGTGTCATGCAGACATCTGTGCACTGCACTGGTGTCCTTGGTTGAGACACTCAGATTTGGACCGAAGACTCTCCTTCATATGGTATTTCCATTTCTAGAACCAAAATATTATTTTATTCATCTATAATAGGATATTTCCATTGGTTTAATCTTGTTTGGAGGTATTTGAATGTGTGTTGTAATATTGGCTCCCAAGATAACATAGTTTCCTTTTAGCAAGGACAAATTTACAACATTACATTTTGGTGAACCCGTCGTGACCACTACTTTTGTATCATTTTCAAGGGTATTATTTATCATTACTCTGAGTAGCCCTTATCCCCCTAAATAAAAGGACAATTCAAAGGTTTCACCTTCCCAAATAAAATTTCAAGGCGCTGCCTCAGACCCCATTTTGTGCCATCATTTACTTATTCTAGTATATTATTTTAAAGATGCACTTTTTTTCTTCTTTTGTTAGTTCAATTTTTAACTTTATTCAAAGTATTAACAATGTTCCTTTTAGTGCATATGATGGTAACTTATCTCTTCCTATGTCCCTATATGTCTTTGACCCATCTTGTAAAATTCCTTCTATTAAAGAAGATATTTTCTTGCAAGAAGATGAGATCATTGATACTTTTCTTAATGTTACCCTACCATCTCTTCATTCAAACACACTCTCTTCTAGAGAAGATGCATTAGTAAATGAGGAATCTCATCTCACATATGAATGCCCATGAGTTGATGTTGAGCATAAATCTATTAATGTAATTATTGTCTTTGTTGTCCCTAAAAAGCCTAAGAGACCAAAAATCTATGTTGATGGAGAAGATCCAAAACCAAAGTCAAAGAAGGTTACAACCATTAGTGGTGGCCCTTATAATGTTCACCCTACGCATCCTTTCTACGATTTTTGTCTCTCTAGACTCTAAGAAGTGCGTGGGTACTAATTATGAAAGAGTATCTCATACTTATCATACTAGTAGAAATAAACAAGGCATTTATATTCCATCTTCTCAATCTATTCTCTCATTTTATCCTAAATTGTGTCCTCAATCCCTAGTAGAGTTTGATCTTGTGGAGAAACTTCATGTTACTCCCACTAATATTTCCCTCTGGGATATCCTCTAGAATTCTCCCCTTTATCATGATGTGCTTAAGGAGGCTCTACAAAAGATCTATGTATCATCTTCCACTAGACTTAGTGATGCAAATTATCTATTAGATTGTATATGCTCTGGTACTATAGAGATTACATTCCATCAACATGAAATTCCATCCTTTGAAGCACAAGATCAAGATGATCCATTAATGACAGTTCCTTTTGTAAATGGCATTAGTATTAGACATACTATCATTAATACTGGTTTAGAATTCAATGTTTTAGTATTGATCTTTTACCTAAAATTAAAATGGATCCAAGATCTCTTTCAACTTCTTCTCTATTTATTTATGGGTTTGATAATGTTGGTTGAAAGGCTCTAGGTACAATAATGCTACCTTTGCAATTTGTACCCATTACTTTACCCACTCTGGTACATGTAATACCAACCACTTTACAATATAATCTAGGTAGATCATGGATTCAATCCATGGGTGTAGCCTCAGCTACCTTGCATAAATCTATCAAATTTCATCATAATAATCAAGTAGTTACAATAAGACAGATCCTGCATCCCTCCATTATTATTAGGAGGCTAAGGCTAACTAGTCTTCAAGTTGTACTACTTTTAAAATCCAATTCCCTCATCATCATCAAGCACTTTTGCACCACCATGAGTCCCTAATATTGATGGAGGTGCCAACTTCCCTTCTCCTCAATATAATTCACGTCTTAGTGTTGACCAGGGTCCTTTGGATGAAATCGAACCTATCCACACCTACATTACAAATATTTCACTCAAACATGCTATTGAGGATGATCATTCTTCTATATCATAGGGTAGTGTGAACATTGCCAACTATGTCGATAATATTGATCATCCTCCTTTTGAGGAGTTGCAATCATGCTATGGTCTAGATTCAATATTATTTATAGGAATGGGTATAAAGGAAAGGTATTAGATGCATGGAATAAGGAGTCAAGGTCCCTTTGAAACTGAAGTCTCACTCTTCTATGATGGGTTTAGGTTACAAAGATTCTCCTTTGTCTTCATCCACTCTTCCATCATCCAACATATTTGTGTCCTCTTCTTGCAAGCAATTAAACTTCCCTTTACAAGAGAAAGGGTTGCTTCCTAGTCCTCATTATTTATCTTAAAAAGAGCATTTGTTGTTATGGATTCTCAAAGCACACTTGATCACTCCTCCTCCTACACATAAGAGGCTCCATGATATGAAAGATGAAGAAAGACACTCTTTTTGTACATATCATCAAGTTTTGGGTCATTCTACTAGTGAATGCAAGGCCTTGAAAGATCACAAGAGCTCTATGAATCGGGTATCATCAATCATTTGTCTATTTATAGATCTGCTTCTTCTTTTATGCATGACAAGTGATATTGAGGTTTACTTATATCCTATCTTTTCTACATATCTATCTTGAGATCTTATCTTATCTTATTTTCCTTTGTGAGGGCCAATCCACTATCTTGTCCTATCTTATTTGCCTTTGTATGGGCCAATCCACTAGCTTATCTTATCTGCCTTTATGGGGGTCAATCCACTTTCTTATCTTATCTTATTTACCTTTGTGGGGGCCAATCCACTTTCTTATCTTATCTTAATTGCCTTTGTGGGGGTCAATCCAGTATCCTATCAAATCTTTCCCTATTGTACGCCTATCTAGCTTTTTCTACGCATATCGACATGATCTAAGTTGCCTTATCACATGCTTATCTAGATTTTTCTACACATGTTAGCGCATCATCTAAATCCTCCATATCATATGCCTATCTAGTATTTGTTGTGCATGTCAGAGAACAATTAAAATTGCCCTATCATTTGGCTATCTGACATAACATAATTTTATATCCATACCAGTGGAATTTACTTGATAGTGGCCCTCTTCCCTAGAAAATTTGGTTAAATTGAGTGTCTTTTTCAGTAGTTACTTTCCTCTATAGTAGGGTTGGTGCTACTAATTTTGATCATCTGTATGACCTCTAGCAACAGAATGAGCTAGTGTCTTAGTCATGTGGTGTCTCTTAGATATTAGTTGCTTCCCTATCTATTGGTTGAATTCTTCCTTGAAGAAATCAATCCTAATATTCTTCTCTCCTTGTTTAGAATTACTCTATTTATTGCTTCTTATATTTTGGGTATGACACATTTTATGAGACAACCTTTTTAATCAAGGTCTCTTTAATATTGTTGACCCAAAGAGCTTTTAGTTTGTTTGTTGTTTTCTCTAACCCTGTAGCTTTGTGGCTTTCATGTGCTAACCCTGTTGTCTTGTGCAACTTTTTCTCTCTAATGCATCTATCTTACAGGTCTTGACCCTAGGGGCATGCTTCTTTGGCTTGAAGAGTTTATTGCTTCCTCTATAGTATCCTTTTGGTATCACGATGTTATTTTATTTCAGTAGATTTCTTGTAGCATGTATATTCATTTAGATTCATAAGCCCGCTAAGGTGGGGGAAAAATGTAGAGTAAAAATTATATACCCCATTTGCAATTTAGGCCACACTTTTGTAACCACTTTAGTGTCCATTCCCCTATCATTTGTGTAGGTCCATTTGAGCCCTTGCATTATCCTTTTCCCTCTCAGGATTCTTAGAGTCCTTGTCAACAATTATCTTTCAGTGTCACCTTTGCATTATTTTCATGCTTCTTTTGCCACCTGTCATTTTTTAGCATGATTCTCCTGGACACTAGTGCATCGCACAAACGTCTGTGCAACACACACTCATCCACTGACATCTTAATGTTCAAATTCTTTTCCTACACATGCTTTCTACTTGTCACTTGTTTTTGTCAATGGAACGACCCAAAATCTTCTAGAATGGTCATGAAGCCTCTTTTCCCCTCCTCTTATCCCTTTTAAATTGAGCTCTTTGCTTCATTCAAGGCTCTCTCTCTCTCTCTTTGGGGATTCTCTCAAAAAGTCTCTCATATTATCTTGACTCTCATAGATCTCTTTGTCTCTCATTTACTACAACAATCTCTTGCAGTGATCTACATAGCTCTTTTGGCTTTCTAAAGCCTATTCGGTAATATATTTCCATTTATCTTGTATTTTTTAGCATCTTGGGATTTATCACATCCTTTGTCTATAATCTATCTCATGTAATATGGGTTTTCCTCCACTAGAGGGGTTTGTTTCTATTTGCATATCTCTTGTAATAGGGGTTCTCCTCCATCTAGTTGAGTTTGTTTCTATTATGTTATCATTTATTTATTTATCTTTTCAATCAATCTTTCTATCTAGCTGTTATGGAGGTGGAAACACTAAAGAAGGGACTGTTGGATTAATTATGGAAAATTAAGTACTGAGAGGGGAGGGGTGAATCAGTACTCCAAAAACTGTTATCTACTTTTCTAACCCTTCACTGAATTATATACTTTGCATACATCATCATAAATCATAGAAATTAAAACATAAAACACAACTCATAACACCATGATTTTTGGTCTCGCAAAAATCCTTGTCCAGAGGAAAAAACTACGGTGGAGATGGTACCCACAAAACTTCACTACTGAAGTAAAAAGTTTGCTTGGTTAGAACTACAAAATTAGCTATTTCTGATAGCTTACCCTGTTAGGAGTATTTACCTTGCTAAGAGTATAAAGACTTATTCAGTCTACTTTGTTAAAGGATTTTACAACTCTAATCTAAGAGATATACCCTGTTAAAGGATTTAAAATCAAGACCTATTAGGGCCTACACGGTTAAGGGATTTTATAATTCTGATTACACAATAAATTGGTACTAAAACTATCTGTAATGATGCATCAACATATGCTTTTTAGACTCGATATGCTTAATATCATATTACCTCATTTTGCATTTCACTCACATTTCAACTTCTGTACTTGGTAGCTTCAACTCTGATTAACATTCATAGTTCTTCTCTAACTGCTTTGTTACTTAATAGCTTCTTTGTTCATCACCTTCACTCTTATCTTTGACTAATCATCTCCCTCTCTCTGTAATTTCTCTACTCTCTCTAACTTACACTCTGATCTTCATACACTAATCCTTTTATACTCGATCTAGAAGCGGTGGAAATGTTCTAGATACTTCTCCTTAAATGGTGCTACCAATGGTTACATCTCCAATGCATATATTCCACTTAATTCCCATTGGTGGATCTTACCTTGTAATCATGCACAATCATCTTGTTTAAATCGCCAATGCATTACCAACAATCTCCTCAGAATTTATAAAATATTTTATGCTCAGTGTCCAGATTCAATGTATCTATTATAATTACTTATGTTGGTCTGTGTTACTCGGTAACACATTTTATTCTTCTTGGTAACATGTATACTCTTGGTTTGGTAACTAGCTTACTCTTCGTCTCAATAAGTATTGTGACTCGGTAACTGCTTGGTGCTTTCCTTGCCTTGCTCGGTGCCTGTTCCTTATTTTCCTTTACCGAAATTGCCTTTTCCTTTACCGACTAACTTATTTTCTTTACCGAATGACTTTTCCAAACAATATGACTTTAACAAAAGTAATGACAATAAAATTTAACTCTTTAGGAGTACCAAGGACTTGATTGAGGCAAGTCTCCAAAAAGCCCCAAACATTTCTCCTCTCTTGCGCATGTGTAGGTTCATTGGAAGCATTCAACCACACAAAGGTTTGCTTGTATTTAATTATCTTGTTTATTTTTATCTTTGTTATATATAGTATTTGTTGTTATATTTCTAACTTTGTTCTTTGCAGGTCATCTAAAGTATAGACCCGAGTTTTTGCCATATTCTGGGTATTTTCTGTCATGGTCCATATAGGACTACAACGTGTCACACAAACGTTTGTGCACTACACTAGTGTCCTTGGACGAGATGCTCAGATTTGGACTGAAGACTCTCCACCATCTGGTCTTTCCATTTTTGGAACCATAATATTATTTCCTTCATCTATAATAGGATATTTCCACTGGTTTAATCTAGTTTGGAGGTATTTGAATCTGTGTTGTGAAATTGGCTCTCAAGGGAACATAGTTTCCTTTTGGAAGGGTCAGATTTACGACATTACAATATGATATTAGGGGGTGATTCTCTTCTCTCTTTAGAGACATATATAACTTTCTCTATATCTTTTATGGTTGATAAATACAATAGATGTTTTGTTTATTTCTTTCAAGAGATGTTTGATCTTCACCAACATTTTGCCAAACTCTTTGCTTTCACCAACAAATTGTCATAATATTTGTTTCCTTCATTCAACTTATTTTTTCTTCGAGATTGAATAAGAAGCAAGCTAATGATAGACTTCTAATTATAAGAATACCTATAAAAATTTAATATAATTTATCCATGTACTATTTTTCTCCTTATTTCTCACCTTTTCTTCTTTAATTCTAACTTGATTTAATATATTTCTTTTGTATTCTTAATGCTCACCTTTTCTTTTTTAATTTTAGTTTGATTTGAAATAACTTTATTATATATCTATTTATTTACCCACCCATACAAAAAGCATCCCCAACCACTTCATGAGTTATTATCTTGATTACAATTTGAATTTGTAGCTTTTATCTAGAGTGTTAAAGCACCTTTCAAGAGATGTTTGATCTTCACAAACATTTTGCCAAAATCGGTGTTATCACCAACATTGTCATAATCTATGTTTCTTCTGTCCACTTTATTTTTCTTCAAGATTGACAAAAAAGCAACCTAATAAGACTTCTAGTTACAAAAATACGTATAAGAATTCAATACAATTTATTTTTATGTACTTTCTTTTTATTCTTCATTTCTTTTCAAATTTAAATTTGATTTAGTATAATTTATTATATTTCTTTTGTACTCTTAATGCTCAACCTTTCTTATTCAATTTTAATTTGATTTAATATAATTTTAATATATATTCATTTATTTACACACCTATACTAAAAAAATCCCCAACTATTTCAAGTGTTGTTATTCCAATTACAATTCAAATCAACTACTTCACGAGTTGTTATCTCGATTAAATTCGTAAAAGATAAGGTGGAACGTTAGAGCACCTTTCAAGAGATGTTTGATCTTCACCAAAATTCTACCAAATCTTTGTCATCGCCAACATTGTCATAGTCTATGTTTCTGTTGTCCACCCAATTTTTCCTTCGAAATTGACAGCTAATGAGACTTCTAAATACAAGAATATCTATAAGAATTCAATATAATTTATTTATTTTCATGCACATCCTTTTTCCTTCTTAATTCTTACCTTTTCTTTTTCAATTTTATTTATTTAAACACCCATTAAAAACAAAATAATTCAAATCCGTAACGGATAAGGCTGAGTGTGCCACTAACGACAGCAACGAAAAGAACGTGAATAAACTCCAAACAAAATTTAGGCAAAACAGCGACAGCAAAAATATCCGTTAATCCAGATTTACTTCGACGGCAAATAATGCCGTCAAATACCCCACATCGGGTGCCATTTTGTTTGTGTCTGATTGGGCACATTCCGAGACTAATCCAAAGCAGTCCAATCCGAATAGAAATCCCCAAAGTACAAAGCAATACAAGTGCTAAACCCTAGGATTATACCATGGTTGTATGTATGTGTATTGTATGTACTGTACTATGTACTCATTTCTCTTCTGTTTTTCTGTCTCTATTCTAGGTTTACACGATTTCCAAATGCCAGCGAGGAAAGCGTCCCGCGCGCGCTGATTTAGCGCTTCGTTTTTTCTGTGAACATACGGATTCCCCATATGCTGTATATTCTTTTTCATCTGCCGTACCCGTCTTTTTCTTCCCTACATACTCCTGTCTGCGATGCATGTGGGATCATTATGTAAAAAACCCATCTTTTAAAAACCTTCAACTACTCCACCGGTACAGTCATTAATTTGTGGTGGTGAGATTTTATTTATTCATTATCATCCTCCTCGCCTGCTCTCATCATCATCATCATAAAATGCCCAGTCAAACACATAAATATAACTGTTATTTTCCAGTGATGGCGCTGCACAGTTATCATAGATTTTAGCCATAAAAATGTGTGCATGTACTGAGTGATTGTTCTTCCCTCTGGCCCACTTGCCCCTCCATCACCCATCTGCACATTTAATTATAGGGAATCTCTGCAATTTTTCTTGGATGGGGACACTGAGCAAGAATGTTAATGGTCAAAACAATGCCCTACTTATAGCCCCTTTTTTAATACTGCAATCATCCTCTCATTATGAGAAAAAGAATCCAGGCATTATGGTAAAAAGTCTCTGCTTTCTTTCAATTTCAATTACCCATTTGCCCTGCCTCACACTGCAGGAGACACGCCATGAAATTTAGAACGTCCTACGGAGTTCTACAGTTCCTACCACACTTTTTTCCGTATGGTTTTATCAGATCTACATTATTGCAGAGACTAGTCTAGTCTAGTCGTTTAGTTTAGTCTAGTTTAGTTTAGTTTAGTTTAGTTTGGTGGGTCTCCAAAAGTGAAAACGGACCCATGAATTATTACAGGGGTTTACCAGATCACCAGGGAAATGATTAAACACGTAAGCACTCATTCATACTGTGTGTGCTTCAATTTTTCGTACTCTTTCTCACCAGAAAGCCTTTCTCCATCAATTTTGACCGGCTAACCTGCCGCTGAGGACCCAGAATCATGATCATTGACAAGAAATTTCTGTTTACCCAGATCACCAAATTTTGTATTTACAGTGACCCATTTGATTTTTGTTTATTGTATTGCTATTTCTTACTGTTCTCAAGATTTCCCTAATAAAAAATTGCTTGGATTGAGCACAAATTTGGTCATTCTGACAAGAAATTTAACCTCTTGTGAGAGGTGGGATTCCTGATCTGTGACACGTTGCTTGGTTTACATGACCCATGAGTTCATCTTCTTTGTCTTCTCTCCATATTTCCCTACGTGCATGGCTTTATTTTTCTACAAGAAAAGACTATTGGAGATATAGTGATGTATAGCTTATATTTGTCCTTTTCCTCATTAACCTTTTTTTTAAAGAAAATGTCGTTACTCATTTGGGGTATGGATTTTTTGGGAGAGGAGGTGAATAGTTGTTTTATATTAAATCATTAAGAGTTTGAGCTATACAACAAAAAGAGTGGGTGGATGCAAATCACACCCAACAACTACTTTGAACAACAAAACATTGATAGACCAAGAACCAAGTTTGAGAGGACATGATGCCCAAATCACAAGATGGCACATAAACTATTGATTAATATAGTATTATGAGTGATAGTACTACCAGGAGGTGCAATATTTGTGTTTGAGAGACAAATGATGACAATATTGATGAGACATTATAATTACAGTCAAAGATATGACAATGTTTTCATTTTTTTTTATGTGAAATAATATTTTTTAGATTAAAAATTTTGGACTTGGAAGTATCGTGAAAAATCTATGAGCTAATAAAGTCTTTAAAAAACCACACATAAAAGTAAACAAGTCAAAGTATGTCAACAAAAATTAATAAAATCATAAATATACATAAAACTAACACCATATTAACAAAAAGGCACCATAGAAGGTGAGAGGATCAACATCATGTTTTAGCCCTCTATAAACATCCAAAGGAGCAATATTCAAGGGTGGGATCCTAACTAGATCCATCGAGAATGTCTTTCTCCACAAGTTCAATACACCAGGCCTCCTTTATAGTTTGTCTACAAGGAGATCGACTGTAGCTAATCATAAGAGCATAACATTCATTGCCTAGTCTACATTTTTAAGGCGATTGAGGCCTAATGGGAGGAGGATGAACCTATCTAGTTTGAATCCTATAACACCTTTCATAGCCTTGCATATGGGGAGGACAAGTCATTGAACCCCCCTAAGGAGGCACATTATAGGTAGTAAAATGAGTATTACCCCAAAACTTCAACTACTGTGAAAATCAAGTAGGGAATAAATGAATTAAGGAGCTAACGACCTTTATAATGAATGGTTCATAAGACACAACACTTGCTAAAGGGTTTTGTAGATATGGTAGAAAGCTATGAGGGTCTAATATTAGGGAAAACCCTTTGGCTAAGTGTACTTAGATGGGTGACCTTTGAGGAAGTCATGATGTTTCACCCTTGTGAGTGTGAGCATCACTTATGTAATTAGAAGTGGATGATTTGTGGTTATTAAAGGTGAGTTCTTATGAGCCACTACTAATGTGATACATGTAAATGAATTTAACTAAAAAGCTATGCAATTGAATCTTAATAAAGAAACACATAATTTGATATACTACAAATAACATCATCCACCTAATAATGAATGAGTGATGGTGATCTATAAAGAATAGGTCATAATTCACACCGCTTGATAAAAGGTTTTGCAAATGGATTATCAAGTTAAATGAGCTAATCTTAGGAGAAACTTCATTGCTAAGAGTGCCTTAGTAGGAGTAATACTAGGATGGATGATCTCTTTGGAAGTCTCAATACTTCACCCTTGTGAGGAACACCTAGACATAGTGAATCCCAAGTGGATTGTTCATGCTCATAAGAGATGGGCTCTTGTTAATTATTATTAATAAAATATGGTTTAATGAGTTCGACTAAAAAATTATATAGCTGAACCCCAATGTTCAAAACAATACATAACTATTATGTATAGTCCACTCCAACCTATATCTCATATGTTTACTTCCGAGTGAATACACAAAAAATTATAACTACTTTAGAAATTTATGTAAAATTAGATATCATTGTTGCATTAGAAAAAAGTAGTTACATTTCTATTATTACAAAGCTATAAAGTAATATATTATGAAAGATGCTAAATTTTTATTTTTGTAAGAATTAGAAGAAAAATTGAAATAAAACTTTCTTCCAAATAAATTTTTTAAGATGAAATGGAGGAAACAAAATGTGAATTTGTGACCAAGTATTAGAAACAAATGGATAAAACAAAAAAGGTGTGCTTGAAGATGCTTGATGACCACAAGTAGTGCAATGGATAGAAAAGTACCAATTCTTTGAAGTCTCTTCCCAAAGGTAATCCTTGGTAAAGAAAACACCACACATAGTGTGTTTTTTTCTCATGATTTGCATTGCCAAATCTTATAAATTATTCAAGCCAAGTCATATTCACTAAATATAGAATTAACATTTATGATTAAAATTTTACAAAGGTTGAGAGACAAAGTTCAAATTACAATTATAAAATAAGATATATCCATTCTCAATATCTCCACTAAAAGTGGGAGAAGATAGCCCTAACTTATGGAGCTCGAGTCTTCAACAATTAAATCATATTTGCATAGAATTAAACATCTTGTACTAGAATTCTTTAATTGGATCCAAAAAATTCAACCTTTGTTTGCTTTGGAAAAAGAAAGGTCACAATTGAAAAGCCTTTTCGAAAGAGTCTTAAAGACTTCCTAATATGATTTCAATCCAATGGAATACAATTAATTGTGTTGAGAATTGAGGTGTCTCAATCTTAACAATTTTTTTATTAATTAAATTTAGTATTTTCTGGTAAGTATTATTTATATTATTTAATTATGATCCACTAGAATGGGGCATGATATTTTGAGTTGGCACCATATGCCACATTTTGGTACTTTAGAGATTGTTGTAGGAAGTATTTAAAATGAGATTCTATAGAAACTTTGGGCTCCCTACTTTGGTAATCTTGACCAAATATGATGAAGAGTTATTTGTTTGTTATAGTAACCCATTGTATGCTTGAAATCTTGTCAAACTTAGGTTCCCATGTGTGGTAGGTTAATTTTTTTAAAACTGTATGATAGTTGTAAGGATATAAGAGAACTGAATGTCATTAGGTCTATATGATGGATTCTTCGAGGGGAATTAGAAATTTGGCCCAAGTTGGGAGTCATCCATCTTGGAGCTATTTTCTTCCAACTAATATTTAAGGTAAAATAGAGGATACAAAAATGCAAATCCATGACCAAGCATTCAAAACAAATGGACAAATGCAAAAGGTGTACTTGAATATTCTTGATGACCACAAGTAGTTTAATGGATAGAAAAGGTCCCCATTCTTTGAAGTCTCTTGTCAAAGGTAACCCTTGGTACAAAAAACACCCTATGATAGAAACTTATGATTCATAAGAGCCAAGGATAAGGTTATTGGGAATCTTGACCAAATATGATGAAGAGTTATTTGTTTGTTATAGTAACCCATTGTATGCTTGAAATCTTGTCAAACTTAGGTTCCCATGTGTGGTGGGTTAATTTTTTAAAACTGTATGATAGTTGTAAGGATATAAGAGAACTGAATGTCATTAGGTCTATATGATGGATTCTTTGAGGGGAATTAGAAATTTGGCCCAAGTTGGGAGTCATCCATCTTGGAGCTATTTTCTTCCAATTAATATTTAAGGTAAAATAGAGGATACAAAAATGCAAATCCATGACCAAGCATTCAAAACAAACAGACAGATGCAAAAGGTGTACTTGAATATTCTTGATGACCACAAGTAGTTCAATGGATAGAAAAGGTCCCCATTCTTTGAAGTCTCTTGTCAAAGGTAACCCTTGGTACAAAAAACACCCTATGATAGAAACTTATGATGCATAAGAGCCAAGGATAAGGTTATTGGGAATCTTGAACAAATATGATGAAGAGTTATTTGTTTGTTAAAGTAACCCACTGTATGATTGAAATCTTGTCAAACTTAGGTTCCCATGTGTGGTGGGTTAATTTTTTTAAACTTTCTGATAGTTGTAAGGATATAAGAGAACTATATGTCATTAGGTCTATATGATGGATTCTTCAAGGGGAATTAGAAATTTGGCCCAAGTTGGGAGTCATCCATCTTGGAGATATTTTCTTCCAACTAATATTTAAGGTTTAAAATAGAGGATACAAAAATGCAAATCCATGACCAAGCATTCCAAACAAATGGACAAATGCAAAAGGTGTACTTGAAGATTCTTGATGACCACAAGTAGTTCAATGGATAGAAAAGGTCCCCATTCTTTGAAGTCTCTTGTCAAAGGTAACCCTTGGTATAAAAAACACCATACATGCTGTGTTATTTTTCTCATAATTTGTATTCCCAATTAAAAATAATAATCTTTAGAACAAATAGAATACATTAAATATAGAATCACCATTTATGATTAAAATTTCACAAAGGTTTAGAGATGAATCTCAAAATAAAATTATAAAATAAGATATATCTACCATCCATTTTTAATGTCTCCACAAAAAGTGGGATAAAATAACCCTAACTTATGGACCGAGTCTTCAAGTATTAGATCATATGTGTAGAAAATTACAACTTGTATTATGTCTTTTGTTGGAGCTAAAGATTAATGTCTTTATTTAGTTTAGAAAAGTAGTGTCACCTTTGAAAGAGTTTCAAAAACTTCATATATGGTTTCAATCCAATGGAATACCATTAATTATGTTGAGAATTAAGGTGTCTCAATCTTGATAATTTTTATGTTATTTGTTAATTATTTAGTATATTTTAATATTATATAATTGTGTTTCGCTAGAACGGGGCACAATATTTTGAGGTGGCACCATATGCCACATGTTGGTGCTTTATGGAGTGTTGTAAGATGTATTTAATTTGATCATCTACAAAAACATTTAGGTTTCCTACTTTGGTGGGATAATACACCAACCTATGATAAAAACTTATGATGTGTAAGAGCCTAGAATAAGGGTTATTGGAAATTTTGACTAGATATGATGAAGAGCTATTTGTTTATAACAAGTACCTATTTTATGATTCAAATCTTGTTAAACTTAGGTTCCCATGTTGGCTGGATAGTTTTTGTTAACTTTATGATAGTTGTAAGAACATTTAAGAGAATATGTTATTATGTCTATATGATGGATTTGATGCAGGGGCATTCTTGGTCCTCGGTGAATCTGCATGGTGGGGTGTTACTTGGCCAGTGTTACTCGATTGCAGCCTTAACCAATGGTCTCAGTTATTGAAGGAAGCTTGGTCGCTGAAGGAACTCGGTGAAGCTTCTGGTGCTCGGTGGAACTGATGCTTGGTAATGCCTATGTTGCTCGGTGTTGCTTGGCTTGGTCGGTTGTTTCACTGGTGCTCGGTTGTTTCTCTGGCGCTCGGTAGTTCTAGTTTACCGACTGGAGTTCTTGGTGATTTGGTTGGCTAACTTGGTGCATTTATTGTTGGTAGTTTTTGTTGGATTCTCTATATGGATCTAGAGGTCGACATGTTGAATTTAATAATTGTAAGGCTATTGGAGAGCCAACTTGTATTGCATTTAATATTTGTTTGCAGGAGTTAATTGATTCATCCAGCCGACTTGTGGTTGATGATCAGTATTTATAGGATGTTTGGGTAGTTGTTTTAGGCAATCACATCGGAGGTTCTACGAGCAAATTTGGGGGTAGCAGATAAGTGAAGTTGTGGAAAAGATCCTGCGAGATCTTGCAGATCAGATTGTTATCTAATAGTTTGTAATAACAGAGCTAGTGGTTGAGGCTTGGAGACAAGGAGATTGCTTGGAGGCTTGCGAGCTCAAGTTTAGATCTACCTTAGGGTTTCCATCAGTTGCTGATAGTTTTCAGAACTGAACTAACTGGATTTTTATTGGATCTTGTTGATCTTGCTGAATTACTTCTTGATTGTAATTGGTCCTAACCTAGAAGGCCTTACAGCCAGGCATGTTAATGGAAAATATGTTTTGAAACATATCTTATTGTGTTATTCTATTGTGTTGTTCTAAAGCTGCAAGGTTAGACTGTCCTTAATTGGATCCACCATCCTTGACCCGCATCAAGATTCTATGAGGAGAATTAGAAATTGGATCCTATTTGGTTGTCATACCTTTTGGAGCTATTTTACCATGGTTTGTAAAACCATTGATGTTTTTCATGTTGCAAGAAGTCTATAGAGTGGTGTTCAAGGAGTCATTTATATTATGAGATCTTGTAAGTACACATGCCTTGTTGGAATGCTACCAAACTTTCTCCATATTTGAAAGATAGTGAAATACTTCTATAAAGACTTATATTGCAAGTGAGTTGTAATCTCTTCTTAGATTTAATAATACATCATGTAGATTTTAGAGTGTGGATTTTTCCCCTTGAAAGATTCTTCATTTAAATAATTGTGTTATGGTATCATTATTTATTCAATTAAGAAGGTGTTTCTCTACTTTAAATAATTGTTTTGGATCAAATTTAAAGTTTTTTGTACATAACTCCATTCAAGGTTAGCATAGGAAGTTTTTTTTTTCCCATTAACCTTTCTTTATTACAAATCAAAGACAAATTAAATCGACAAATATCATTCCTAAAAGAGATGCTATTTAAAAAGATAAAAGGAAAATATTTTTCCACGCTTTCCAAATTATTTAAATAACAAAAGTACCCATAATCTTAACTAGAGAAAAAGTGAACAAAAGATTGTGAAAAATAAGCTCTCTTCAACAAATTTCCTCAAAAGGAGGGCCTTGGGATTTGCAATATTGATTTTTTTATGAACTGTCTTCTTAAATATATCTTAGGTTCTACATTCAAAATACAAAGTAATTCCTTACAATTTGATATCAATGAAACCTACATCACCAAGATCTCTAGAGAGAAAATCAAACCATTATAAAATCCTATGATTTTTTTTCTCAATTAGGAACTAACCCAAAAAATGCATTTTTCATAAGCAATGAAAACATGTTCTCAATAAGAAGTGTACATGAGTGATGATATTGAGAATTCATTTGATAGTCAAATATATCCAGCCAAGTTTGTAGAGGCTAGAGATGTTAGATTTAGACACAACATGGTATAGATTCTTACACATACAACTTTCAAATATGTGAGAAACCTTTGGAGAAGATCAACATATTGTCTACACCCTAAATGTTTGAAAGGAACACTTGAAAAATGAGGCATGAGAAAATATAAGGGATCAAAAAAGAGATTAGGGTTAGAATAATAAAATAAAATTAGTGAGTGATGAGGCACTAAAAATAATTATTAGTTGGCCCTTCATCATATAACTAATCACCATCCATTAACATATAAATGTTTGTGATGGGGCTACCTCAACTTATGCTACGAGAACCTACTAATGTACACAATAATATTACATGGCATCTTTGGCTTATAGATATTCAAATACATACAAATATAATTAACTTCAATCCATGTGTATAAGTAGACAAAATACGATACAACCAACAAATTAGATTAGTTATTACTCTCCAAAATAAGCTATGAAGAACACAATACTTAAAATAACATGGTTACACTTGTTAGCAAAATGGTGTTTCAACCTTGCATTTACATAATATTACTATTTATAGTAAGTTTACTTTTGAACATGGATTGCTTTGAAATTTCCCCCAAAATTATGGATTGAATAAATAGGAATGCCGATAATTTTTTGTTGTAAGATCATATCTAGATTTGAAGATATTAAAGCTTTCATTTTTGAAAGTTCCTTTTGAAAGTTTCAAAGTTAATTTTGAAGTCATTAGAGGCTTTCTTTGGACCCAAAAGTGGTCATTATTGGCACAACATGTTAAATCTTGATAGAGCACTTCATGAGCTTTCTTGTGCTTCAAATAGTTTGTCAATCAAACTCTTAGATCAAAAGTTATGCCCTTTTGAATTTGGGTCTCATAAAATAGGAAATATAAAAAACATGTTGGACACATACATGAGCTATAAAATAGAGTTACCTATGTTGGTGTGTATTTTGACACACCATAAGGCATCTTAGAATGGGGATAAGTTAGGTACCACTTTTTGGGCGGTTTTATCTCATGGTTTTGTAAAACTTGATAAGTAGGAGATATTCTTTACAACAAGTCAAATTGTGATATTGTTATCAAGATTTAATTGTGTCATTTTTGAGTCAAACTCATTGACCCATGTTTCATGAGTAGTGGTTCACAAGAACCCATCTCTCATGAGAATGAATGGAACAATTAAAACTCATTGCATCTAGGTGATTCTCATAGAGGTGAAGCCCTGGGACTTTCCAAGAGATCACTCATCCTAGTACTAATCCATCTCAAGCATGCTTAACTATGAAGTTTCCTTCATGGTTAAACTCACTTTTCTTGCAACCCTATTTGCAAAACCTTCATCAATTGTTGTGCCTTATGAAGCATTCATTAGAATGTCCCTTAAGCTCATCAATTGATAAGTAGGAGATATTTTTCATAGCAAGTCAAATTGTGATCTTGCTATCAAGATTTAATTGTGTAGTTTTGGACTCAAGCTCATTAACCCATGTTTCATGAGTACTGGTTCACAAGAACCCATCTCTCATCAGAATGAGTGGAACAAATAACACTCATTGCATCTAAGTGATGCTCAAAGAGGTGAATCATTGGAACTTCCTCAGAGGTCACCCATCCCAATACTACTCTATCTCAAGCACACTTAACTATAGAGTTTCCTCCATGGTTAAACCCACTTTTATTTCAACCCCATTTTCACAACACTTTCTGAAGTTTTTGCAAATGGGGTTGCAAGAAAAGTGGGTTTAACCATATAGGAAACTTCGTATTGAAGTGTGCTTGAGTTGAAGTAGCACTAGGATGGGTGACCTCCTGGGAAGTCCTAGTTCTTCACCTCTATGAGCATCACCTAGATGAAATGAGTGCTAATTGTTCCATTCATTCTCATGAGAGATGGGTTCTTGTGAACCACTATTCATGAAACATGGGTCGATGAGTTTGATTTAAAAACTACACAATTAAATCCTAATAGAAATATCACAATTTGAATTGCTATAGAAAATATCTCCTACTTATCAATTGATGAGCTTAGAGGGATTTCTGATGAATGGTTCATAAAGAACAACACTTATTGAAGGTTTTGCAAATGGGGTTGCAAGAAAAGTGGGTTTAAACATGGATGAAACTTTGTAGTTAAACACACTTGAGATAGAGTAGTATTGGGATGGGTGACCTCTTAACAAGTCCTAGTGCTTCACCTTTGCGGGCATCACCTAGATGTAATGAGTGCTAACTATTCCATTCATTTTCATGAGAGATGGGCTCTTGTGAACCACTACTCATGAAACATGGGTCAATGAGTTTGACTCAAAAACTACATAGTTAAATCCTGATAGCAATATCACAATTTGTAAAACTTGTTTGGTGGCTTCATGTAAATTGTATCTCCTATTCATAACCCTCCCCTTAAGTTCATTACAAGAATTTAGTCCACTAGCTTACCTTCCTTACAACATTCAAGTAAATGCACCAGGATGGTGAATAAAAGGGGGGTATAAGTGGCCACTTTTTTTTCTAAAATTAACTAAACCTAAACTTAGAGGAGCAATTTGAGACTCGTGCACGCAAAATTTGAAGATACCAAAAGAATAAGAATTGTAGCACTCTAAATCTGGTTCCTAAACTACTGAAGTTTTTTGAAAACAAATAAGATCAAGAGGGTCAAATCCTATCCACACAAAAAAGTGTTCTTACTTTTTCAACAAAATATAACATAGTGTTTGGTGTGCAGGTCAAAAAAGTTATTTGCATTTAGTATTTTGATGTTTGGTAGAAATATAGTTAAGAGTGAGTACTAGAAGTTGTGTATTTTTTTAATAATTTTTTGTTAAGTATTTTTTCTAATAATTTTTTTTAAGTGGACACATCTTGAAAATAAAATGCCTATTTGTGCAGGTCACATAACTTGTACCAAAATAATTAAAAAATGCAATTTTTTTGTAATTATAAATAATGAAGTGTTTAACAATAATATATAGTTTATTTTAAATTTGGATAAGTAGGTCAAAAGCTATTAAAAATTTGGTACACATGTCTCTGAGAACTATGGAAAGATTGGTAAAATGAATTAAAAATAATTATGTTAATTTATTCAAATCTAAAAAACTTTATATGGTTAGAAAGATTAGAACACATATAAAATTATGGTGGCAGTTTTGCAAATACCCACTTGACAATGTGTAAACTTGATTATGAGGAAGTTAGGAAACTAGATTGAAAGAAAAAGAATATGCCAAAAGGAGAGAGATGAAGCTTCCAAACTAAATCATTGTCAGCCAAGCCTAAACATATATGTTTTGTATGAATTAAAAATGCATACATATTATTTGAAATAAAAATATGCGCGTGCTTTTATAAGAACAAAGAATGTACATATTTTTCTAAATAAGCATAACATGTACATGTGTTATATTAAATAAGAAAAAAAGAATACACATTTTTTTGAATAAGAGGTAGAGGAAAAACATGTTGCAACTCTTTGGTTTTTTAGCTTCCGAAAACATTTACACATTTTGAATGCAAATTAGTTTGTCCTCCCCATTGTATTTTTTTGTCAAGATATATACATAAAATATAATATTTAAGTATACGTTTCCTTTCTTACACTTTTAGCTATGTTGTATGAATATGTATAATATAAAATGGTGATCAATGGTAGGCCAACAAATTATACATACATTAGGAGATCCAAAATCCAGTCCTTAGGCCAAATTTGATTTATATAACCCAAAAGGATGAAAGGATACAAATGCAAGATCTAGCTAGAAGGTAGATTTAGGGTCTTCCTTATGAGATATAAATGTATGATATGAAAGAAGATTGTAGAGATATTATGCTTATGACTAAAGAAGATATAATTACTAGCAAGATATAATAGAAGATCTGATCTAATGTATCAAAGTAGATGCAAGGTATAGAAGTAAGAACATGTGCACCTGAAAATTAAAGAAGAAGGGGGTATTTGGAGGCTGGTTTTTTGACTGTCTGAGTCTCAGAATGACCTAATTCCTGAATTAGACAATCTGGAACCTACAAACCTGCAAACCTGCAACTCTCTGTTCTGCCCTAGGAACATGTTGAAAGTGGTTTGACCTGTACTCATTTATAGGTCAAATGTTTGACTTGTACCTAATATAGTCAAAATTAGAAACACAAAAGCTGATATGGGAAAGTCTTTTGATTGTCTTTCCAACTCTGCAATAGCACTCATAATACCTAGGTATAGGTCAAAGGTTTGACCTATATCTGATACTATAAGAATTTAGAACAGAAAAGTGGATCTGTAAAGGTCTTTGGATTGGGTTCTTGGATATGTAGCTATATGTTCACTTTGAGATCTTTGCTTGCATACAAGAGAGAAGGGGAAATTATTGGGGGAGGGTATTTCTTTAGTCAAGCCCCTATTTAGGAATTAACATTGAATTGAAATAAAGGAAATGTTATCATTTGAAAGAGATTAAATCTAACAATGGAATATATCATACCATGTAATGCAATTGTGCATAGTATATGATCAAGTATGTTAATGTAATAGCCTTGAATCGAAACAAAAACTAAAAGGAAATAATGTAAGACAAAACCTCATGTAGTAGATTCTTGTAATTCACCTCAATGTTGAAGGGAAGAAGAAGAAGAAGAAGAAGAAGACTTTAATCGATGAATGTAGATCTCCTCCCTTGATGACCAACTCCTTTTCTTCTTATGGAGAAAGAAGTTAAATTTATGGAAGGCAATGCATGAAGATGGACGAATGCCTTCAGTGAATACTTGCTTTCTTTCTTGAACTCCTTGAATGCACAATATATTACTTGCATGTAGGTAGCTTGAACAATGAGAGATATGAAAATGAGGGGAAGAAGTCTCCTTTTATAGCAATTTCAAGATCCAAATTCATGAAGGCTTACTTCACTAGGCGAGAAAAATAAAAACACCTTGCATTGGGCTTGAAACTCACCAAGATTCAACCCCCGAGGTATACATTGAAATATATTTGACCTATACCTGGTATAGGTTGAACCAACTTCAACCTATACTCGGAAGGTATAAATTTTGAGGTAAAGATACAAGATTCAAGAGGTGTTAAGTAGTTTGAGGAAAAACAAAAAGATAAGCGGGGAAATCGAGCATAAATGCATCTAACTATTGAAATCACCAAAATGGGGCCCAAGAGGGAAATGAATTATGTGAATGGATGGGTAAATGGGAAATTGTGCATATAAATTAGAGCCAAATTAGATTTTTGAGCAAGATTGAAGGAGAGCATAGGACCTTGATTTAAATTATGTATGCAATTAGGTGCAATGTGAGGTCCTAACATAAGAAACACACTAAAGTCAGCTAAAATGGTCCCAAAATGAACACAAAAGCTAGGGTTTACTTTTTAGGACTATACAGTAAATATTTTCAAGATGTTCAAGAATGGTTTTAGATCTCTAGGAGTCATAATGAAGATTGTAGAATTTAGGAGATCTTATAATTTTCTAAACTAAGTTAGATTTCAATAATCAATAGGATCCTTATCATCTCTCTCTCTCTCTCTCTCTCTCTCTCTCTCTCTCTCTCTACTTATCAACATTTTCCTATCTTTCCCTCACTCCCTCATACTCTATTTATCTACACACCTCTCCCTCTATTCTATATTTAATTTTGTCTATCTCACCTCTCTCTATCCATTTCTTTCTACTTATTGATAGAGAAGGATAAAGGGAGAGAGCTAGGGAGGTGAGAGACCCAATGATCTAGAAAGAGAGGGGGATGATAGATTATTTTAATGAGAGAGAGAGAGAGAGATCTTGTAGGGAGGGAGATATATGTAGATACATATAGAGGGAGAGATGAGATAGAGATAGAGAAAAATTGAGAGGGGGGAGATAGATAGAGTGAAAGGTGGAGAGGGAAGGAGTGACATACAGAGAGGAGACATATAAATAAGTGGATAGGGAGGGAAGTATAATATCTAGAGAGAGGGAGGGTACAGAGAGACAAGTAGAGAGAGAGAGAGAGAGAGAGAGAGAGAGAGAGGAGAGAGAGAGAGAGAGAGAGAGAGAGAGAGAGAGAGAGAGAGAGAGAGAGAGAGAGAGAGAGAGAGAGAGAGAGAGAGAGAGAGAGAGAGAGAGAGAGAGAGAGAGAGAAGATAGAGAGAGAGAGAGAGAGAGAGAGAGAGAGAGAGAGAGAGAGAGAGAGAGAAGATAGAGAGGGAAAAGAGGGAGACTGATAGGGAGAGAGATAGTTATAAAATTTAGTTGAGACAAAGAGAGTGAGACAAAGAGAAAATTGAGATGAAGGAGGGCGTGATAGAGAGGGAGATTTATGTAGATAAATAGGCGTATGGAGGGAGGGAGGTAGAGGTATGTAGAGAGGGGGAGGGGAGATATAGATAAGTAAAGAGACAAAGGGTGAGAGAGAGAGATAAGCGGAGAGGGAGCATGGGATGCTCTAATAGAGAGATAGGGATGTATGTAGAGAAATAGATCCAGGGAGGGAATGAGTAGAGGTATGTATGGAGAGAAAGATAGTAGATATAGATAATTAGAGAGAGAGAGAGAGGGGCGATAAGAAGAAGAATTAAGGATGAAAGAAATAGGTTTAGAGTTGGGGGAGAGAGGAGAGAGTGAGATAGAGAGAGGGGGGGCAGAGAGTGACAAGAAGAAAGATATGTGTAGAGATCAAGGGAGACAAAGAGAGTGAAGTAGAGATAGAGAGAGAATGATGATAGGAGCTTATTTCTTATTGAAATTTAATAGAGTAGATGAGAAATTATAAGATCTAGAGCTTTAGGAGAGAGAGAAAAGTGAGATAGAGATAGAGAGAGAGGATAAGAAGAGTGTCAAATGAATAGATAGGTCTAGAGATTGGTTAAGAAAAAGATCATGAGATAGAGAGATGGAAATAGAATGATGATAAGAGCCTGCTAATTACTAGAATTTGATTAGTTTTAAAATAATATATGATCTTCTAAAATATATGATCTATTTTGATTAGTTTTAAAATAATAGATGGTTTGTTCATGGAGATGCCTCTATTTATATATTTTTGGAGGAAGGGTTAGGGTTTGGAGGAAGGGTTAAAAGAGATAAGATGGACATTTATGGTTGAATGGCTCAAGTTTTCTCACACATGTGTGAGAAACTTTGGGGAAGGAGTGAAGGGGAACAAAGTGTACGAGTATTTAAGGAAGGTGGTTGACTTCCTTGGGAAGAGTTGCTCACACATGTGTGAGAAACCCATTAGGGCTAATGAGGCTAGGAATCACCTCCTAAGTAGGGTTAGGGGAGTGATTAGGTTTAGCAAATGAGGTGACGGGTGTAGGTTAGGATTTAGGTAGGGTTTTAGATTAATCTAGATTTAGAGGAATATTAGGAAATGGAGGGATTTGAATCAATATTGATTTATTCAAAAAGGGGATTTATGAGGGATATGTATTTAAAATAGATTTAATACATTAGGAAGGGGGGTATTTAAATAAAATTCAAATACCTTAGGTAGTGAACCCAACTTATTTAAATAATTATAATTAAATTGGTAGAGGAATATGATAAAAATGATTAATATATTAAAATTAATTATGATATTATAGGGATTATTAATTAAATAAATTCAATTAATATGAAGGATTTTTTAGGTGTCTACAATATATGTGTGTGTGTGTATGTATATAAATGTTAATATATGTATATGTATATGTATATATATGTATATGTATATGTACATGTACATGTACATGTACATCTATATCTACATCTACATCTACATCTACATCTACATCTACATCTACATCTACATCTACATCTACATCTACACACACACATTTTTTCTTGGTCTCTTTAAAATATTTAGCATATGAATCAATTCTAGAGAGAAGAGGTTGGTTATCTCTTGAACAATATCCATATGACATTGTCTCTCCTAATATGAACTTTGTGAACTTGGGTCTCCTCTCTAGTATCAAGAAGTGAGGAATTTTGACCTCCTCTAAATAATATTAAATAGAGGTTGTGCCTCTTCTCTAGTGTTTAACTTGAATTTGAATCTCCTCTCCATATTGATTTTAACTTTGACCTCCTATCTAATTTTACCAACTCCACGTCAAGTCATTCTAATATAATAATTGCATTCACTTAAAGAATATCATTTCAATATTAATAGTTATACATAAAAATAAGAATTAATGTTGATAGTTAATTTAGTATAAAACTTTATGATCAATTAAATATTCTTGCAATCCCAAAACTTAGAACCTAAATCATTCACTCTAAATCCAGCACATATTGACACAAAATATAAAATTTAAATGTGTACAAGTATTAGTTTCGTAAACCCTAAACCCAATTTATATTGTAAAACTTCAACTAAATTGCAAACCAGTCAAAATATACACTTTAAAATATAGTCTAAGCAAACAATGTATTATAGATCACCAAATAAACTCTAAACTCCTTGAACTATAATCCCTAATTACAAGCACTTATTTTAATAAAACCTACACCCTAAGCTATAGACCATATAACATAAACCTTAAACCCCAAAATCTAAGCCGTGTTTATTATAAAATTGAAAAATCTAAAGTATAAAATCTAAAAATTATAAATTTACTAAACTTTAAATCGTAAACCACAAAACATAGACCATAAAAATATAGAAAATATAAGCCCTAAATTATAAGTTACTCTAAGTCACAAATATGAAAATTGTAGATTATATACTCCAAATCATAAAAATTGAACTCTAAAAATTCAAGATTTATAAATATGATAAACTATAAATCTTAAAAATTAAACTATAAATCCTAAAACATAAATCTTAAAACACAATCTCTAAACTTTAGAAAATTGAAGTACCTACACCGTAAACATTAAACATTGAACCCTTAATTTTGAATGCTAAACCTTAAATCATGGACATGCAAATCATATAAACCATAGACCATAAACCCTTAACCCAAAATTATAATTTATCATAACTTATCCCTTATCTCAAACTATCAAGATCCTAAATTATAAATATTAAATGAGATATAAACCATACATGGTTTTATTGTAAAATTTCATTGAGTGAACTCAAGTTCCCTAGACTCTAAACAATACAACATAAAATCCCAAACCATAAACAATAATATCTCAACCCAAAATCTTTAACAATCAATTATAAATTGTAAATATTGAAACTTGAATAATCAATTGTCAACCATAAAATATAAACTATATATATGATACAATATTAAAGCTTAAAATTTAGATCATAAACCTCATACATGTACTAATTGTAAACCATAGGATATAAATCTTCAATTGTAAATACTAATTTTTGAACTCTTAACCTTAAACCTTAAACACATAATTTATAAATTTAAATATTTTCCCTTATTACTCCTAGATAAAACCCTCACTACAACAACTTATTATTTCAAAGATTTTACTACCTATATATGACAAGACAAACCACTCCATGAGATTTCGTATATATGCTCAAAGGTATTTCAAAGAGAGATGATATACAGAAGAAATTATCCCAATATATCAAACCTTTTGGTATACCTTATAGTACATGGAAGCATATATGTAGGGGAGAGGGGGATGGAAGGAAATATAATTAGCATCAAAAGACTTGGATATTAGAGTAGCAACACCCCTCACTTCACTAGAACCTTTATAGAGAATATAGCTTAGCTAATAATGATAAATTAATAGAATAATAAAGAATAATGAAGAAACCATAATTTAAATAATTAAAATATAAAAGGAGGAGTAGCGTAATACGTTCAAGCAAAAATAACTCCATATTTTTTTTAATAATATAACTAATCTATAAAACCCTCAAATATACCTCTAGAATATTATTTCCCAAGATGTGAAAGGGTAATTTTGTTGAATGTTATGTTTGGTGCACTATAGAAGGGGCTTAAGAAGAGATGGAAATTAAAATGAAAAAGTCATATGTATTAATGATCAAATGTTAACAATCATGTATCTAAAATATTTAAAAATATAAATAAAATTAAAAAATTATCTAACATTACAATTTATATAATATTTGAGATCTAATTTACATTACTAATAGGCTATATTTTTTATTTATTTTTATATATGAATGAAATCACATAAAATAACCAAACTACCAAATTGGGAATTCAGAGATACATCCTTATTTTGCATTCCAATATCTCACATTTTTTTGTACATTCAATTTAATTAAGCTTTATTTAGGATATAATTGTTAAATTTTATTTCATGGAGTCATTTTGTTTTTGAAAAAGAAAGCAGGTTTTATAAGGACCTGAAACTTGAACAAAAAAGAGAGTTAAAAAGTAGCATCCAAGATCCAAAAAAGGTAGCATAGATAGAATAGAAGCTGGCACAAAAAAAAATCCAATTGCCAAACAAAAGATAAATAACCACCAAAAGACACAGAACTAAAACACAACAACTAGGAAAAACCTAAGAACAACAACCAAACCTAGACCATATTCTTTATGAGATCTTCAGCTTCAAGTTCTAGTTAGTCCACTGTGTTGTCTGCCTTCTTCAGCTTCTGAATCTCCTAGTTAAAAGGCATCTCCAATTTCTATTTTCCTGGTGCTGGCACGAGTCCTTTTGTTGGGACCAATGATCTTCACATCTAAGGAATTCTTGTCATCAACAACTTTAAAAATATACTTCTCATTAACTGAGCTTTCTAGTTTAGCAATCAAGATGCACAAGTGTTCAACAAAGGCCTTCATAATTTATAGCTTTGATCCACAATATGCTTTAGGGTTTTATCCATGCTGCTAGTTCTATTTTCCACTATGTTGATCCTATCCTCAAATTCCTTGATCCTGGAAGTACTGATCTTAACCATGTCTTCATTATCATTGATGCCAATGACATTTACAACATCCTTTCCCATCACATTCACTTCAATAAGATCAATATTTCTTCCCATAGCCCTATGTTTTATCTTCAAATCCTTAATTTCATGAAAAGACCATTTAGTAATTTTGTAAAAATCCACAATCACTTCTTTGGCAGTTTGTAAAACATTAATATCACTATCCTTAGAGTGCCTGTCTAGGGATTTTAGAGTATGAATCAGATAAGGGTCAACAATAAACCCAATAGTCTCCTTCTGAGCTAACACACTGGGGCCCATAACAAATCTCTATTTTGGAATTAACGGTTTAAAAGGGACAAAATACACAAGGGTAGGGCCACATTTTTCAATAGAAGGGTTGACATTATGATACAGATTCTAGGGTGGTCATGGAGGGCAAGGGCCGCAGTTAATATCTACCTCTAGGCTAGGGCTTTTATTCCTGGGAGGATAGATATAATTTTCTTCAGTGGAGAGGGCCTACAAATCACTTCAACATCATTATCCATACCATCACCACTAGTCTCATTAACATCATTAGAATCCTCCAATTCCAACTTCTTTTTAATCCTTTTTTCCTTGTTCTTAACAAACAACAACCTTTTCTTTTTAGTAGGTGACTATGGGCCAGGATTCCCTTTCCTCTTAGTAGAGATGATGGGGGAGAAATCAGAATCAGACCCCTCCCCAAAGTCAGTGTCAGTATAATCATCATCATCAGTGTCATCACCAGACTCAAAGACCTCTTCAGTATCCCTGTGAACATAGATACTTTGTTCCATTGAATTAGCTTTAAAATTCTCAAATAAAAGAACCATTAAAGCTTCATGAAGGATGGGATTGGAAGCCTCCTTATCTCTTATGATCCTAATATAAGTATTCATACAAAAAAAGAGGTAATGAGGGATAGATACCTTTTTGTTGTGTCAAAAAATGGTTCAAGAGGATGAAGTGGTAGCCATACACCTTCATGAATCTCCCTTCTAGGGTAATGTACTGCATAATAGCCTTTAAAACCCTTCTCCAAATTCTCTTTAGCGCTTTCAAAGAGTAGTAGGACTTGTCAATTTTAATCAATTTATCTCTTTCCTCCTTCTCTTTAGGAAAAGCATTAACTGCCTCATTTGTAAGCCTTCTATCTTTGTAGAATTTCTTTCCCTCAAAAGAAATTCTAGTAACTTCATCAATTAGTGCTTCATCAACTTTCACCTTCTAGCCCAAAATAACCAAACTTACTTCATTCCACTCCTTTTTGAAGAGCTTAGTAACAATAGGGTTATTTCTATGAAGGTGATTCATGAAAGTGGTAATCCCCCCCTCTAAAATCTCCCACGCTCTAGCCATATTATCTCATAGGAAATGGGCTCCATTCTTTTCCTATTCCCACCCATATAATCAAAGAGGCTTTGATGAATATTGGGGAAAAGAGTAAAACACCAAAGAGAACCATCGTTGTAGCAACCGAGAAGAAAGGCCAATAAAAAATTTAACCCAAGAAATTCCCAGAAAGCATGTGACATAAAATCAAATTGACTTGCTCTACTGTCAAAAGGACTGCAACCATTACTTTCCATTATTATTCCTCTCATGTGATTTTGTATTATCATCATCAAAGATTTCCTTGTATCTTCCATTAATGTGGTCATGATTGAGATAATTTCTCACCTCCACCGGACGATCCACCTCATTGTGCTACACATCCTTTTCTTTGCCTTAATTGCCACATTGAAAAGTTGATATGCCACCGTATTAACTTTCCGCTATCCATGAGTAATAAAATAATTTTCAAAAGATTTTATAATTTTTATAGCCTCATCAATGATATTTTTAATAGTCCAAGAGGGTTCGTTTAAATTATCAAGGCATCTTATGATGTTGTTTGAGTCTCTCTCCACCCACACCTTAGTATAACCAAGACTTTTCACTAGCCTTAGAGATTGGAGAGAATCCATAACTTTGGCTAAGTGGTTAGTCTAAGAACCCAAGGGGAGTTCCACCATCACAACACACTGGCCTAGATTGTTTCTTATCCCCCCCCCCACACCCAGCCGACCCAGGATTACCTTTAGCCACCCCATGAAAGTTAATTTTAACCTGACCAATAGGAGGGTAGTACCATTTACTATTCTTCTTGTCCTCTTTCTTGGCTTGGTTAGAAGAACATTTTCAAATCTCATGACTAAGAGAGATATTAGAGGAGGGGTGATGGAATTAAAAATTTTCATTGATAGCTTTGATAATCTTGACAATCACAACCTTAGGAGAAGTACCCTTCTCTCTGACCACCATGTTATTTATCTCCTTCTTGATTCCCCCAAAAATATGAGGAAGGATGAAAGACCAGATCATCTAAATATCTTTGGACTGGGAAGGACAAGACCATTCAACAAAGAAATCTTGGACAAAAAGGGGGAAAGTCCAACAAACCTCAAGCTTATTCAAAATAGCACTCTAGATGAAATAAGAAAAAAACAATGTAAGAAGATATGGTTAACATGTTCCTGTTCACTAAGGCAAAGACAACATTTGTTAAGCTGATAAATCCCTCTCCGACACAAATTATCTAAAGTTAAAATTTTATTTTGAAGGAGAATCTAAAAAAATATATTCACCTTTAGAGTGAGACCCTTTATCCAAGCATTAGCCCATCAAGGAGGGGAGACTAAGAGGCTGAGAGAAAATGAAAGGCTAAAGTTACTGAATAGGATCCTAGAGGAGAAGCTTTCCAAATCAATAAATCCTCAACCTCCGCATTGATAACAAAAGAATTGAGCATAACCATTAGAGGAGTCAGAGAGGGACTAATGAAAGAAAGGTCCAACCATTTTCCACCCACCCAATAGTCAACAACTTTAGAACCAAATATAGCTTTACAAAGAGGATAAAATTGGGCAAAAGAAGAAGAAAAAGTAAGATCTTCCTCTTGAAATCAACAATCCTCCTAGAATTAAATAGTCTTACCATTACCAAGCTTCCATCCAAGAGCCTTGGCAGCCAAACTCCTCACTTGTAAAATTTTGTTCCAAATGATTGAACCATAGAGTATCTCAGCAGAAGCAACAAAACTGCATTAAGTTTGGGAGAGAGTTAAGATACTTACTCTTAAGAATAGAACTCCATTCTCCGAAGAAACTATATAATCTCCAAACTTGTTTACAAAGAAGAGCATTATTAAAGGATCTAATGCTTCTAATCCCTAGACCTCTTGCACTTCTTGGTCTATAGACTTTGTCCCAAGCTATGAGAGGCAGTCTTTTTTTCTACTCAACTGTTGATATTATGGCCTTACAAAAAATATATTATGCCTTGGATAATAATAATAAATATATAGAATATATATTTATTATTATTTGATATATATAAATAATAATATTAAATATAAGGGAATATTTAATATTTATTGTTTATCAATACATCAATTTTAAATGCTTAATGGTTTAATTTAAATAATAATTAGAAAGGGCCCAAGTCGGCCTCTTGGGCAAGTATATTTATTATTTAAATTATCCAAGTTAGCCTCTTAAGGAGGCACTCCATTTTCATATATAAGTAGATCGATTCTTGAAGGAGATATATAAAAAACATAACATATTATCTTCTCTCCAAGATTCGGTTCCTACATGTTGATCAAATTTATCCAACTTCTAGAAAATTACAACAATTGTCCTCTTCTCCAAATCTGATTATCAAGGGTGGAGATCTTGTTTGTAGCAGTCAAACTAGTGCAATCATAACCTCTACAAATTTGTGTGAAGAAGGCTTGCAAAATCGCAAGGTGCTAAAGCAAAATGATGTCTAGGTGCTTGTGTAATTGTCAACCTATCTTCAATTTCTGGGTACTATCTTATTCACTCTTGTGCCTATGTTATTTCCTGTGCTTAGTCTAAATGGAAAGATCTCTATAGTTTGTACATTCCTAGCATAAATCTAGAAAATACTAATATGGTATCAGAGCCTAGGTAGAGAAAAGATTCATTTCAAATTTAGGAATTCAAACTAACTCTTTCAACTAAGTTGGTTATCATGTCAACCGGGATTAGACCCAAAGATAGGCTTGAGGGAGATATTAATTTTACATCTTGGAAGATGAGGTTATTAATCATTTTAAGGGAATTGGAAATTACTTCAATCATTGATGATCCTCCTAAAGATAATATGGATGCGGATGAAAAGAAGGAATGGAACAAAAACAATAATAAAGCAATGAGAAGAATTGTTGATAGTGTTAAAGATCACATTGTGCCAACAATTGCAAATCTAGAGAATGCATATGAGATGTTCACTTCATTAACTGGCATGTTTCAGATCAACAACACAAATAGGGTCCTAGCTCTCAAAAATAACCTCTACCGGATCAAGATGAATCAAGGGGAGTCAATCACATCCTACTTCATGAGGATCAATGAGCTAAGGAATCAACTATCATCAATTAGGTTCAATTATGATAATAAATAGCTAGCTGTGACAACTCTTAATGGATTGCCTCTTACTTGGGATGCATTCATTCAAGGGATTAGTGCACGTTCCAAATTACCTACTCTTGATAGACAACAGACCGATTGTCTTCAAGAAGAAGCAAGATTAATATCAAGAGGCTCAATCTTCAAGGAAGATATATAAGTTCTTTACTCTCAAAACTTGAAAAGGGGGGATGGGAAATTCAAGAAGAGAGAATTCCAAAAGGATAAGAGGAATGAAAATGAAGGAAGTTCAAAGGAAAAAGAGGGAAGAGGGAATAAATTTAAGAAGATGAAAACTTTCAAGAGGGACTTCTCTAAAACTCAATGCTATAAATGTGAGAAGTTTGGTCACATAGCTATAAATTGTCCTGAGAGGAACAACCTTCAAGCATCCTTTGTGGAGATAAAAGAACCCGAATCTGAGCACTTTGCACTTTGAGAGGGAGTTGCAATTTGAAGAGGGAGTTTTATATATGGGCTCACTTGTGAAATTGTCTAAGTTATAAACTCTTTTTGCTATTACATACATCTACATTTTTGTATCTGATTTTCGTATGAGTGTGGCACCATACACAGCTATTAAATTCTAACTATCTTGTGTTTTTCTATGGAAGCATATTTTTGTTTTATATGCATGGATGCATACTTTACCTTAGCATACGTCTTACTTATGTATGGGATCATACACAACTGATTAGCAACATATTTTATGTTATGCATGAGGAGCATACATTACATTATGAACAATTACATTACATTATGAATAGTTACATTGACATATTTTTACATTATGACATATGTTATACCTTACGGTGTTATGGGAACTCACACAACTGATTGTTAGTATAACTAATTAACTATTTTCTTTATTGATGCATGAGTGCATACATTATTGATTAATGAATGTAGGAACATACTTACATTGGCATATGTTGTGTATGTTACATTTTACAATTGGTATTTTTTTGGGGAACATACATTATGATACTTAGAGATAATGTTGTTGTATGCATGGGAGCATACTTTATATGGATATATGATATCCTTTATATGTGTGAATACATTTCTTTATAGAGGGAACTATATTTCATCTTGCTATGATCACATTGCACATGGTTATATGTTGGACAAATTTGATTACTCTTATGTGGTGAGACTTATGTGATTACTCGTATGCTTATGGCTAAGACTTGTCTATGGATACTAGATGAATTATGCTTTTTCTATGAGAGAACTACATTTGGATATTGGTTATTACATTTGGCTACTTAATATGATTGTATGGACACATGTCATATGTATACTTTAGCATGTATGTATGAAGCATACTTTAGTGGCTTATTGTGTATGTAAGGATCATACTTTCTTTTATAGCTGAGTCTATATTTATAGATGAGACTATATTACATGTGGTTCTATGTGTGAACACATTTCTTTTACATTGAACTTGATTCTTATGATTATAAGATCATATTGGTTACTCTTATGCTTATGTGGATTCATGAGATAAGATTTTTATTATGAGATACATTTGGTTATACTATGCATATGGCTAAGTTGTTTCTTATAAATTGGATACTTGGAGAATATCATGGATTTGATATTCTTCTCATGGATCAGGGATCCATTGTTGAGTATTTGGTGGACATCATGGACTTGATGTCTGGAGACCATTGCTCTAAGCATTTGGTGAATATCATGGACTTGATATTCATTAGACCAATGCTCATGATATCATGGACTTGATATCTCATGGATCAGGGATCCACATCTGAGTAATTGGTTGACATCATGGACTTGATGTTGATAGGCCATTACTCTGAGCACTTGGTGAATATCATGGACTTAATATTCATTAGACCAATGCTCTTAACATCATGAACTTGATGTTTCTTTAATGATATGGATTTAGTTATCCACAAATTGGTTGGTATACATAATGGACTTGATGATACCATGAATATCATGGACTTGATATTCTATTGGCTAAGTCAAGGGGACTCGTGGATCTAAGTTATCCACAAATTGGATAGTAAATTTCATGGATTTGATGGTTGACTCAAGATGACTTTTATTTGGAAAGTATCATGGACTTGATACTACCTTGAATATCATGGACTTGATATTCAAAAGATTCAAGGTGATTCATGGATCTAGGAAATCCAAAAATTAATTAAAAATATCATGAATTTAATATCATGGACTTGATATCACTTATGGTTGGTAAACATCATGGACTTGATGTTATCATGAATATCATGGACTTGATATTCTTGGATCATGGAGACTAGTGGATCTAGGAAATCCACATTTGGATGGTAAGCATCATATGATATGATGTTTCTCATACGAATATGAGCTATATGGTTGAGGAATAATGAAGAAAATTTTTGTTCTCATTATATCTTGTAGATATATCTCTACTATCATAGATGAGATATCTATGGCATCATTGGATAAGGAATCCATTTTGGTTATGTTTTTGTGCTTTGAGTCAGGAAGACTCATGGAGCTAGGAAATCCACATCCGGTTGGTAATTAAGCATCTTGTGATTTGATGTTACCATGGAAAGATGATTTTCATATAAATATGAAATCTGTGGTTGGGAATGATAATGAACATATGTTTTCTTATCAAAATTGGTAAATTGAAGATCTACTTTCATAGATGTGAGATCTATGGATTTTTTATATGAAATCCATTTTGGTTATGTTTTGTGATGAAGATTCCATGAGTGGATCTTTGCCTCAAGTCCAAGAGGGAGTGTTGATATTATGGCCTTTACAACAAATATCTTATGCCTTGGATAATAATAATAAATATATAGAATATATATTTATTATTATTCGATATATATAAATAATAATATTAAATATAAGGGAATATTTAATATTTATTGTTTATCAAAAATTCATTTTATATGCTTAATGGTTTAATTTAAATAATAATTATAAAGGGCCCAAGTTGGCATCTTGGGCAAGTATATTTATTATTTAAATTATCCAAGTCGGCCTCTTAAGGAGGCACTCCATTTGTATATAGAAGTAGATCGATTCTTGAAGGAGATATATTAAAAACATAACATATTATCTTCTCTCCAAGATTCAGTTCTTACATGTTGATCGAATTTATACAACTGCTAGATAATTACAATGATTGTCCTCTTCTCCAAATCTAATTATCAAGGGTGGAAATCTTGTTTGTAGCAGTCAAACTAGTGCAATCATAACCTTTGCAAATTTGTGTGAAGAAGGCTTGCAAAATTGCAAGGTGCTGAAGCGAAATGATGTCTAGGTGCTTGTGTAATTGTCAACCTATAAGGCTACACTCATAAGGAAGATCAAAGCATAAAGGGAGAGCATATCAACATCATAAAAGGTTTGTTTCTATAGAAAACTAGAAATTATTAATAGGTAACGACTTTTGGTCTCACTGGCTGCTCCAAATACACATACTTGTGAAGGCAAACTTGAAGATAACTAGTTGCAGATCTGAGTTTACATCTTCAATTTTTGGGTACTATCTTATTCACTCTTGTGGGACTATGTTATTTCTTGTTCTTAGTCTAAATTGAAAGATCTCTATAGTTTGTACATTCCTAGCAAAATTCTAGAAAATACTAACATTAACACCCGTCCACAAGAAATTTTTTTGAGTTCTCTCAGTAGCCTCTACAAATTTTGTAGGAATTATAAAAAGAATAAGAACATAAATAGGGAGGCTCTGAAGAGAGGATTTAAGAATTTGAAATTTACTAGCATGACTTAGAAGAGTCCCTTTGCAGCCTATAAGCTTCCTGTGAAATTTGTCCACCAACCCGCTTCAAAAACATCAAAAGATTTTCTACACTAAGGAATTTCAAGATAAATTGATGACAGCGACTAAATATAGAATCCAAGAATAAGAGATATTCTTTGTTGTCTATCCTCAGGAGTATTAATGAATAAAAGAGAAATTTTGTCATAATTGATTGAAGCTATCCCGTCCCCCTAGTGCAATAATTCAAGGCTTTCTTTAGATTTGTAGCTTTAGGAAATCGTAGCAGCTCCAGAAAAAATAGTATCATCCACAAATTTTTGATGAGAGTAGGTAACATTAGCCGAGGAAAGCTTAATCCCTTTCAAAGATCCATTGGAAAGAAGATAGGAGATCTTCCAACCTAGGCATTCCACCATAATAATAAACATGATTAGAGATAAAGGATCTTTCTGTCTTAAACCCCTTGAAGATCTGAAAAAAAGGAGTAGGAGAACCATTCACCATAACCAAGAGGTAAGGAGAAGAAATCAGCTCTGATGTTAATTGAACTACCCTATCCCCAGATCTAAAAGTAGTTAGTACCTTGAAGAGGAAATACCAATCCACACAATCAGATGCTTTAGAGAGATCTGGTTTCATTAAAAAAAATTGGTTTTAAGAGACATCAAGAGAGTGAATACACTCATGCATCATGATAATTGAGTCCGAGATTTGTCTGCCAGGCACAAACCCATTTTGTCGAGGGGCAATGATATCAAACAAAAGTTTTAGTAATCTCTAAGTAAGAGCCTTCGAGATAATTTTGTAAAAGGATTTGCAGAGGCTAATTGGTCTAAATATCTCCATAGAATCAACATTAGAAACTTTAGAAATGAGGACTGAGAAGGTTGCAATGATCTCCTTCAAAATATGACCTAATCCAAAGAAATCATGCACCACCCTAATAATATATGTATGAACAATATCCTAGAAGTTAAGGTAAAATAACATTGGAAAACCATCAGGCCCAAGGGATTTATTCCATCCAAAAGAAAATACTGCATTCCTGACCTCTTCTGTAGTAGGGATAACTGCTAGTTTTTTATTCTACTCTTGATTGATTAACTTTATAATATATTATAAAAGAGTATTCTGGTATTCAACACTAAGATTACCACCACAAAAAAATTTCTAGCCTCCTTCCAAATATCTTCCTCTTCAAATGAAAGGTTACCATTAATAAGTAATCTAAAAATTCTATTTGCAACCCTGTGTTTAGAAGCTATCATGTGGAAGAAACTAGTGTTCTTATCATTGAAAGATAGCCAGAGGGATCTTGATTTTTGTTTCCAATGTTATTCCTCCTTAGAGATGATATTATGATATTTCACTAGAATTTCACATTCTTCTTTATAGAAACCATCAGACCAACCCTCATTTTGAATTCTATCTTGAATAACTCAAAGATCCATTTTAAGAGAAGATTTAACAATAAAGATATCCCCAAAAAATTACCTTTTCCAAATTTTCACCGTATGTTTAACATATCTTAATTTCTTGGCTACTCTATACATTGCTGAACCTTCCACTTTAATACTCCACCAATCCCTAATAGAGGGATCCAAATTAGGATGCTCTAACCATACTTTCTCAAATCTAAAGGGATAATTCCTTTTTCCATTAATTGGATCACCAACAAAGGTGATAGGATGATGATCTTAACTAATTCTTAGAAGGTCAGACAAGTAATAGTGGTGGGATACCAACCACTCCTTAGAGATCAGGGCCCTGTTTAGGTGAACCTAGATAAGGTCATTCCCAATGCGTCTGTTCGACCAAGTATAATTAGCTCCCTGAAGCTCCATATAAAAAAGGGAAAGAGAGTCAATGAAATTCATCAGATCCAGTCTGCTATCCAATTGGGAAGGAACTCCCCCACTCTTCTCATCCTCCTTTAGAGAAGTTTTGAAGTCTCCCACAATGATCCATCTCTCTTGGGAAAACATAGCTCTATTTTCCATTATTTTCTTCCAGAACATTTTCCTACCTTGTTTAGAATTAGGGGAATAGATATTATTTAACATCCACATAGTACCATATTTTACGTACAAATGTCTTTAAAAATATAATGATTTAAGTTTGTGAGGTTACATTTGAAGGATTGTAATTAAAGGGGCCATATTAAACACTTTTTATAAAATTCACTTGGATCAAACCCCTATAGTCTTAAATCATACCTACAACGTTGTCTCCTCTCCACTATCATTATTGACAAAAATCCACTTTTACTTTACCATTTGAGGGGTCAAATTAATTCATGTAAAAATTATATTTTATAAGTATGTTTATCTTATTATAAGCTTTCCAAAAATCATATTTTTAAATATATTTATTTCATTATTATATTTATTTTTAATTTTATATGAATATAGGTTTTACACTTGACATTAATTTTTTTGTTTCATACATGTGGAAAAATAGGAAAATAGACAAAAAATCTAAAAAATATAATTTCCTTAAGCATTGATATCCTCATTTCAACAATCAAAGAAGTTAATTCAAGATGCATACAAAATAAGTTTTTCATGACGACATACACCTCTATCCAAATTATAGTTACTCTAACTTCAAAAATTAATTAAAAAGCATATGCAACAAAACAATCATGAAAAAATATCATGCACTAGCTATTGATGTGAAAAATATATAATTTAAAGATTAGCATTTTTATTTTATAAAAAATGTTATGCATGATGACATAATTGTCACTTTTTTAAAATGTTGACAACCATAAAAATAAGTCAGTAAAAGTTATGTAAAAATATTCACAATTCATTTCTAATTAATTATTTTTTAAATAATGTACACAAAAATATCACAAATCATTAGTTTGCTTCTTGTTCAAATTCCTAATAGTTTAGCTATTATAAGTGTCAAAAGTGATGATCTGGTATAAAATATTAATTCACTATCTTGATTTGGCCAAAAAGTGTGAACCACTATTGTGGGGTTCGATTAGTTCAAACTAAGTAGCTTAGGGTGTAGTCTCTTTTATGGTACCCCCATGATCGCCTCTTCCCCTCATATCTATATGATGTTATTTTAGAGAACAAAACATTTCATTTTATATTGTGCACATAGGGGTCAAACACAATCACTTGCATATGAGATTATGTGTTTGTGTGTTTGCGCACATACACACATACACACATATATACATGCATGCACACATGCGTACACACACACACACATACACACACACACACCACTAGTACATTTGAGGCCAAATTCTGACGGCCATGTGTCGGATTTGCAATGCCTATTTGTCAAAACTTCGACAAATGTGTCCGTCGGCATTTTTGCGTTGGAAATGGCGACGAAGTGATAACTGTCGATAGTCCGAAATCATTTCTCATCGGAACAGACCACATAAATAGTAATTTTACTATGTGACTGATTTGTCAAAAAATAGTTCTTACGATGTTTCTTCTATCGGAAAGGCGACGGATATGCAGTAGATGTTCGACAGGAGAACCCGTCGGATGTATAGCAATCCCGTCACAAAAATTTGTCAGATTGGGTTTCCATTTGGCAGCGTACCTGTCGTATATCTGATGATATGTAATAAACTACCGACAAGAGAATCCGTCGGACGTATAGTGCTTTTGTTGAAAAAGCGACGAATGAGCATAGTAAAGATAACAAAGCTCAAGAGACCATCATAGTTGGTCTCCGTCTTTGGTCCTCATACTGACAAAATATTTTAAATTTTGTTAGCTCATCAAATGAGGGGATTTGAAAGAATTTAATAGAATATTTTCATGATAACATATATTATTTAAGTTGACATTGCATGAATTTATCGACTCCGCACACTTGTATACTACGAACATAGCCATAAAGAAGCATCTCCTCCCATGGCCTACATTACTCAAGCCATGGGAGGGGATGCTTCTTTATGGTTGTGCTCAATGTATACAAGTGCATGAAGTAGATAAATTCGTTCACTGTCGAACTAAAATAATATACGTTATACATGAAAATATCATCCATTAAATTCTTTCAAATCACCGCATTTGATGAGCTAACGAAATGTAAAATGTTTTGTCAGTATATGGACCAAAGACACACCAATTATGATGGTCTCTTGAGCTTTGCTATCTTTAGTCCTAGCTACTGGGTAAGGGCTGAAAGACTTATACCTGTCGATCATTGAGAATAATCACCGCCTTGCCTTTATGTACATTGCACAATATCCAATATAAGAGAAGGTAGAAAATATGAATGGATAAAAGAAATGAAAGACAATAAAATTATCTTGTTGTTTACCTTATAATTGATCCCAGTCTCACAAAAGTAATTTTATACAATGACTAGCACATTTCCTGCATGGATGAGAAATAGTATCCAAAGTTTCTAGATTATGAGAAGAGGTATGAGTGGAGGCCAAAAAAGGGACATTTATGAAGGTTGTATAGACCTAGTACTGAATCATCATCTCTGCACTGGTACTCAATCTAGAAACCCTCTCTAGCAAATCTCCACATCTAGCAAATCTCCACAAAAATCCCTTCTGGCCTCTACTACATATACGTCTTCTCAGTATCTAAAAATTCTCCATCATTGATTCCCATTTTTTTTCACCATCTCCGTGGACTGATACCTTAAATTATTGAGCTTCTCTTTGTTTCGAGAATAGTTTAACATTATCTACTTAATAGGGCCAACCACATGAAGGTGGAAGCTCATTTGGCCCCTCCTAGGAGCCTCTTATGACCCTTTATGACATTTTAAGACCTCTAAGCTATGTATTCTTAGGGGTCGTAAAGGGTCATAAGGGGTCCTGGGACACAACAGCTGAGAAACATAAATGTAGGCATCATGGTCAGAAGTTTTTGGAGACAACATAATTGAGTGGTATACCCAAATGATGTAAAGCAACCACTACTCCTTTGGAACCAGAGTAGTAGTAGTTGCTTTGCATCGTCTGGGTATACAATTCAATTATGTTGTCTCCAAAAAATTGTGACCATGATGCCTACATTTATGTTTCTCAGCTCTCGTGTTTATGTGTTTGGGAAGACATATTTCTAGCCTGGACTTGGATCCTATGACAATTAGCTTCATAACAATGAAGTAGATGACAGATGAGAAATTAGCTTCCTAAGAAAAATCCCATAAATGAACTATGTGTACCCCAATTCTTGTGCCCTCTATGTGTACCCAAAGGATATATTTGAAACAACAAGGGCAAGGCTTAAAGAAGTTAATTTTGCATCACTAGACAGATCTATATGTTTTATCCACAATGACCAAACTTCATGATGCAGGAGCATCCTAGGATTCTTGGCAATCCTGTATCAAACAAAAATATGTTTGTCTTTGAAGGTAGATTGTTAGTTTTGGTCTTGGTTTGGAGAGTTCTTGCTCGGTTTGGGAGACTAGTTGCTTGGTTTATATGGTTACTGGGGTGCTCGGTCTCTAAAGAATGCTTAGTAATTGAAGGTGTTGGTTCACTGGCGCTTGGCGATAACTGCGTTGCTCGGTCATGCTTGGCGTGGTTGGTCGACTGTTGCTCGATTATTTCTTCTGTTGCTCAGTGTTCTTGCTTACTGACTAGATTATTTTGTTAGATAGGCTTGGCCGACTTGTTGGTGTAATTAAATATTTACTAATTACACTTTACTTAAGTTTACTTAGGATAATGCATTTGCATATTAGTTTTCATTGTGACACCTACGAGTTTGCATTTAATTTTAGCACATGGTTAGGAGAACTTCCACTTTAGGTGTGATAGTTGTCATCACATACCTCTTTGTGTGTGAGATCCACCTTTAGTGCTGTTATCACATTATCATCCTCTCATTGTTGCACATGTTGCACATACTTTGATGTACAATGGAGGATGATCCACCTTTGGTGGACATGTGATTCCACCATGGCTAGTTGATAGCTTATCACTTGCATAACTTCTTGGTATCATGCATTGCCTATATATTGAGGCATTCTACATTGTATGTAATCAATCATTGATTCTATTATTCATTATTTGATCATTGGATCATATCATATTTTCTCTCTCTTGTGCTATCTCTTGAGCTTCTAGATCTTGGTGTTTATTCTTTGCCTTAGGCAAATTCTTACACAATTGGTGCTTTTAATTTGGGTCGCGCTCCTCGAGTTATGGATTGACCATTGGACATGTGGGGACCTAAATCTGGCATATTGCATTCTTCTATGCAGATTTGATGACCATTTGGGGCCATCTTTGAGAGTTTATTGATTTTGTAAGGCTATGTGAGAGTTGATTGATGTTTTAGCATTTAATATTTGTTTATAGAGATTTATTATTTCTTCAGCCGACTTGTGGCTGAAAGTTAGTATTTATAGGATGCTTGGGTAGTTGTTTAGGGAGGAGATGGGTGAAAAGGAAGGTTAGTAGGCTATGAGCTTAGGAGCAGGAAGATTTCTTGGAAGTTTGAGTACAAGTTTAGATCTTTCTTGGGTGCCTACCAGTGTGCTACCTGTTGCAGACTTGGACTAGCTGGATGCTGATGTTGGGGAAAAGATTTGGATCCTGCGAGATCTTGTAGACTGTTATTTGCATTGTAATTGGCCATAACCGGGAAGGCCTTACAACCCAACACATTTCATGTAATCGATGTTTTCATGAATATAGACTTATGTTTCATCTCAGATCTACTGTTTGTATTGTGTATTTCCGCTGCATATTGGTTTGGTTGCAAGGTCGATCAATCCTTAATTGGATCCACTGAGCTTGACTACATTAGGTGGTATCAGAGTGAAGTTTGTTCCTATCAGAGTGAAGTTTGTTCTTGTTTGAGAAAAGTCTATTCCTGTTGGAGCCGAGTGGATCTTGTATATCTAGATCTTGATTTGAAGATGCCTCCAAGGAGAAATCACGAGATCTCTAAAGAAGAGGAAGCTACTAGAGAATTCTATCTTGATGATTTTAGGGCTTTGCAGAAACAAGTGCAAGACCTAGAAGAGGAATTGAGAAAGAAGAAGCCTACCTTGAAGGAGGATAGTGATGATGAATCTGAGGAAGATCATTTTGAAGAAGTTGTAGAAGAAGCCAGAGATTCAGAGGAGAATCAAATTCTGAAAGCTATGTCTAAGATTGGGAAAAGACCTAAGATGGAAGTTTCTGCATTTGCTGGAAGCCTTAGGCCATAAGAATTGATTGATTGGATCAATGAGATTGATGAATACTTTGAGTATGAAGAAATAGAAGATCTTGATAGGGTTAGATTTGCAAAGACTAAGTTGAAGGGTCATGCAAATATCTGGTGGAGAGAAGTTCAGTTGGAAAGAGGTAGAAGAGGAAAAGAAAAGATCACTAAATGGAACCAAATGGTTGACAAGTTAAAGAAGCAATTTATTTCGGTGGATTATGAATTGGATATGTTTAAGAAGATGCAAGCTTTGAAGTAGACTAACAAATTAGTATAGGAGTATACTGAGGAGTTTTATAGAATCTTGATTAGGACTGGTCATTTTAAAGCTGATAAAGAGAAGGTTGCTAGGTATGTCTATGGTTTGAAACCTAGTATTCAAGAAGAGTTACTTACAGTTCAGATGACAAAAATCAGTGATGCTTATCAGATGGCATTGAAGATTGAAGAGAAGCTGAATAGGAAGTATGAAGGAAAACAAAATAGTAGGGATCGAGGGGGTAAAACTAGTGAGATAGTTGTTGAGAGTAATGTGATAGAGAATCCTAAGCCTGATGTGGGGTCTAGTAGTGGTCAAGTTACTAAGAATGCTGGACAGAGGGGAAAGTGGAAGAATGAGTTCATTGGCACTTGTTATAACTATGGTGAAGTTGGTCATAGAAGTTGGCAGTGTCCTAAGAAAAGGGTTGCATTAGCTACCGAAGAAGACATTGAAAATGTTCCTGAGAAAGGTGAATGTCTTGTCACTAGGAGATTAGTTGCATGTGTTCCTGAACCAGTACAAAGAAGGAATTTGTTCAGAACCAGATGTAAGTGCAAGAATAAGGTATGTAATGTCATAGTTGATGGTGGCAGTTCTGAAAACTTTATTTCAGATGAAATGGTTAATAAATTGAATTTGGATAGAAGGAAGCATCCTAATCCTTATCAGATTAGTTGGATACAAGATGTTTCTAAGGTTAGAGTTGAAGAAAAATGCTTGGTTAAGTTTCAGATTGGATCTTACCATGATGAGATATTGTGTGATGTATTGCCTATGGATGCTTGTCATCTGTTGCTTGGTAGACCATGGCAGTTTGATAGAAATGTGTTGTTTGATGGTCATGCTAATACCTATGTGGTTAGGCATGAAGGAGCTCGGCATAAGCTGATACCTTTATAGGAGATAGGGGCTAAATGATGTGGAGTTATTAGGTGTTGTCCTTATGACAAACCTTAGGAGTAGAAGGTTGATGAACCTATTCCTGTTAAATCTAGTTTGAAGGAGAAAGAGAATGATATCTCTTGAGAGTTTGTTGAGATTAAGAAGTAGATGGTCTTGCTGGCAGAGATGGTTCAATAGATGGTGACATTTATGACATAGAGAGATGCAGATGATACTGAGTTGGTTAAGGAGTCTGGAGAGGATGAACCTTACTGAGGCATTGAGGTGGTCGGTAGTGGTCAGAGTCAGTTGCTATCTATTGCCGACCAAAGGGATAAATGAAGTGGAAGACAGAAGGACTTTCTACATGAGACAATAAATGAAGTGAAGGCTACTTGGGATGAAGGACAAGAAGAGATATGGGTGAAGAACAAATTCGACATACCCGTTTTGATTCCTGTGAGGCGTTCCTGATTTCCTTATGAGAAAATCTTTCTTACTTGGGGTGTCTGATGCAGGAGAATCCTAGGATTCTTGGCAATCCTGTATCAACCAAAAATTTGTTTGGGAGACTGTTTGCTCGGTTTATATGGTTACCGGGGTGCTCAGTCTCTGAAGAACGCTCGATAATTGAAGGTGTCAGTTCACTAGCGCTTGACGATAACTGTGTTGCTCGGTCATGCTTGGCATGGTCGGTCGACTGTTGCTCAGTTATTTATTCTGTTGCTTGGTGTTCTTGCTTACCGACTAGATTATTTTGTTAGATCGGCTTGGCCGACTGGTGCATTTAATTTGGGTCGTGCTCCTCGAGTTATGGATTGACCGTTGGACGTGTGGGGACCTAGATCTGGCATGTTGCATTCTTCTATGTGGATCTGATGACCATTTGGGGCCATCTTTGAGAGTTTATTGATTTTGTAAGGCTATGTGAGAGACAACTAATGTTTTAGCATTTAATATTTGTTTATAGAGATTTATTGTTTCTTCAGCTGACTTGTGGCTGGGAATCAATATTTATAGGATGCTTGGGAAGTTGTTTAGGGAGGAGATGGGTGAAAAGGAAGGTTAGTAGCCTGTGAGCTTAGGAGCAGGAAGATTTCTTGGAAGTTTGAGTACAAGTTTATATCTTTCTTGGGTGCCTACCAGTGTGCTGCCTATTACAAACCTGGACTAGATGGATGCTGATGTTGGGGAAAAGATTTGGATCCTACGAGATCTTGTAGAATTTTATTTTCATTATAATTGGCCATAACTAAGAAGGCCTTATAGCCCGACACATTGCATGTAATTGGTGTTTTCATGAATATAGACTTATGTTTCATATCAGATCTGCTGTTTGTATTGTGCATTTTCGCTGTATATTAGTTTGGCTGCAAGGTCGGTCAGTCCTTAATTGGATCCACCGAGCTTGACTGAATTACTTCATAAAACATACAGACCTGTCTAGTGATCATATTATGCTAAAGGTGGTGCCTAATGCTCTGCGGCTGCAACAACTATGTAAAGATAACTAGGCACCACCTTCAACACAATATATTCACTAGACAGGTCTGTATGTTTTATGAAGTTTGGTCATTGTGGATAAATATACAGATCTGTCTAGTGATGCAAAATTAACTTCTTTAAGCCTTACCCTTGTTGTTTCAAATATATCCTTTGGGTACGCACAGAGGGCACATGAATTGGGGTACATAGTTTATTTATAAGATTTTTCTTGGGAAGCTAATTGCTCAGCTCTCATCTGCTTCATTTATTATCAAGCTAGTTGTCAAAGGATCCAAGCCCAGGCTAGAAATATGTCTTCCCATTCTGTTTAAGCCATATTCCTTGTTCTTGTCAAACTTCCTTGGTACGGTAGGCATGTTCTCTGCAGTACTCTTCTTCAATCTGTGTTCGACGATAAGCATCATCATCTTCTTCTTCTTCCTAATTGTAGCCATAGCTTCCTTTTCATCAAGATTCAACTCGACTTCCCCCATCTCATCATCCTCATCACCCTCAGTTGCCATCCTAAGCCCTTCTTCCCTCTCCAGTTCTTCAAGCCTCTGCAAGATATCTATATCAATAAAGTCTACAACATTGTGTCCATCCATGATCTCAGGAATATCATCTTCTTTCCACTCTTCATTTGCCAAAATATGTTGCTTCTTCAAGCTTGTAGAGTAGTGGGCAATACTATAACTACAGGACCCCGAAACATCAAGGAAAAACAAAACAACCACCTTCAAATGAGTCAAGGCAATAATACTAAGCATCTCGATGGTGTTCCTGTCCTCCAAGGAGTGGTCCAAAATACCAGGGGTATCAATAACCTAGTACCTCAAGTACTTATAATCAATATGCCTGACAAACAGTGACTTAGTAGTAAAAGAATAAGGTTGCACATCCACATCTGGCCTAGTAATCTTATTAATAAAAGAACTCTTGCCAACATTAGGGTACCCACATATCAAAATAGTCCTGGTATTTCAACATACAGAGATTGAACCAAGTTGGGTTATTACATTTCCTTCTCACTTTGTATTGACTGAAGTTAAGTCTGATGCATTTTTTAATTGGAAGTTTGTGATATTAAATTGTTATCATGGTTATTTGAGTAAACCTTTATGAATGACCTGAATACAATGCTCTCTTGTTTAAACTAAACCATTCATATAAAAAATAAAAGACATTGCAAATTGACTTCGGAAAACAACTTCAGTCAAAGTGTTTAGAAAATACATTTAGATCAGCCTTAGGATATTACAAGGTATAAATCCAATTGGTGTCTCTTTGGTTGGTTACAATGTTGTCCTATCATTCATGGTGGAAGATGTGAAGGAGAATTTTGTAACTTCATGCAATATGCAAGGTACCACAGTCCATGGAGACATTATTGTTAAAAACTAAAACATGATTATGATTTTCTAAGTTTGACCAATAGTTTTTTGTCATCACATGTGCCTTGTAGTGAGGACATTCAAGAGAGGTTTGATGAGTATTCAGATTGCTCAAAGATTGATTTTGAATCCGCAATTGGTGAAGAACATGAAGTTGATATGGATAGGGATTCATTTGACACACCAACTCCTCTTCTCAATTGATAAGACTATGAGGAAAATCTAAATTTAGTGGTGTGTGGTGAATTTGAAGATGGAAGGAAAGAAAAGTCCCAAGTTTTGAATTTGGATAGTAGAGGCTCCTTTCCTCATTCTCACAAGTCTGCAGATTTGTCACAAGGATTAATCAGTAAAGAAGAGGCATCTAGAATTGGCATTCAAGATATAAAGGTTGGGCCTGACCATTGCACAAAAAAGGTGCTTGTATCCATTTAAAATTTGTCACCAGGGTATGACCATAATTTTGAGTTCATAACAATGACATAACTTCACTACCTCAAGATATGGCAGCCTTTGGTCAAGAAGAGAATAATGATTTACATCCTATATTTGAGGGTACACATGGTGCAAGCATGGGACATGATGGGATTGATATAACTCATCATAATTAATAAAATAACTCTTGCCAACATTAGGGTACCCACAGATCAAAATAGTCCTGGTATTTGGGTCAATAGATGACAACCTTTCCATATGCTGCCTCACCTGTTTGAGGTAAGCCAAACTTGGTCCAATTCTCTTAACAATGGTACACATCCGTCCAAGTGTAGCAACCTTCAAATATTTGTAGTGGTAAAGCGAATCCCCATATTTTATCAGCCTAACATAGTCTTTGGCCACTTTGGCAATGAGAACCTCAAAATAGAGAAAATAAACTTAGTAAAACTAGTCTATGCCACTGTTTGTGAGGGTATAGTCATGATAAGTGCCTCTCAAACCTCTCCAAACATGTAAGATTGTCTTTAAATACTTTATTGATCTCTTCTAAACATTAACCAAGTCAAACCTACATTTGAATCCAAACACAATAACCCAAAATGAAGGGTTTTGTATCCTTTAATGAATCTCAGTCACTGGTAACACATGGACAGTCAAACCACTAGTCTTCAAAGCATTCAATAAGTGAATATGAATGTTTGAAAACTATTCCTTATTGCATAGTGGAAAGAAAAAACCAAAACAAGACTTTAACACGTTTAAGATCACTGATTTCAATTAGAAACCTTTAACTCTCTTCAAACTCACAATACGTTGCATGTGTAGTACAAAACTCATGAGATTCTAAAGAAGGCCTCACTCTTAATCAGCCAAATATTCCTTGTACCACACAAAAAACTGTGTGATAACTATGTCTCCTCCAACCTTAATTGTTTAAGAATTCATCATATTAGATAAAGTATGTCTGATAATGAAGATTTGTTTGACAAATAGCAGGTCTTCTTTAGTATCTTATAATAACATGCTAAACTGAGAAAGGTGTTATCTGCATTTAATCTGCCAATTACTAATTGATTAAGCATATTATTACTATTCTTAATGTTCCATTTAAATGCATTTAACACAAAAAATAAATTTACAAAACTGAACCAATGGCATGTTTACAACAAAGGTGTAATAGAACTCCCAACAATTCTTAAACATACTTTATCTGATATGATAAATTCTTAAACAATTAAGGTTGGAGTAGACATAGTTATCACACACTTTTTTGTGAGGTACAAGGAAGATTTGGCTAGGTCAAATCTTCCTTCGTGCTAGCAGTCTACAAAATTAGACCTTTATTAACAATTTATCATATCAGATAAAGTATGTTTAAGAATTGTTGGGAATGGTCCTTTGGAGTGTATTAAATAGAATAGAATTTTCAGCATATTATTATTAGTCTATTTCTTTGTTGTAAACATGCCATTGGTTCAGTTTTAATCTATTGGCAGTGTGCCCTAGCCCATGCTTCATCTCCATTATTTGATGTTATTAGTGCTTATGCTCAAGGATGATTCACTGTTTTGAAATGTTGACTATGGTTATCAAATGGAAAAAATAGAAATTGTCAATCACATAGCATTTCACTGTTGTATGAGTGGATTGCGCTTAAACAAGGAGAAAACTCCTCAACACATCTTGGAAACCATTGAATTCAATAATAAATGAAACCTAACACCAACACTATTCCTTCCATTCACTTCTACCAAGAATAAAGCATTTAATCCATTCAACATTACATATAATCATTAGATAGTTACATTTCCTGACTATGTACAGGAATAATCATGACCAAAATGATCAAAAGTACTTTCACCCTTGCACAAGCTATTCCAAACTTCAAGTAAAATGAGCAATATGCTATATCAAATCATCCATATTCATAGTAACCATTCAAAGGATCATTTTGTCAATGAACCCTCTGTTTGCACCCCTGCGGCAAAGACTGGCAATATACATGAAATTTACATTTTTTATTACTAAAAGTGGTTTACATAGTTTCATAATTTTAAGGTTGACATTGTGGTAGAAGAAGTATTTAAAGATATTTACATGTCCCATATCTGTGAAATCGATACTATAGGTGATGAAGACCATGTTGAGGATGAGGGGGGTCTTAATCAAGGAGGGGCATAAGATGAATTTGTCTTGAGAGATGGGGAAGGAATTTTGGAAAATAGAACAATCAAGAAAAATAAATCTAAGTCCAAAAAGATAAATACGGGAGGAAAGAGGACGAGAGGGAGGAAGATTGTTCAGTTCTTATTAGAATATGTTGAGAATAGAAAAGACCAGAGAAAGTTAAGATTTGGGAGAGACTTGTTCTCTCTTGGAAAGAAATGAAGCTCATAACATGGAATTTTAGGGGTTACAATGCCCCTAACTAGAGACGTTTAATCAAAAAGTATTTTGAGACAAAACATGGAATTTTAGGGGTTGCAATGCACTTGCAGATCTTAGTGTTTTTGTTTAATGTTTATGGTCTAATTAAAATAGAAGAGAAGGAAGTTTGGAACAACATTTCAGAATCCATGAATGGTTGTGGAAAATGGTGGCAAATGATTGGAAGATTGTACTTGTTATTTAAGGAAATATGGGGTTTCAATTGTTCAAAAAATTATAGTATATCAAGAATAAGTGGAAGTGTTGGAACCAAATTCATTTCAAGGATATATTTGTGGAAATTTTTTTTGGACGAGCAACTAGAGGTTTTAAAAAATAAGGTGATTCAGGAAGGTATGGATAAAATTTATTTCTTAACTGAAAAGGACTTGTAACAACAATATGAGGAAATTCTAGCCAGAGAAGAAATATAATGACACCAAAAATCTAGAGAGAATTGGTTGAAAGATGAGGACTGCAATACAATGTTTTTCCATAGTTCGATCAAGGAAAGACCATTAATTAATAGAATAGATTCAATAAAGAATGAAGTTGGTCAGTAAGTTGTGGAATCAGATGCAATCAACAAGGAAGTGGTAGACTTTTACTCATCACTATGGTCATCACATGATGGAGTGATAGTAGAGAGCTATATAGGGATGGTTGATAGTGTTCCTTGAGGGAAGGGAGATTGTGAAAGACTTGTTATCATTGTATTGTGTATTTACAATATGTTTGGATGTAGGGAAGACCAGGAGAATGAAGGATCACTCACTGATTGCATGATAACCTGGTTTTGAAGGGTCACTAGTTGAGGGGACGATTAAGGTCCGAATGATTGGGCCATTGGAGGACCCTATTTATTTGTATTAATTGTTATTCAAATTGGATGCATGGATCTCTTGTGAATTATCGGTTGCTATGTATCCTACAACTGCATCTGTAAATCTGCATATACTTCTCTAGGGTTGTAAGCCACTTAGGGATCAAAATAGAGAAAATAAATCAAAATCGTTCTTTGCCCTATTTCCTTTTAACAAAGTCTCAACTATCAATGATACAATACTTTTGATGCCCTAAGCTATCAATACAAATGGCGCCTAGCTAGAAGCTCACGGGCTATCCATTTGATAACCACAGTCAACATTTCAAAAAAAATTGATAACCAATAACATCAAATAATGGAGTTAAAGCATGGGCTATGGCACGACACCAGTAGAATGTAGTCATTTCAGTGAGCATCTCAGCAATATACAATGGCATCATTAAACGTGCCAGTAATATCAACAAACATGAGTCCAAACATTTCAAAATAGTGAATCGATATCCTTGAGCACAAGCACCAATAACATCAAATAATAGAGATAAAGCACTGGCTAGGGCATGACACCAGTAGAATGCAGTCATTTCAGAGAGCATTCATGATCAAATAAAATGTAATGCATTTGAAATTTGTGGTCGAATATGATGCTAGAGGCTCGAAAGATGAAGAAATCACATACCTTCTCTCGCGCTCAGCTTTTCCCATTTTCTCCCACTCCTTTTCTATATGCAATCGAAATAAAAATGATTTGGCCATTTCACTTTTTTTTTCATCTATACCCTGAAACTGTCAGAATTCTGATGGTCTATTTAGAACCCATTGGAATACCGACACCATTGGGGCCTATTACAAAAGAAAACACCAAATTCATAAAAAAAATCATCCATCGAAAGTTTCTGTCAGAATTTGGCCCCAAATGTAGTACTACATACACACACTGTGTGTCTATAGGCACGCACATGTGTGCAAGCTTATACATACATGTATATGCATACATGCATGTGCAATTTAATAAGCAACATAGATCCATTACCAAAAATAATGACTTGTATTTAATATACTATTAAAAGTAGCAAACTATTCAAAATTTTATAAAATTATTGCATTCCACTATATATCATTATCCTTATTTGAATGAGATTTTTTATTTATTTAATAGAAATGCTATAAATATATATTTTATATTATTAAATATATGTATGAATTTCTATTATTACTAACTAACAAGTTAATAGTAATTAAAGTATTAAATAAAAAAGGTCACGAAAATATACCTTTTAATGAAATGTATGCATCACAATATTACAAATATAATAATTTTTTTAATTGAAAGTAATAAAAAATGAAAGAAATAAAATTTCAATTTAGAATAAGGCTCCACCTTGTTGAAAAAAAAATCAATTTAGAAGAATGTTGAGTATGATTTTGGTAGAATGTTTTTGAATTAAGGTAAAAACAGGTTTTGAAGGGGCCCCGAAACCCTTTACAATACTTGGAACTTAAGATAAAGCTATAAGAGTTCCAAAGAAACAACAGTCTAGCCAAATCAAAAGCCAAGACACCCCAAACTCCTCTCCAAGAAACACTACCAAAGAAGGCAGTCCAACAAAACATCCCAATCTGCCACGCAAGATAAACCTAAGAAAACAACAGAAAGAGGGAGTGAACTAAACTTTTGATCCCTTCTTATGGGACTGAAGGGTCATGTCAAAAAAAGAGAAGGATTTCTTGGATTGTTTTCCTTTAACTATAATCCACCCTTCTTCAACTCTAGTAGCCTTAGCCTACCAACATAACGAATCCAAGACTGAAGAGGAAACACCTAGTAGAGGTGTAGGAACAACTAGCGAAATGCCCAGTAAAGGACCAGCATAACTCGTAGACAACTGATTAACTAAAGGAGTATCAACAACATCAGAACCAACACCAATCAAAACACCATCAGGGACAACAGAAACAACACCCAATGAACTGCCAGCAGGGGACCCGGTTCCAACCAGTAAAGAAGGATCTGGAAAAGAACCATCAGAAGGGCAGACAAATCCAACCAACAAAGAAGGAGAAGGAGCATAACTAGTGAGAGGGTGATAAAAATAGGGCCAACAACCACAAAAGGCTCAAGACAAACAAAAGGGCACATGCCAGCCCCCACCACAGAAGCCACATGATAGCCACAGGACAATCCTGCTTAGCCACTTGCAAAAAGCTTTGATGGGGAGAGGCATTTTCCACTGTATAGTGCTAAGAGGAGGCACCCACCCACCATGAGGCAGTCTTTTTAAGTCTCTGAAGATCACATTGAGAAGCAATATGAACAATCTTAAAGCATCTTCTGTACCTAAAGGGAAGTCCTTCATAATCCAGTTGTTGAATCCAACTTGTACCTTGAGGAGAAAAAAGTTTAATCTTTGAAGGCAGACCCTTAGAAGTATCTATATCCACCAGAATACGAGCATATGTAGAGTGAAACAAATCAGATGATTTCTCATCCACCATTAGCATATCCCCAATAGCATCCCCCATAGCCTCCATGAGAGAATCAACCCAAAGATGGAGAGGGAGATGAGGAAGCCTAACCCAAATGGGTTTCTAATCAAACGATTCAAAAGACGGTGAAAACTCAGGATGCCAAGTCTTCAACGACAACATCAAGCAATCATCCTAGCAAAAAAAGTTGTCACACAAAATAATTTTTCTATCCACAACATTTTTAAATTTAGCTACAAAAAAACCTTTTGACATAGGAAAAATGTGGACCGAACTAGTAATTAGTGGCTCCCAGTGCATAGAGATCCAAGAATGAAGAGCAGGCAGAGAAGGCCAATGACCCTTAAACCTGCAAATCAAACCATTTTGGTAGAATGTTTTCAATATTAAAAAATGTTGATTTTTGTTAATTTGGTGTTTTCAACCTTAGGCTAATAGGAGATGATTGAATCCTTGCAAACGGAAAAGAGAATATATGCTTTTTTTAACATTCTATAAATAGTATCCAATAATTTCTTCTTAATAGAGTTTACTAGGATAATACAATTAAATGTATAATCCTAGATCCATATTCTTTTGGTGGCCATGTCAATAGGTGGCATTTAGGGCATGTTCCCATTGGACTGCTAGGCTTATTTTAGCTAGCAGCAGCTCAACATTCTTAGTAGTAATTTATGGCGCTGGTGGCCCCATGAAGAATGTAAATTTTGTTGCTTATTTTTAAGCATTACTCTTAAATGGTATTTTTAAATGAAAGTTTGAATAATATTTGTTATAATAAAATGTGGAAGCAACATTTTAGGCAAATAAAAGGGAGAGAAAAATTTGGTGAAGATGTGTGTAACTTTTCTCAATAAGTAGTTGTTGCTTATTTTTAGCTCCCCTTTTCCTAAATAGTAGCTACTCCACTAAAGTAGAAAAAGATTCTAATTTATCCTTTTCCTAGAATTAAAAATTTCCATGGGAACACTTGAGATGCTTACATTTAAGCTGAAATTGCACTTAAGAAGTAGGGGCATGGGAACATGAGGTTAGACTCTCAACATTAGCCTACCAACAATCATGTCTAATAGACAAGATAATAAGTACAATCTTGTCTAAGATAAGTAGATTATTAGAACAAGGCAACATGGTTCTAAATAGAGAGATGTAACATGGTAAAACGATAGATTATTTTTTTGGTTAAAAAGTGTATCAAACATATATTAATTTTTAGGTGAGTACGTACATTAAATATATAAACTATTAGATCAACAAATACACTAAAACAATTATATTATTTACTAAAATTATACATCTAAAACATTAACCAAATACAACATAAAAAACAAAAGTTACAAATTATACTTTTTCTCCTCTATAACAAAACCAAATAAATTTCTTTCATTATATTATAAAAAGTATTCCTACAACCTTTTACATAAATATGATCCATTTATTACAAACTACACTTCATGTTATAGTCTTTTATTCTTCAAAGTTATAAGATATTTGATAGGACAGACATTGAAATATATAACTATTTTGCAAGGATTCCATTCCATGTGAAAGTTCAGGGCACTAACTAAAAGCTAAAATGGGCATCTTGACCTCAGAGTTTAAAGGTCTGAACTCTGAACATCGAATCTCTCCTTGATATAGAAAGGGAATACTTTATAGAAAAAATGTTCACAGCTTTTGAAATTGAACTTATCTAGTCATAAGATATTCCACAAGATTTTCTTTACTGACTTCATTAAAAGTTATTTTATGCCTTTAATTCATACCAAATGTCTTGGACTTATCAAGCTGCATAGCTTTATGCCTGCAAAGTTCAGAATATTTTTTAATGTACATTAATGGAAAAATCCCTTTTAAACAATATAATAGCAGTGTTGGGCATTAAAGTCCATGGAGATCATGAGTTCGAATCTCGGCATTGATTGCACAAACTAAAGGAAACATGCCAGTCAGTCTGAACCAAATGTGAAAGTTAAGGTCTCTAAATGATAATTTGGTTGGTGAATTTTCAGCTAGAAGTCTTTTCCTATATTGGGTTTCTTCTATTTTTCTTTACATTAAGTTTGAAAAGTGATTACAGTGTACAGAATATTGAAGAACAGTCACAGATAAACAGTGTAAGACTAACAGACAAATCTGTAGAGTTGCAGAGAAGAGTCAGAGAGTAGTGCTGAACATTCTTAGTCACATCATGCAGGTTCTTTGATGGTGTGCATATCAACATTTCAGGTTACTTGTTCTCGAGTGTTAAAAAAAGCATTCAATAACATGTGATTTGGTGGTGTTCACTCAACTACTGTGTTGAAAGAGAAGTTATATCTAATCAAAGTTAGTCAATTTAACATGGGTTTTCTGATCATCTGAATTTTGGATTGCCTTCTGATTGAGATGATGTTAATGCATGCAATTGTCATTTCAGTGCAATTTATTATTAACATTATCTTTGTCATGTAGTAGGACGTTAGGTGTTCTCATTAGGCTACTTTTTAGACATGTTAAACAACTCTACAAGTAAACATCTGCAACAATATCAAGAAAGGATTTTGCATATAATTTTACTTCTCCATCAATGGAAGTCCTCTTAAGTGTTGCTCAATCAAGACAACTTTTGTTAAAAAAAAATAATAATAATGAAATTTTCATATAATTTTTTTTAACAATAATGGATTTATTCTATCATTATTATTACTAGTTGTAAAAGTAAAAAATATGTTTATAAGTAAAAGTTCATAAATGTTTAATCATATATCTTATATGTCATTTGCAAACATCAAATGTCTTTTTATAGACTTTAACTTCTCTATGAAAGTTGTTACAACTATTCTTTATAAATTAAGTCATAATTAATTCTTTTAAATTCGTTAAATTATATATATTTCAACAACCAATGATATTTTTGTGTATAAGTGACATCTTAGTAGTACTTTATGCCTTACTATTGTATTGGCACTTCCACATTCCTCTTAAAACCTAGTCTCACAAAATAACTTTTAGTCTTATATATATTACCTAAATTGTAGGAAATATAGATGTTTATGACCAATGACATATTTTAAAGAGATTTTATTGTATTCGCATTTACACTTCACATTTACACTCGGAATAGTAATTTCAAACCATTTATTGAGAATGGATTTAAGTACCACTTACCTTTTAGTGCAAGCAATAGAATTTAGTATAAAGAGTAATCAACAAGCTCAAATATATCTCTCCTTATACCATTATGTTTCCCAAGTATGAGAAAGTATAAATCTTCCTAGGCTCATAACATATGATTTATTTACATAAATCTTTACTTATTCGGTTATACATTTTTCTATTCTTACATATATAATAATTATGATATGGTAATGTTGAGGTTCCATGACGATCCACATGCTTTGTTTCGTTTGATAGAGTTGGTTAGCTTCATGCATGTGAGGTCATAATCATGATCATTAATGAAGAGGTATCCTTTGAGGAATAATGAATTCGCCTAGCCTATTGACATGGTTGGGAATATTTGAGGTTCTTAACAGCATTTGTAAATGGCAATATTGATAACTAGAACCAACAAAGAAAATGCCTTATAGACTAGTTTTAGAAAACTCAAACAATTGAAATCTCTAAGCCTTTATTTTACTAAAGCTAAGGGGAATATCTTTGAAGAAAATTGTTTCCTTTATTTGTTTTATCCTAGTGTTGGTAATTAAAATGTATTAGCTTATGTACTTTTTAAAATTATTCATTTAGTTTTGGCCCATCTTTATATTTTGTTATTATTTTAACTAGGCTCACATGAACATTTGGTGTGGAATTTTGTGGTGGCATATTTTTCAAGTGTTAGTGCCTTGGAATGGGTGTTGTAAGACGTAATTAAGTTGAATTTTCATAGCTAATTTGAAGAACCTTATTTAGAGGGAATATATGACACAAATAAATTACATGAGAAAGTATGTAAGAGGGAGGTTATTTTGGAATCTGACCAACTTTAGGGTAAGTGATTATAGTTGCCACACAACACTATTTTGGGTAGTGGAAGGTAGAAATTTAGGAGCCTCTGTTGGGTGAGTACGTGGTTATGACACATTACATGATGATTGCAAGTGACCATTTATTTACTATTTTCATTAGAATGTGGGAACTTCTTGGGTGGGTAGTGGATTTCCAGGGTTCTACTTGGGTGTCATACCACTAGGATGGTTTAGCAAATTGTTTTACAAAATCACTAATCATCTCTAGGTTGCTCATTACTAATAAATTGGATGATGGAGTTGTAATATGATATGAGAGTGGTTTTGATAATATGAAAATTTTCAAGTACCAAGGTGTTAATAGAATGCTAGTAAATTACTCCTATAGCAAGTTGCATTTATGTATGCATATTGTCATCTTCTTTTAGATTATGATAATACATTTTGTAAGTATTGAAGTGTAGGATTTTTTCTCTTGAAAGGGTTTCCCCCATGGCATTAATTGTGTTATGGTTAAATTATTTGTGTGTTTATCTATTGTTTGTAATTAATTTAGGTGATTTTAAAGTTATTTATATAAATAATTGTTAGAATGATTTAGAACAATAGAGAGGGGGGGTGAATCAGTTGTTCTCAGGTCCAGATGTACCAGTTGAACTATCTATCTCTTCAACAAACTCAGATCTAATCAGTAATTCAACTGTCCAAAAGTAATTAACTTGCAGAATAAAAAGATTTCAATAACATTCACATAAAAAATCATTCACACAAGTATAACACTAGGATTGATAGTGGAAACCCAATTTGGGGAAAAATACTTTTTCTCGGTTAAGCCTATGTTTCCAGTCTTTCTTCTTACTTAGATAAACAACACATTACCTTGTCAATGTGCCAACTAATCAAGTACCCATTGAAGTATCACATAACTCAACCTTTCCTTAGGTCCTCTTGTGATCTCCTCTTTTCAAATCCTCTTCATCAATCAAAAGATATGGTACTATCCTAGCTAGCAACTATCTTACCAGTTAAGGTTTGACATCAATGACAATATAAAAATTGTTTCAATTGTAGTTTCCAACAATAATATCCTTAAGATTAGTGTATGGAGTTGTTTCACATGCTTTTCCTCCTCAAAAGTGGTCTCCAAAATTGATGACCTTTGGTTCTAGTTTTTTAGTAAAAGGTTTCTTGAGTTAATCATATTTAAGTAGAAGCTTGTATAGTAGAAAAAATTGTGATCTTTATTGTCAAAAATAAATATTGTAAGAACATATGTGAAGATTGAGGTGAAATTTAATTAGGATCATATTTTGAGATCCAAAAATAAAAAAATTGAAGATCTATTGACTGATTGTAATCTATGGGATGTTGTTGATGTAAATATTTAAAGACCTATATTTTCCAATTTCACTTCTCAATTTGACAGAGTGAACCAAAAAGAAAAAAGGTCTAACCTAGATTTATCTTACAGATTGTATCTTGTAGATTCTATTCTTATTATAATCAATAAAGGACCTACTATGAAAATATCACATAATAAACTTGAAGAAATATATTAAACAAAGTCTTTGGTGAATTTAATATTATTAAGGAAGAATCTCTCTTCTTTGAATATGAACGAATGTGGATGAATTATGGATCACCTAGAAGCATTTAATATGTTAGTGGCTCAATTATATTATATGATTGTGAGAATAGATGATAAGGAAATATTTGAAAATTTGTTGCATTCTTTTTCAAGCTCATGAGACAAAAAGGTCATTGAGTATTTGGAGTATTTCAATCATTTTCAATAGAGATGTTATTTTTGGCTCTTTTCTTTTTAAGTAAATAAGGTTGAAAGTCCTTTGATTTCCAAAGAGGTTTTGAGTCTTTAAGGAAGACCAAAAGAAAGAGGTAAAAGGAATGATAATTACTGTGAAAATCTAGATTTAAGTCCATGGAGAGATTTAAATCTCTTAGAAATTCCAAAGCTATTTTTTGTGAACTAGGAAAAGCTTGGTTACTTTTGTATGGAAAATTAGTTTTCACTCATGCATGTGAGAATGCATTATGGTTAATTAACTAAGGTGGGTGTGCTTTCATACGATATTAAGTAGGTATTGATTGTACTATAAGTATGAAATACATGAATGGGAAAATATGTACTTGGTGATGATTCCTATTTAGATATTGTTGATGATGATAGAACTCAAATAAAACCTCTTGATAGAACCAGGGGGGTTGATGGTATTGCTGAGTGTCATTTTTACATGAGACAACGACTAGGAATTTGGATGAACAAATTCCCCTCTTGGAAGAATGATAAAATTAGTCTCAAGGTTCCTTTCAAGTTGGGTCTCAACCACTTGGATAGCTCAATTGAAGATAAATGTGAAACTATTCACGAGGAGGCCTTTTCTAGTTCGATCTTGGAAGGGCTGCAAAAACAATCTTAGAACAAATGATCTTTCTCTTTTTTTTTGTATTTTCAAAATCTTTTAATGAAAGAAATGTAAATTTGATTTAATCTACTATGACTGATTTGTAAAGACAAATAAGGAGCAAGGTAACAAGAATTTGAATTAAATTTGTTGAAAAGTAAAACTAATAGACATAAACCATGGTTGCACTGCCTTGTGAGTTAAATCACCAAGAAGATGGAGAAAACCCACAAAACGTAGATTTGAATAAATCACAACCTCAATTTTGCAGATGCAATCATCAATGGAAATAAATGCAAATGTAAGATATGTCAAAACTCATCAAATCATGAAGCCACAACAAATGTGCACATAAATGAGACAAAGTTATCTTGAAGCACCAAAGAAACAATCTTCCCCATAATTTGTCACAACAAAGAAATACAACAATAATAAACACCAGACTAATGAATTCGTAGATCAAAATCACCACACAATCAATTAGCTCTTTGAAATAAACGAATAAGCAAAGACACATTCATAAATTTCACAAACATAGCAGAAAAATCACACTAAGATTGAAGCATCAATTGTATATATTGTATTGCAAAGTAATAGACCATAATTACACTGTTTATTTATAATTTATAGGGCTTCACCCTTTAGGAAAAGAAATTTCATAGCTAGGGTTTCAATTGCGCATGAAACTTGGAAAAAAACAAAAACTAAAGCTTAACTGAAATAAAACTACTCGTAAAGAAACCCTAAACTACCTAGCACAGATTTGATCCATGTGCATTAAAATTTTAAAGCCTAAGATGCATTAAAAGAACTCAAAATCTGCTCTGGAGTTTCTCCATTTCCTTGCATGTTCTTCTTTCAAAACTTGGAGTTCTTCCTGTTAATCTTTATTATAGCTCCCCTTTGAGGTTCTGACTAAAATATATCTCCAAAGCATGCCAAAATGACCCAAGACATGTGGTCAAACTGCCTGGAAATCCACCACATAAGACTGGAAGTTCTTGGCAGCGACGACCCAAAAATTTTAGACCCCGAACCCTACTCCAAAAAAATGAACTTGAAAAAATGACTAAGTGTTGAACACCATGCTTGAGCAAAATTTTGGACTTTCTGATGAAGGGTGCTCCCCTTAATACCACAAACACATAATAGAAACAGAGAACAACAAAAATTTGCAAGAACAAAAAATGGGCTTCTTATTATCTCCACAAGTGTGGAATTACAAAATTTATAATTACAATATGCAAAGCCACATGAGCATTTTCCTTACAATATTCTGTAGGACAAAGCCTTGAATTATTACCCAAAACTACTCTAAACTGCCCTAGACAACACTACAATCCTTCCTTATATAGGCAATTTTCCACCACTCGAGAAGGTTCCATAAATTTATCCCTTAAGGCCAACTACCCTTAGAATTATTTTATTTTTCATAATTATTACATTAGGGTCGACTCAAAATAATTACAAATTATGTTTTTAGGTAGCCCAAATTCTGGAGGCCATAATTTTTTAACCATAGCTCTATTTGGCTATTATAACCACTTTTAAGAAATGGTAGGACCTGATCTACAATGCATAGCTCATGGAAGCTCCAATTAGTTAGGGGTCGATCATAATCCAGAGCCTCTAAGGCTTTCAAAATTGAGCTCAAATATTTTGTACCCAAAAACCTCAATAACTTCATTGATACATATGAGATGGAAATGAAACTCAACTAGTAGGTTGATATGACTAAGATGAACCTCCACATGTGAAATCAGAACATTCTGAGCTCGTATGACCAACTTACTAAAAATAGTAAGTTTCTGTAAATAGTAGCTCTACACAAGATAGCCCTTATTGAAAAGAAACCAAAAATATTTTTGGATGATGCAAGATCGACCTTACACCCAGGATGCTCTTGCATTAGACACCCGAGGTAGTTTGAGAAGTGACCCTATCACGTCTCAGGTAAGTAGAGGAAAACCAAGATGATTAACCTCCTCTCTTGTCAGCCATGATGAATCTTCAATAGGTCATCCTTTCTATTTGACCAGATATTCTTCATATGTCATGTTCCTTGTGCTTCTGCCAACATGACTATCCAGTATATCCTCAATATCCTTGGAAGCTGAAGTAGTTGCCAGAATACTCCACTATGCTTCTGTGACCCCATCTTCAACACCCCCTTCATGATACTCTGTCAGATATGAAATGTTAAATACTGGTGAAATATTTAGCTTAGTAGGCAATTCGACCTCATAGGCATTTCCTAAACCATGCTTCTCCACTATCTTACATGGCCCAAATTTCTTCATTTTCAACTTGTTATATGTACCTACTATAGATCGCTCCTTTCACAAATGAACCATGACTTCATCTCCAACCTGAAATTCTTTATGCCTCCTTTTCTCATCTACCTTAGCCTTATACTTCCCATTCATCTTGGTAATGTTCTTTCTCACCTCCTCATGGATGTTCTTCAAATGTTCTACAAAATCCTTAGCTTCAAGCACTACTTATCTCTCATTTTTCTATCTTCCTCAACTCAGATGCATTTCTGGGACTACTTCCATATACAATCTAGAATGGTGATTTACCAGTGCTCCTATTGACATAATTATTGTATGCAAATTCTATCTGTGGTAAAATTAAATCCCATCTCGTTGGCTTATCTCCAACCAAACATCTCATCAAATTTCCCAAACTCCTATTCACTACCTCTATATGTCCATCAGTCTGTGGATGATGTGATGAACTGAACTTCAAATCTATCTTTAACTTCTTCCACAATGTGCGCTAGAAATATCCAACAAACTTAGTGACTTGATCTGAAACTATGCTCTTTGTCAAACCATGTAGTCTCACCACTTCTTTGAAAAATAATTCTGCCACATGAACTGCATCATTAGTCTTCTTATAGGGACTAAAATGTGCCATCTTTGAAAATCTATCAACCACCACAAAAATTGAATCATGTCCCCATTGAGTCCTTGGTAAACCAAGAACAAAGTCTATACTGATATCCTCTCATGGCTTCTTTGGTACAGGTAATGGCCGATACAACCCTATATTCTGCTTTGCTCCTTTTTCCATTAGACATAATCTACAACTCTATTCAAACTTCTTGACATCTTTCTACAATTGTCGCCAGTAATAATTATCACTAAATAGAGCAAGGGTTTTATCATGACCAAAATGTCCAGCCAATCCTTTGCTATGCTTCTCCTTGATGAGATTCTCCCTCATAGAACTTCGTGGAATGCACAACTAACTCCCTCTCAATAGCATACCATCCTGGATGATGAAATCCAACCACTTCATTCTATCTAGAGTAAAAGGTTCTGTATAAGCTTTCCAAGCTTCAGCAAAATTAGGATCCTCTGGATACAAACTCTTGAGTTCCTTGAACCCAACCACCTCAATCTGCATCTTTGTCAGCAAAATTTTCCTTCTGCTAAGAGCATCTGCAAACCTGTTAGACTTTCCACTCCTATGTTTCAAAATAAATGTGTAAGTCTACAAAAACTCAGCCCATTTCAAATTCCTTTGATTCAACTTTCCTTGAGTATTCAAATATTGCAAAGTTTGATGATTAGTATACAAAACAAACTCCTTAGGAAGAAGATAATGTCTCCACTATTTCAATGTCTAAACTATAGCATAAAATTCTTGATTATAAACAAAATATTTCCTCTTGGCATCATTTAATTTCTCATTGAAATAAGCAACAGGTTTACCTTCTTGGCTCAAAACAACTCCTATTGTAGTACCACTAGTATCACAGTCTACTTGATGTTGGAGATTTGCCAACAAGCTAGTGTTGATTGTATGTTTTCATTGATGACAACATATGGTAAGAAGCCTACATTGAAGTCTTATGCAGAGAGCCTTAAGCATATGTTTTTTAGATATGTTATCAGCATGATATCATAGACGCAGAGGTTGATTTTGAGTGCAGACAATTGTGTAGTTGTTTGTATTAGTAATGTTCCTGACAGTGTTATAGGCAGAGTTTTGTATGTGATTTTCAATATGGTTATGATGGAGCCTTGTGCGGTTATATTTGTGTTGTAGATATGTTAGTGATGCTATGTTCATGAACACAGAGTTAGTTGTCCAGTTGAGATTGAGTTGTGATGTTTCTAATTGCCAGTTATAGTTTCTTGACTTTATCTGATGGAGCCAACATTGTTTATATTGTTTTAGTAGTTGCGCCTATCATTTTGATATGCGTGTTTGGTGATGAGTTAAGAATGTTTGGTTAAGAGAGCATAACATATTTCAACATAAGAATAAAGTTTCAGTTAATTTGGTGGAGCCAACTATGTGAAGCGACACGTCTACTCATATTGAGTTGCGCGGTCCTATTTGTGTTGCTTGCTTGGTTTAGCTGTTGGAAATGTTACTGAGGAGTTATATTGATTCTCTATTATGATTTCAAGGAAGTTCTAACATGTTGACTTGAGTATATCATTTGGAGAAAGATACTTATAGCCAGTCAATTGTAATTGCTAAGTGTGATTGTGATAGCAAAGCAGAAGATGCGAATGTACTGAGACAGTCAATCATCAGTTGAAGATCTATGTGAAGAAGAAGAGAGTATATGCTATTCATTGGAACTGATCAAGACAACAGGTCTACTTTCTAGCTCACCAAGATCTAGATATAGTGTATATTTGTTATGAAGAAGGTTGCAGCCTTCATCATTTGAACAGTGTGCTCCCAGATAGTGTGTCCTCACCTTTAACAAGGTTAATTATAAAAGACTCCTAATAGGGTTCAACCTTTGACTAGGTCACTGTACTTCATGCATTGTAAAGATCAACTCCTAACAGGGTTGTAATATCTTCTAACATGGATCATTATACTCTAGTGCAGTTTATAGTGGGTGCTAATTCCCACCGGGATTTTTACCTATTTGGGTTTCCCCGTAACCAAAATTGTGGTGTTGTGTTAAGTGTTATCTTATTATGTATGTGCTTAATGTTATTCTATACTTAATTAGATAAAGAATTGAATCTTGTAGATAACTTATTCACCCCCCCTCTCAGTTATCTCTTGGGACTATTCCTAACAATTGGTATCAGAGCCAAGTGCCTCGGAGAGAAAGTTTAATAGCTTGAGGTTGATCAGATGAAATTCTTTAGAAAAGAAAGTCCTAAGTTTGATGGAGAGAATTATCTAGATTGGAAGAACAAAATGACAACACATTTGCAGTGCATTGCTTTTGAGATTTTTGAAATAGCTACTAGAGAAGTTTAGATTCCCTCTTTATCAGATCTTGCAAAGGAAGATGCAACTATTAAGCAAAAGGAATTGTAAACTCAAAATGCAATTGCCAAAGAAGCCCTTATCAATGACTTGTCTGATAGTGAGTTTTCAGAGATCAAGAAAGTAGATAAAGCCTACAAGATATGAAAGTATCTAGAAGACATGTTTGAAGGAGACATCCAAGCCAAGAATGCATGCAGGAAGACATGCATGAAAAAGTACAATACATTGGAGATGCTACCTGAAGAGAACATCAGAGCCTACAATCAAAGAATTAATGAAGCAGTTGCAAGAATTAGAAATAATGGTGGAGAAATTTCGGAAGAAGACATAATAGATAAGTTGATGACTACTTTGACAAAAGAATATGAGAGTAAGATAAACATCCTAGATGAGACTATGCAGTTTTCAAAAGACTTCAGAAGAGAGACCTTAACCAACAAGATTTCAGCATTTGAGATATCAAGTTTGAAGATAGAGCCTAAAAGTGATACAGCCTTCAAAGCTTCAGTCCATGGTACAAAATCCTTGAACACTTCTGGTAACTTTGATGATGATGACGAGGATAAAGAACTCGATGATTTCATTGCTATGATTGCTAAGAAAGAAAGAAAAGGAAAAGGAAAATATGAAGGTCAGTTACCATTCAAATGTTTTTGATGCAACAAGATTGGTCACTTTGCATCTAAGTGTCCTACAAGAGTCAAAAAGTTCATAACTAATTACAAGCCTAAGTATACAAAAGAATGTTACTATGCTGGAGATGGATTATTAGATGAAGATTCAGTAGAAGATGAAATTGGATTCATTTCTATTAAAGATATGGAGAAAATGTTTGATGAAATGGATATTGAAGATGAAAAGAAAGCACAAGAGTTAGCATTAATTTCACAAGCAGACATCAGAATAGACTGGATCATTGACAAAGGTTGTTCACATCACATGACAAGAGACAAAGATATATTTGTACATCTAGATAAGTACAAAGGCGAAATGGTTAGATAGGGAGACAACACTCCTAAACCTATCATAGGTAGAGGAGCTATCACCTTGGATGGAAAGAATAATACTGATGATGTTCTATATGTTGATGGTTTGTAGCATAACTTACTAAGTGTTGGACAGTTGCTTCACAAAGGATATTAGTTAGAATTCAAAGACAATAAGTGCATCATTAATAATAAAGAAGTAATGATTGCATCAAGTTCAAAGACAAAAGGTAATGTTTTTCAGTTAAATTTAGAAGCAAGTTGTTTTGTTGCTAAAGTAGATGACAGTTGGTTATGGCACAAAAGACTATGTCACATCAATTTTGACAATATAGTAAAGATAAGTAATGTAAAGGCAATTAGAGACCTTCCTAGTATTGCAAAACCGGTTGATACAATATGCAGGGAATGTGTGATGGGAAAACATGTGAGGAATTCATTCAGAAGGAAGCATAATTTGACAGAGAACAAATTGGATCTAGTGCATACAGACTTATGTGGACCAACTCAAACAAGATCATACTATGGTGAAAGGTACTTTATTTTTTTTTGTTGATGATTATTCTAGAATGATGTGGGTTGTGTTCTTAAAAGATAAATCTAAAGCATTTAAGAAGTTCAAGATATTCAAAGCTAAAGTTGAAAATGAGTCTGGATTAAAGATCAAATGTCTGAGATCAGATATAGGAGGAGAATTCACCTTTGACAGATTTTATGAGTATTGCAAAGAACATGGGATAAAGAGACAACTAAGTGCATCTAGAACCCCTCAACAAAATGGAATTGCAGAAATAAGAAATAGGATCATACTTGACACAACGCGCACTATCATGATTGAAGGAAAAGTTGCACACCTATTGGAGAGATGTGGTCAATACTGCAGTCTATACTATCAATAGAATTAAATTAAGGCCAGGTGTAGATAAGACACCTTATGAGCTATGGTTTGGGAATGTACCTACAGTAAAATACTTCAGAATCTTTGGAAGCAAGTGCTACATCAAGAGAGATGAAGCTATTGGCAAGTTTGATGCAAGAAGCGATGAAGGTATTTTTCTTGGTTACTCTACTAAAAGAAAAGCTTATAGATGTTTTAACTTAAGATTGAAGAAGATCATTGAAAGTTCTCATGTAAAGATTGATGACAAGTTTATGATTTAAGAAAGATATCATGATTATGCACCTATGATTGAAGAAAAGCCTAGTCCTACGAGTAGAGAAATAGTTGTTGAAGAAATGTTTGACAACATTGATGTATTATTCAATGATCCCAAAATAAGTGAAGAAGAATCATAGAAGATAGATGAGAGAGTCACACCTAATGTTCCAAAATTCACATCTAGATACCATTCAAAAGAAGATGTCACTGTAAATCAGAACAACAAAGTCATGACAAGATCAAAGGAAAAAATTTCAACAGTTGATGAAGTGGTATGTTTACTTTCACAAATTGAACCTTTAAGTGTTGAAGATGCATGTAATGATTCAGATTGGCATGAAGCAATGAAAGAAAAGCTATATTAGATAATTAAGAATGATACATGGAAATTGGTCCCTAGACCGAGTGACAAGAATGCGATTGGAACCAAGTGGATATTTATAAACAAGATGAATAAAGATGGTATAGTAGTAAGGAACAAAGCAAGTCTAGTATGTATAAGATATGCGCATAGAGAAGGAATTGATTATTCAGATACATTTTCCCCTGTAAGTAGATTGGAAGCCATAAAGTTATTTCTAGCCTATCAACATTCAAGGACTTTAAAGTATATTAGATGAATGTCAAGTCAACATTCCTGAATGGAGAGTTGAAGGAAGAAGTCTACATAGAGAAGCCTAAAGGATTTACTTTATGAAACAAACCATATATGGTATGCAGACTAAAGAAAGCCCTTTATGAACTTAAGCAAGCCCCTAGAGCATGGTATGGAAGATTAGATGGTTACTTGACAAACATTGGATCCAAGAAAGGAGCAGCAGATTGTAACTTATTCATAAGAGGGACACCTGAAGGATTATTACTAGTTGCTATTTTTGTTGATGACATTATTTTTGGTGGTAGTGACAAGATTAGTGAAGAATTTGCTAAAGAGATGCAAAGAAAATTTGAAATGAGCATGATTGGACCTATCAAGTACTTTTTGGGACTGAATGTGCAGCAAATAGACAAAGGTATTTTCATTAATCAGTCTAAGTGTGTTAAAGAAATATTGAAGAAGTTCAAGATGGATGATTGCAAGCCAGTAAGTACCCCTATGATAACAGGAAGAAAGATTTTAAAAGAAGATGATTCTACAATAGTAGACAAGACCCTATATAAGTATATGATTGGTAAACTCATATATCTTACTCAATCTAGACCAGATATTTGTAATGCAGTTGGTATTGTTGGAAGATCTACATCAGAACCTAAAAAAAGTCATCTTATGGCAGTAAAGAGGATATTCAGATATCTGAAAGGAACTATAGACTATGGTTTATGGTATCCTAATTCAGAAAATGTAGAACTTCATGTGTATACAGATGCAAATTGGGCAGGTTTCATGGATGATAGAAATAGTACCTCAAGAGGAGCAGTATTTCTCAGAGATAGACTTGGTACTTGGACAAGAAAGAAGAATTGTATTTCTCAATCCACAATAGAAGCAGAGTATGTAGCATCAACATTAAATTATTCTACAATTGTGTTGATCAAGAAAATGATAAAGGATTTTGGAATTCAGATTGATTACCCTATTATTATTCATTGTGACAACACTAGCACTATCAATATGTCAAAGAACCTTGTGATGCATGCAAAGACAAAACACATTGAGATAAAATATCACTTCCTAAGAGAGAAATTTGTAGAAAAAGAAGTAAAATTGGATTATGTGAGCACAAAAGAATAGCTAGTAGACATATTCACAAAGCCTTTACAAATGATACATTTGAGTATCTCAAGGAGAAGTTGGGAGTAATTTCCTTCCCTAGATCTGATTAGAGTTTTCAGTAGTGCATCAGTCCTCAATGATTGACTGATGAATGGTTGACTACTCTACTTCAGGAGTAGTATTTTCTTTGGCACCCTTTTCCATTGATGTCAAAGGGGGAGTATATAGTCATGAAAAACAAAATAGTTGATTCATTCTAGAAAGGGGGAGTATGTAGTAGTAAGGGGAGTATATAGCAGTTGATATTTAGAGCATTCAATAGTAGATGGAGGATTCATCCTTTGGGGGAGTTTTGTTGAGGAAATGGAGAATGTTATAAAATAATTGTATGTTTAGATTGGTGGTGTTTTTCATTCCATATGTTTCTATCAATGCCAAAGGGGGAGATTGTTGGAGATTTGCCAGCAAGCCAGTGTTGACTATATGTTTGTCATTGATGACAACATATGGTAAGCAACATGCGTTGAAGTCTTATGTAGAGAGCCTTGAGCATATGTTTCTTAGATATGTTATCAGCATGATATCATAGATGCAGAGGTTGATTCTGAGTTCATATAGTTGTGTAGTTGTTTGTATTAGTAATGTTCCTGACAATGTTACAGGTAGAGTTTTGTATGTGATTTTTAGTAGGGTTATGATGGAGCCTTGCGTGGTTATATTTGTGTTATAGACATATTAGTGATGCTATGTTCATGGATGTAGAGTTAGTTGTGCAGTTGAGACTGAGTTGTGATGTTTCTAATTGCTAGTTATAGTTTCCTAAGTTTATCTGATGGAGCCGACATTGTTTATATTGTTTTAGTAGTTGTGCCTATTATTTTGATATGTGTGTTTGGTGATGAGTTAAGAATGTTTGGTTAAGAGTGCATAACATATTTTAGCATAAGAATAAAGTTTCAGTTAATTTGGTGGAGCTGACTGTGTGAAGTGACACATCTACTTATATTGTGTTGCGTGGTCCTATTTGTGTTGCGTGCTTGGTTTAGCTATTGGAGATGTTACTGAGGAGTTATATTGTTTCTCTATTATGATTTCAAGGAAGTTCTAATAGGCCAACTTGAGTATAGCATTTGGAGAAAGATACTTATAGCCAGTCAATTGTGATTGTGATAGCAGAGCAGAAGATACAAATATACTGAGACAGTCAATCATCAATTGAATATCTATGTGAAGAAGAAGATAGTATATGCTATTCATTGGAACTGATCAAGATAGAAAGTCTACTTTACAATTCACCAAGATCTAGATATAGTGTATATCTGTTATGAAGAAGGTTGTAGCCTTAATCATTTGAGCAGTGTTCTCCCGGACAGTGTGTCCTCACCTTTAACAAGGTTAATTATAAAATACTCCTAACATGGTCTGACCTTTGACCAAGTCACTGTACTTCATGCATTGTAAAGATCAACTCATAATAGGGTTGTAAGATATTCTAACATGGATTATTATACTCTAGTGCAATTTATAGTGGGTGCTAATTCCCACAGGGGATTTTACCTATTTGTGTTTCCTCGTAACCAAAATTGTGGTGTTGTGTTAAGTGTTATCTTATTGTGTATGTGCTTAATGTTATTATGTACTTAATTGGATAAAGAATTGAATCTTGTAGATAACTGATTCACCCTCCCCCCCCTCATTTATCTCTTGGGACTATTCCTAACACTTGAAACACCTTATTAAAATCTGGAAGTGCTAAAATAGGTTATTCTGTAACTTTTTGTTTCAACAGTTTAAAACTTTTATCTGCCCCTATAGTCCACCTAAACTCTTTCCTATCGCCTCTCATTGTTTTAGTCAAGGGTTGACAAATACTGCTAAAACTCTTGATAAAATTTTTGTAAAAGCTATCCAAACCATGAAAAGATCTTACCTTAGTAGCACTCCTTGGAGTAGGCCATTCAAGGATAGCCTTCACTTTCTCTGGGTCCTTTTTTAGACCTTCTGCTGAAACTACAAATCCCAGATACACTAACTACCTTTTCACAAAACTGTACTTCTTCAAATTAATCACCAATTTCTCTTCCCTTAACTTCTCAAACACCCTACAAATATGCATGATATGCTCCTCCAATGTCTTACTAAAGATCAAGATATCATCTAGGTAAACAATGGCAAACTTACCTTGGAATTATTTTAGAACCTCATTCATGAGCCCAATGAAAGTGCTCGGTGTAGTGGTTAGCCCAAAAGGCATGACTAACCACTCATACAAACCTTCCTTTGTCTTGAAAGCAATCTTCTACTCATATCCTCTTATCTAAATCTGATGATATCTACTCTTTAGATCTATCTTTGAGAAATACACAGCTCCACTCAAACAATCCATAATATCATCCATCCATGATAATGAAATTCTATACTTAATTGTGATCTTGTTGATAGCCCTACAATCTATACACATCCTCCATTCTCCATTCTTCTTTGGTGCTAATACTGTTGGTACAAAACATGGACTCAAACTCTCTCAAATCAATCCTTTCTGGAACAACTCATGTACTTGTCTATTCAAATCTTCACTTTCTGTTGGTGTCACTCTGTGGGCTGCCTTATTTGGCAAATTGGCTCCTAAGATCTAGTCCATCTAATGACCGATCTTTCTTTTTGGTGGTAATCCATGAGGTACATTATCAGGCACAATATCTTGAAACTCATTCAAGAGATCTAAAACTTCTATAGGTACATGTTCTACTTCCTCTTTACCAAGTTTTGGAATTAAATAAAAACACATATGCTCATGCCTCATACCCTCTAGGAACTTTCTTCTATCAACAAAAGTTATTCTTACATTACCACATACCTTTTCTACTGTGTCCTTCAATGGCTTTAGCTTATGTCACACTCCATCCTTTATCAGGGACTATGTATTCACACGACCATCATGTATAACATGCCTGTCAAATTGCCATGACCTACCCAACAACATATGACATGCATCCATAGGTATGATATCACATAGTACCTCATCATGGTATCTGCCAATATTGAACTTTACTAGGCACTGTTCATTGACGATGACCTTGTGGTCATCCTGCACCCAGGCAATCCGGTATGGATGTGGGTGTTTCTACCTCTTGAGATTCAACTTCATTACCATCTCTTCTAACACCAAATTTTTAGTACTTCTGCTATTCATAATCACATCAAAACACTTATCCTCACACTTGCACCTAGTACAAAACAAGCTCCTCCTTTGCTTAGGTTCATTCTCACCACTCAACATGACTCTTCTGTTAATTAGTGTTTCTCCTCTTTCAACATCTTCAAAATGTATAATTTGGCATCTTCATCCACATGTGAAACTATAGCTTGGCCTTCAGTTCTCCTATCTGTCCTTCCTTGGTGTTGTGGACATTCATAGTGTAATGTCCCCGCCAGGGAAACCATAAGGAATCAAGTCTTTTAGCCTAAAATTACAACTAACATTTTTTTTTAACATTTTAACATTTCATTGTTAACATCCACAAAGAAAATTTCTTAAAGGTTCCCTTATTGGATTCATTTACCAATATAAAAGCATTTCATTCCATTACTAATCTAATTGAGTTTCATTTCCTTTTTCCCTTTACTTTGCATTTTAGAATATAAGGAAAGGTAAGAACATAATATTTCATTCACAACTATATCTTTTACTTTCCATTTCATTTTCAATCCTTTTACCTACACATTGAATAACTACACTTTATAAATTTGCATTTAAACCTTTACATTTGATACATTGCTTTTCATTCCAACATATAAGAGAGATAAAATAACTTATACAAGATTACACTTTCCATTACAACCTTTGAATCTTCAAATAACATCCCTTGAAAACCCCTAAAACTATCCCTCCCTGAATACATTGCTTTATTCTTTCAATTTCCAATAATAAATACCATTACATTTACAATTACATTAAATGGCCTGAAGGCTTACAAGGAGATATTTACATCTTGCATTACAATAGTACATGGTACAAATTGAGAAATCTTTATCACTGCATGAAATTTGAAACACATCCAAGCCATGAACCATGAACAATACCTCAAAAGATATTTTCCACCCAGCCATGTGAAACTAGAGAAGTTCCACCCCTCGTGCTAGGAGATAGGACCAAGATACTCACAAGGCATAAAGCAATCTAAGGCTTTACAAAACCAAGTCTTGAAAGAAAAAGAAAAGACAGAACAAAATATCATCATACTATACACATAGGTTAGGTTTCTAGTATGCCATCTAGGTGAGTGTCATCACATATCCTGCATATTGGGATCCTCCTTGGAAACCTTGTAACCTCATTCCCCCCTTTCTGAATAAAGATCCACCTTGGTAGTTACCTATGGTCCCGATACTCCAATAGGCCTATGTGGACTTATATTATATGTCTTTCATTATCTTTTGAAACCCCCCTTTCCCAAGTTTATTATTAATGTTATCACTTGTTTACCAAATCACCCATAGGATCATCTAGAAAACATTTTGGGTTTCAACACCTATGGTGAGCCACTCACTTTGGGTACCTAGTCCCCTACCCACACACACAAGCCAAGAAACAACAATGTACTTCAAAAGGTTCAACTTGCAGGTCTAAGGAACCCTCATGTGCTCTCAAGCCCTTAGGATGAGTCTTAGCCTCATCATATGAACATAAGGAAATGCCAAGTACTGAAACATCTTAAATACCACATTATAACACCAACAAAGCAAGAGATGGACACACATAAGTGAGAAAATTTGTAGCCCAGGTGTAGGGAGCAGGTTGTAGGAGTCACATGCCCAAAATCTGGCAAAATTGAGCCCTTAATACCCTCTAAAACCCCATACGACAACCTAGACATGCCCATACAAAATTCCACACATGCTCATATGGGTTATACTATATACTTGTATGAGATTCCAGGGATTCTCATATGACACTATCTCAAAAAACACCCTGAATTGTCTGAACATAAAAGTTTCAAGTGCGAAGAGTGCCTGGGGAAGGTTCCATGAGGTCTACCTGATTCAAATACCTCAGTACCACTTCTAGAACACTTCCTCAACATACCATAAAACACAAAACCAAACTACATGATCAAGTTACAAAAAGAAAGTAAAAATCTGCATAAGCATAGAAGGGAAACTGACTGCATTTCTTCCCTAATCCATCCTAACCTTCCCTAAACTTTCCTAAACTTCCCTAAACCATAAGTACAAAAAATACACCAATATGCAGTACTATAAGCAATCAAAAATTCTCAGGAAGAGTTTTAAAAGAAAACTATTACAGACACATTCATTGAATTTCCTGTATACATGACTTTTGAAACATGGAAAATAAACCTAATATATTTCCTTATTATTTCAATAGTTATTCCTACATTTTTCATATCAAATATTCATAAGACACACACACACACACAAGGAAGAAAAGTGATTATTCCCGGTTCCAGACCCTACCTAGAATCCTGCGGAGAATCCTATAAAAAATTGGAGCACACCACTGCAACCTTCCAAGCTTTGAGAAATGGTGGCTTCTCAGATAGACTTCCCTTCAGAAACAGTCTTTCCTCCTTCTTATAAAATCTCCTACTTTCCCTCACAGAACCAGTGATGATTCAAACATACAGAAAATCCCCCAAATAACACTTTCGTAATAATTCCTAACTTTCTTCTCCAAAAATCTCCAAATTTCTCTAATCCTCCAAACTCGTCTCTCGAGAATAATTTATTCTTCAAACTATATGGTTGGAGGAATTTCTCTATGAGAAGCAACTTCTCCAATAACTAGAGTTGGTTGAGGATTAATTATACACCCCCCGTAACCAATATTAAAGCCTTTTTATTATTTTGTTTAACTTATTCCCTAAATAAGGCTATAACAAGTGAAGGAATACAAAAGATCTCAAGTAATTCACATAGCCCAATTGGAAAATAAAGTAGCCTAACTTCTAGGAGGTTTCAGGTTCAAATCTCGTAGATAGCTAGTTTTGCCATAAGAGCTTTATTTTTTTACTCTATTATTATTTTTATTTAATAAAATGAAATAAAACATTAAAGATACCATTATACAAGCAAGTAAAAACACATAAGTAATAATGTATATATATGCATGGGTATATATGTGTGCACCCACATATACACATACATATATAATGTACACTCAATTATAATACAGATATAAATAAATATATTCATACAAGAATATATCCAACTTACAACAAAAATCATAACACTACACACAAAACCCCCAACTAAGGTAACCTCTTAACAAGAATCTAAGTCTATGGGATTTCCTTGAGAGTAGCTTGGTAAAATCTCCACACAACAATAGTTCAAGGATTTTGAAGGCACACTTAGACTTGTGTAGCCAGGTGGAGTTGATGCCTGGTACCTGCATCCAGCTGTAATACCCCAAAAATGGGCTATAGGTTCATTAACCTTCTATATCGACACATTGAATGAAATTGATACAAAAGTCCTAACCTAAGACACATCTTCACATCAAAATCCTAATTGATTTTATCTTAATTTTGCATCAGGGAATATTTCCTAAATATTCCTAATTTATCTAATTATCTTTAATTAAATATTATTTGGCGATAAATGTTATTATTTATCCTGAAGTTGATTAATTGAATATGATGAATATTTAATTAATTAATTTAATTCTGCCACTTAATTATTTAATTAGATTTAATTAGATTTATTCCTAATTAATATTGTTTTTATTTTGACAATAAATCAAAATTCCTACAAACAATCAATTAGATATTTATTTAATTGATTTAAAATCAAAGTTGTCAAATTTAATGATTTAATTGGAATAAAGTTTGATTTAATAATTGATTAATCCATAAATCAATTGTTTTAATTTTAAAATCAGTTAAGTTGAGAATAAATCACTTTATTTTTAATTAATTTATAATTAAATCATGCACAATCAGAAAAGCAGTTAACTTTAAAGCAACTTTAAATCAATTTTCAATTTCAATTTGTTAACTTTCTAAACTCAACATCTGATGATGAGTCAAAAAAGTGAACTAAAGCTCTATTTTGAGATAAAAACTGCTTTTGCATGATTTTATGAATTAAATATTCTTAATTTCTTGTTAACTCAAAAATCAACCTGAGTTTATCAAGAGTGATTTATGGATTTTCTCAATGCATCCTCAACCCCTAGATTTCTATAAAATCAAGGCTCAACTCTTCACAAAGGTCTGGCAATCAACACTCGAAATTACATCCTCACTTTGGCAAATTGGTGATTGAAGAATCAATCTTTTGCGAATCAAGGCTATTGTGAGATTTTCATTTATTGTTTTGAGCATTCATAGTTTCATATCATAGATTTGTATATGCATTCATAGCATTTCTTAGATTAAATCTACATTCAAACTCAATTTCATACATTATAGCTTAGAGTCATACAGTTTCTCATATTATTGCATAGAAAATACAAAAATATAGAGTAATCTGCATTCATTTCATATCCATCTTTAGCATTAAATTCTTAATTTAGGTGTTGCATTGTCATTGATCTTGATTCCAATCTGAGAACATCATACTTGCATCTACTAGAAGACAGTAAATCGCCTGGTTAGCATAGTTTCAATTATTTGCAAGATTTCAATTTTTGCTAACCTCTAATGTTTTACTGAAGTGTTGTGTTTACAGCTAAGTACAAAATTCACACACACATTTTTAATGCCCACCGTGGGGCCTTGAAATGGGTTTCCATTCTATTCTATCAAATTTCTATCATTTTTCTCGAACCCACGACCACAAGGTTAATTTTTGTGAGTTTTGTGATAAATTTCTGGGCTATTTTCCAGAAAGCCAACTGATGTTTTTATTGGTACATGCACATATGACATGATACAAATCTAAAATTTATATTTTTGGAAAGGCACTTGAGTTATCTTTCATTTACTATTGGTATGGATTAATTTCATTTTGATTTGAAAAAGTTATGATCATTTTAGTGAAGACTGGTCCGAACCTGATTTTATGAAATTCGACTGATGTTTTTATTGGTAGATGCACATATGAGATGATAAAGATCCTAAATTTATATTTCTGGGAAGGTATTTGAGTTAGATTTCATTTTCCATTGGTTTGGATTAATTTTGTTTTGATTTGGAAAAGTTATGATCATTTTAGTGAAGACTGGTCTGAACCTGATTTTATGAGATTCGACTGATGTTTTTATTGGTACATGCACATATGACATGATAAAGATCTTAAATTTATATTTATGGAAAGGTATTTGAGTTAGCTTTCATTTTCCATTTGTTTGGATTAATTTAGTTTTGATTTGCAAAATTTATGATCATTTTAGTGAAAACTGGTCTGAACCTGATTTTATGAAATATGACTGATGTTTTTATTGGTACATGCACATATGACATGATACAGATCCAAAATACATATTTCTGGAAAGGTATTTGAGTTAGCTTTCATTTTCTGTTGGTTTGGATTAATTTCATTTTGATTTGCAAAAGTTATTATTGATTTAGTGCAAACTGGTCAGAATCTAATTTTTTATGACAACAGGTTTTTCGATTATCAAATGAAATATTATCTTTGACTAACCTGATTTTCTACCACGCGGGGTTGACAAGTTGTGTTTCTTTCTTTATTTATTTTTATAACAGTGGGTTTCATGTACAAGAATAGGTAAGTTTTTCATAACAGTGGTTTGCAGGTGCAGGTGCAGGTACATCTTGTGGGTACAAAAGATAGAAGACAAATGCTCAAAAATTGCTAAAATAGGTAAAATCTACTAAGCGTGTTGCAAGGAAATCAAATATTCTATTACATCTGATAACACTTCATTTTGGGACATAAAACAATCTCTCGTGTCAAGCTTGAGTGCCTTTACAACTTTCATAATTCACACTTCAGTTTTGGCCTCTAAAATAAACATAGATTTGCTTTTTGCATATCTGTTACACATAGTAATTAGGTCCTATGAACACTATTTGTGGATGATCTTGAGAGAGTGAGATTCTTTTGCTTGTTCATGCATGTGAAGCTCTTCTTGATGATAGATCCCCTTGTATGTAGGGAGGTTACTGAGATTGTCTTGTGTTCTACTAGATTTGTGCATCTTCAACTTTTGATTGATACACTCTCTCTCCGGAGAGGTTGATAGATCATAAGCGGTTGACATCATAGATCTTTGCAAGATAATTTTGGTCTTAGCATGTCAGATTAATCTATGTGCTTTATCTTGGTGAAGTGAAGAGGTTAGGGGATTATGCTCTACTTACTTTTTGGATAGTACCAGAAACCTAGATCCTTGAATCTGATCTAGTCCCTCTTTGGTATCTTTTGTGAGTCACCTTTAGAGAGGGTTAACCGTAGTGGAAAGTCCCTTAATTGGGTCAACCACATGGATGGAACCTCACGTGGTAATAGCCATTTTCACCATGGTAGCAACAACCATTGTATAAATGTCCTTGTGGAGGAAATCTTCACAGGTGTGGTCTCTTGTTGGGCGGTCAGATCTCCCTAGCAGCTCCTGATTGATTAAATTCTCGGACTGTGTCAAAACCCTGGTGCACCTGGATTGGAGTTCACCCTCTTGAGATCACAAAAGTCACAGAGTCAGACCATTACTACAAACCCTAGTGAGGCCAAATTTTTCATTTTCTAGGAATATGTGCGTTATTGAAAAACTTTTTGGAACATACACAAGTAGTATTTCTAGGGATTAGCACAATAAGTCACTATTGCTTGTTCATGCACAAGGTTGCTTTTACCCTTGTTCATTGTTTTCAGATGATTGCTTGCTCCCCTTACTTTCTATTCTGTGTGCTTGATATCTACTTGGTTACTTGAGACAAACTTTTACACAAATCTTAAAAAACTGGACAGAAAAATTTGCAAACAAACTGATATTGAAAAACTGAAAAATTGTAAATCTGAAGCAAAAATCTTTTCTGGTGTCAAAAGTCATCCTAAAATTTCAAAACTCGTATCAAAGCCAAAGTCAAAGTTGTTAGAGATTGGTCAAATTTGTCAGAAATCTAGTTTTTACAGCCTATTTCCAGATTTTGTCAAAATAGTCACTGTGTCAGGAACAGAGCAGAAACTAGAAGCAAATTCATTCATTTTCCTAAAGTGGTCTCTTGAGTTTGATTTAGCCTTCTGATTTATCGATTGATTCTTTTCATCTTGTGTCAAAACCTTGTCAAAATTATCTTCAAATTCAATCTTTTTACTAAACAACTAAGTGTTGTGAGCTCATGCCCGCCATCTATTGGGCATCTACCCACACTACTATGGTGTAGTATCCTTCATTTACGTCTGATCTAATCTTTAATCACTTCAATCTTGACAAGGTTGCGTCATTCAATCTTCTTGAATCAATTCATTCTTCGGTTGTCTTCATCTTATTCTTTTGCTAAACCCAAGGTTAATGGTGGAAACTAGAGCTTCCTCTCACAATAAATCTAGAGAAGCACTTAACACTGTACCTTTGACTATACAAAAGGGTCCAACTCTTGAACAACTCTACAGTTCTGGTCTTTACGAAGACGACAGTCTTGGCAATTTTTGATTGAAAACTGGTTACATACCCCCTCCATCAACTCACAGAGGTAATAAAAAAACTCCACTTTGATCTAATCCAGGGAGCCCTAAAACTCCTAACATGTCTCATGGAGGGACACATCATGGGTCCCAAGGACATTAGTCTCAACATGGTATGTATCAAGAACCCACACCTTCTAAAATTGCCCAATATCAAAATGATGATAACTTCAAAAGAATGATGAAACATTTCTTGAAAGAAGATAGAGAATCATACTTTCTAGAGTTAGCTCATCAAGGAGCTAAAGTTACTCCAAAATTTAATGTGGAAGATATCATTACACATGAGGAAGAAACTCCTATCATGGCTATGATGAAATAGATGCATGCCATGCAAGTCAAACTTAACAAACTTGAAAAAGAAAAGGAACCTAAGGAGTTCACCATGGAAGCTCTATGCCCTTTTCCATTAGATAAAGACTTGTACATGCCACCATTCCCTAAGAAAGTGGAAATGCCTAAGTATGATAAGTATGATGGAAACTCTGATCCTCAAGATCATGTCAGAAAATTTTGTACTCAATCCATGGAGTTCATGCATGAACCAACCTACTTAATGCATCTCTTCCCTCGATCTCTAGGAGGAGTAGCCATTCATTGGTTCTCTAGAATGCCTCCAACTATCAAAAATTTTGAGGAGTTAATCAAACTATTCTATCAAAAATACTCCTACAATATTCAACATCCAGTCACCATGATTGACATCTGCAATCTAAAACAATATCTAGGTGAACCATTCCTGACATTTCTCAAGAGATGGAGGAAGAAATTTTCTCTATATGCTAGACCCATTCTAGAAACTGAGAAGCTAGAAATCTTCATCAAAAATCTTGTTCTAGAACTCAACTACCACTTGCAAATGCAAAATCATACATGCTTTGATAAGATGGTAGAAAATGCAATCAAAATTGAGAAAGTACTTGCGCAAAAAGGAGACATATCACTTCAAAAGGACAAGTACGAATCTGTATCTAGTTCTAAAGACAAGAACAAAAACTGGAACAAGAATAAAGGCATCATCACAGATGGCATTGTTGATAATATTTGTGCCCCATCTAAGGCACCCACTTTCAATCTCACTATTGGCACCCAAGCCATCAAAGCTGCTGAAGCTAAAACATTCGAATCTAACAAAAATTCATTTGATTATAGACCTTGGGCTATAGATCCTAATCGCAAATTCACTCCTCTTGGAGAGTCCTTGGAATCTGCCATGAAAAATCTATTGGCAAACAAAATCATCTACTTGCCTGAGATGAAAGTCTTTGGTCCTGAACCTAAATCAAAATGGTGGAGGGAGAATGACTTCTGTGAATTCCATTGTAATAAGGGTCATAAGACTAATAACTGCGTCCGCTTGAAGCACATCATACAAGACAAAATTGATAAAGGAGACATCATGATTGACAAGCAATAATGATCATACAACATTCACAGAACCATTTCCTAAACATGGTAAAGAAGATTCTTCTTCTCAGACTAATATGGGTGCTAAAGTCAATTATGCCTACCCTAGAGACAATGTTGTTATCAATATGGTTGAACCATGCCTATCTGAGCATTGCAATGTCATCACAATTGTAAGAAGAGATAGAGATAATCAATCAACAAATGCAGTTACTTGATCACAAGCTCAGGCACATCTGCAAGGACAAATACTAGATTCATCCAATGTCCCTAAAGTGCCTTTCAATATTTCATCTGCTTCTAAACATAAGTCTACATCTAAATCTTCAAATCCTAAAGACACGAGGCCTACTTCATACAGTATTGTCCAACAACTCCAGCATACAAATGCAAAAATCTCCATGTTTGAGTTGCTTCAGATATCTCCAGCTCATAGAGCCATTCTAGACAAAGCTCTACTCAGATCCAATGTTCCTGATAACCTTGATTTAGATAGATTCCAGACTATGGTTGGTCATCTGACGTCTCCATAGTATATTTCCTTTTCAGAGGAAGATGATAACTCCTTGAGTCATCTGCATAACCAGCCCTTGCATATTGAAGTCTTGATCCAAAACCGTCGTGTCAAACGTGTGTTGATAGATGGGGGCGCCGGTCTAAAAATTTGTTCTTTCAGCTTGATTACATAATTGGGATTTTCAGAAATGGCCATTGATCCTAGAAAGAAGATAACTATCAAAGCATATGATGAGCAACAAAGATCTTCAAAAGGAACAATTGTCCTACCTATCAGAGTAGGTCCTGTCATCAGAGGTACTATATGTCAAGTTCTTGATTTACCTTTGGCTTACAATATCCTTTTAAGGAGACCCTGGATACATGAAATGAAAGCTATTCCTTCTACGTACCATCAGTGTTTGAAATTTCCTTATGAAGGAGTAGAGGTGATGATCGCAATTGATCTATATACAACTTGCAATGCATTGAAAGAAAGTGTTGATAAACTTGTTCCTAATAACAGAGAATCTTCCACTAAGCAGCTAGACGTTGCTTCAACATCCAAAATGGAAGACATTGCTAAAGAGGTTAAGATCAAAGAAAATGGTATGGGAGAATATACTATATAGCCAGTCTTATCTTTGATATCTCTCCCTATCTCACCTAAGTCCTATGGGAAAACTCTGAAACAATCTAAAATTGAGTCTAAAGAACCTCTTGAGGCATATAAAGGAAATTTTGTTGCAGAACAAGTATCTAAACAAGAGTTTGAAGAGGATGAAGCTATGTTTGCATGGCTATACAAAGATGAACCTAAATCTCAATCTGTTCAAAAATGTGATGCTAAAATACCAAATGTCCCTTCTAAGTCATATGGCCCAGGGGACAAATTGATCACAAAAAATGGGATATAAAGGAAAAGGACCTCTAGGAATATAGGGTAAAGGTCTTCTATCACCTCTTGATCATTGTGACTGAGCAAACAAGAATACAACAGGTCTAGGATACAAGAAGAATCCTTTATGTCTTAGCAAGAACTCACCACATGTCTTAGAATAGATTGAGCCATCCACAAAAAATCAACTAAAGGGAGAAACAACAAAACAATTTGATAGTGATGATTCAGACACCACTAAAGATCTCATTCCCTATGAGTGTTTACCTAAAGAAATAAAAGACCTCCTTGAAGCTGAAGATGATCCAATAAAAAGAATTAACGTAGTAGAAACACAAGAACCTACTATAGAGCAAGAGATAGTTGCAACACAAGAACCAACTAATCTCAAAGACAATCAAATAGATAGAGAGGAAGGTGGTAGTTATTCTGAGATAGATTCCCATGAGTATGAATTCAAATCAGAATTTGAGGGTAACACTTCTTGGGGTATTCATCCTAACTTTAATCATGTTCTTAGATTTCCTAGAGGCATAGATGAAGAATCTAATGACTATGAATGGGGAGCCATTCCAGAGGAAGATGAGATTATTACTGAGAAACATGTTGATGTTATTAACCAATATGCACCTAAACCCAATGTAAGTCTAGAGCGAAATGATGAACTTATCGAGTCTGATCCACTGATGACTGAAGTGGACTTCCATAATGACATTGAGCCTATTCATGAATTGAATGTCGTAAGTTGTAATATCACCTTTGAACTCGAGCATCGGGTTAGGACCAATGATGACAGATCCATATCCGTAAACACTATTTCTCAATCTTTCACCACTTTGACTATCCAAAATCCTGAACTTCTTGACCAAACCTCTACAAATATGAGCCAAGGTATTTATACCTTTCCCAATAACTATGCCCTTGCTTTCTACCTCAATGTAGTTGAGCCTATGAGGACTTCCATCAGTGAACCAAGTGTTAGCATGATGAAGTCGGACATCAAGTATCTTAGTCAGAAAAATAAGAATAAGAATAAAAAGAAAAGGAGTTCTGAGGGTGAAAACCACTTTGTGGTAGTCTCAAAACCTACAAAAGTAAAAATAAAAGATGTATCCGAAGGTGAAAACCTCTTTGAGAAGCCTAAGGATGAGATATTTGATGTCCTTTCGAGTCATTTACAAGATAGATCTCCAATTCTAATTGAGCCCACTCAATCCATCAACTTGGGAAGAGCAAAAGAACCACAGTTGATCCATGTAGTACAATCCTTATCAGAAGAAGAAAAGCAAAAATTTACAACATTCTTAACAGAGAAAAAGATCAACTTTGCATGGAAATATTTAGATATGCCAGGATTGGATCCTGATCTTATAATGCACCATTTATCTATAGCTCCAAATGTTAAACCTGTTAAGCAAAAATTAAGAAAGATGCATCCACATGTTGCACTCTTGGTAAAAGCTGAATTACAGAAGCTCCTAAAATTTAGACTTATCCAAGTTATTGATTATGCAGAATGGATCTCTAATATTGTACCTATTTCAAAACTAGAAAAATCAATAAGAGTATGCAGATATTTTAGAGATGTAAACAAGGCATGCCCTAAGGATGATTTTCCATTACCTAACATTGATATGATAGTGGAAATGATTGCGGGCTTTGAGATGTATTCTTTAATGGATGGTTTTTCTAGATATAATCAAATAAAAATTGCTCAAGAAGATCAAGAGAAAGCTGCTTTCACATGTGCGTGGGGTACCTTCTATTGGAATGTCATGCCATTTGGGCTTAAGAATGCCGGTGCTACATATCAAAGAGCTATGAAATCTATTTTTCATGAGATTATGCATCGAACTATGGAGGATTATGTTGATGATACTTTAGCAAAGTCTATGAGAAGATCCGAACATCTAAATGACTTGAGCAAGATACTAGACATAATGGAAAAATTTAGTCTCAGACTAAATCCTAAGAAGTGTGCTTTTGGTGTCACTTCTGGAAAGCTTTTAGGCTACATTGTTTCAAAGAAAGGAATTGAAGTAGATCCATCTAAAGTTAAAGCTATCATGGAGATGCAACCTCCCAAGAACATCAGTCAAATGAGAACATTGCAAGGGAGAGTTCAATCTATTAGACGCTTCATCTCTCAGCTAGCAGACATATCACAACCTTTTACAAAGACATTACATAAAGGTGTGACCTTTGCATGGAGTGAGGAATGTGAGAATAATTTTAATCATATCAAGAAATATCTATCAAATCCTCCTATCTTGATGCCTCCCATTCAAGGGAAGCCTTTTGATCTTATATGTCTCTACTACAGATACATCACTGGGGGCATTGCTTGCACAACATGATGAGAACAAGAAGGAAAGAGCTATATGCTATATCAGTAGAACATTGGTGGCATCTAAAAAGAACTATTCTATGATTGAAAAGGCTTGTCTAGCTGTGATCTTTGCATCACAGAAACTGAGACATTATATGTTGGCTCATACCACACATTTAGTAGCTAAGATTGATCCACTAAAGTACCTACTAAGCAAAGCTTCCCTCATGGGTAGATTAGCCAAATGGGTCATGCTCTTAAGTGAATTTGACATTGAATATGTTGAAAGAAAATCTATTAAAGGGAAAGTTATTGCTGATCAATTAGCAAATGCACCTCTGTTTGATGACACACCAATGCAAATGGAATTTCCATATTCCTCTATCATGAATCTTTCTTCTAGAGAATGGAAATTGTTCTTTGATGGCTCCTATACATAGAATGGATCGGGAGCAGACATCTTGTTTATCACTCCTCAAGGATACTCCATTGCTAAGGCATTCAAAATTAAATTTCCTTGTACAAACAATATTACTGAATATGAAGCCCTTTTGAATGGTATGACAATAACAATTGAGTGGAGAGTAACAGAACTACACATTCAGGGAGACTCACAACTTGTAATCCATCAAGTCAATGATGTATACCAAATGAAGGATGAAAAGCTCGTTCCATACAAGAGAATGGTAGATGATCTAAAGAAATATTTCATATCTATCACATTTGAGAAAATACCTAGAATAGAGAATAAGGCTATCGATGCAATGGCAACATTATCTACTTTATTACAGTAGCCTGAACATGAGCTACGCTATGAGTTCCTGGTGGACGCACTATCTTATCCTGCATATGATTCCCCTGAAACCCACATGATTTTCACTATTGTAGGTCATGATTCATCCAGATATAAAAATGTATTCTCCTATCTCAAAGACCAAATCATTCCTGATACCTTTAACCACCATGAAAAGAGATACCTTATCCACAATGCCTCCTGATATGTTATCATTGGTCACGATCTGTACAAATGAGGTCTAGATGCTACACTACTTAGATGTTTAGAATGGGAAGAGTCTCAACGTGTGTTAGAGGAAGTCCATGATGGTATTTGTGGGTCACACTTGAACGGTTTAACACTAGCCCGAAAACTTATTAGGGCTGGGTACTATTGGTCGGAAATGGAGAAAGAGTTTATCAAGATTGCTAAGAACTGTCAAAAGTGCCAAGTGCATGGCAACTTAATTCATGCTCTAGGGAGAGATCTAATCCCCTTCACTACAAAATTGCCTTTTCACCAATGGGCATTTGATCTTATAGGATCCATACATCCTCATTCATCTAATGGACATACCCATATTATTACAGCTACATATTATTTCACAAAATGGGTAGAAGCAGTCCCTTTGACACAAGCAACTGGAAAACAAATATCTATGTTCATCTTGAACTACATCATATGTCAGTATGGTATTCCACATTCTATAGTCACAGATAATGGTGGACAATTAAAAAAAAAAGACCTAGATGATTTATGTGCTAAATTCAAGATTACACAACATTGGTCATCTATCTACTATCCTCAAGGGAATCGACAAGCAAAGGCTTCTAACAAGAATCTATTGAAAATCTTGCACCATACAGTTAATAAGATAGGAAGAGGCTAGAATATCATGATCAATCTAGCTCTCTGGGCTTACAGAACAAGTATCAAAATGCCTACTGGGGCTACACCTTTCGCTTTAGTTTATGGGTTTGAAATGGTACTACCCATTGAGGTTGAAATCCCATCACTAAGAATCAGAATGCATGGTCTAGTAACTGATGATGACTATAGAGTGTCTAGGTTGCAAGAAATTGAACTACTATATGAGTGCAGACAAGAAGTGTATGATCATCTCAGAGTGTATCAGAAAAGAATGTCTAGAGGCTACAACAAGAAAGTTAGACATAGAGAATTTTAGGTTGGCGAACTAGTCTTGAGAGAGAATCCTAAAAATCAATCACATCAAGAACGCAAGGGGACGTTTGAACCCACCTGGCTGGGTCCCTTTGTTATCAGTGCTACTTTTGGCTCTGGAGCCTATCAACTCTCAATGATTGAAGGAGAACAGCTCTGAGAACCAATCAACATTCTCCATCTGAAGAAATTATATGCCTAAGGCATTCGGTGTATGGTAAAATGTCCTAAAAAAATCTTAGAAATCTGAAAAAGTCCTGAAAAAATGAACATCTTGGTGAAAACCTAGCAATAGGTGCCTTGATGATTCATAAAAAAATAAAAAAATACCAAAAATATCAAAAAAATTGGAAAAATAAAAAATACAAAAAAATGAGAAAAATAAAAAGTGTCTTGGTGAAAACCTAGAAACAGGTGCCTTAGTAGCAAAAATAGAATCTCTACCAAGATGGTGAAAACCCAGCAAACAGGCACCGCTTGTTAAAAAATGCTCCATCTATTAGCACAATAATGGTCTTTCCCAACTTTCATTCTTGCTTTAGTTTGTACATATCTCTTGGTTTGTTCCCACATTCCTATTTTCAATAAGTTAGTTGGTACACCAATTGGCTCACGCATCTGTATTCTATCAATGCCTAACACTTGGGGGCAATCAATGTCATATCCTATGGTCTCCAGTATACCTCAGATGAGTCATGTCCAGTTAGAGTCCTTTGAAGCTTCATCTGAGTCAGTCAGTCAGTCTCCTCTCCAGAAAGGGATTTTGCATCTACAACAATGCAATCAAACATCAAATTGAAAACAATCTATACTTTTTACATGTTTTTATCTCCTTGTATGCTTATTGATTCACATTGAGATTTTTGCATATTGTGTCCTTCAAGCTCTTTGATGATGTCCTTTATAGGATTTAGAGAGTGATAACTGGGGGCATAATCTTTTCTTTGTTTTCTTTGTTTATGTGAAAATCTAACAACTTTGGAAATTTTGGATTGAAATGGCATCCATCTGTAAGAGCCTCTATCTCTAATTCGATGGCCATGAGTACCTCGACCATTGATACTGAGAAAATTCAAGGAATTTTGATCTCACTATTGTCTTTTTGAGTGAATTCTTTCTCCTACTGTGAAACATGATCTTACCTAAGGATGTGAATGATAAAGGGTCACTACGGGTAATTCACACTGGACTTAGAATGATCTCTTGACTATTTGATGTGTTTGTAACGTAAGGTGTATTCAGGTCATCACGATGTTTATGTTTTGATGCTTATAAAAATTTCTATATCAAAATGGACATGATATTCAGGTCATCCTGGCTTTTGTGCCTTGGTGCTTATATCTAATTTGACATTCCAAAAATAAAATCAATATTCATATGTCCATAGTTGCCTAACCAATGGGTGTTGTATTGATTCTTGTGCATACAAATTGATATTCATATGTCTATGGTTTCATAACTAGTGGGCATTGTATTGATTTATCCAGTTACCTAAAAGTTCAATGATGAGAACGAATCGACACATGATCAATGACTAGGTCCTAGGTCCTAAGTTTGCATTGCATTCTGCATTTCATTTTGCACTTTGCATGATCTCACAAATTGCTTGAACACTTAAACGATTCTTCAAAACCAAAAATGCTAAACACGACACAAGGACTGAGCATTGTATGAAGGTTCCTCCAATGAAATAGCAAGTAGAATCCTTTTTCAGGATGAAAATCAAAATATGAGATCATTTATATTGTAAAATGCTTGCATAATCGACCTTCAATCATCACAGAAATCTATTTTTCAACTTAACTGATTATCTTACATCAAACTATCAAAATTTCAAATTGGTCAACTATGGTCAACTCATGGTTTAACCTAGTCAAACTTGGTCTCTAGGACCTCTAAATGATGCAAAATGCATTCTCGAATGTGTATAACAACTTCTCAAATCAATTAACATGCTTCTAAACTATAACATTGACTTTTCTTGTCAGATTTCAATTTTAATCCTGAAGGGGGCATGGTATTGCACATCATTCAAGTATGTAAATCAAATCTTTCTCAGTAATCAAGACAACAACAACATCTAATTGCTGACTCATCTAACGACCTCGTCACTTGGGGCAAATCTATTATCACTTGGGGCAAATCTATTGCAATCTGGTGTCCTAAATCTATCTTGTAAACTGTATCAACTTTTCGTAACCAACGGTTCATTTGCGTCATTTCCTTGTTTCTTCATAACTGATGGGTTCAGGATGTGATACTAATATGATTCATACAAGGACATTCAGGTCTGAAATTGGTCACTCACTTCTTCGCAATCATAAGGTTCAGAATTAGGCATTTTGGCACTTTTTTGTAATAACCAGTTCATTGTTGCTATATAGTTGACATTATCTTTGGTCAATCAGGACCTAAATCTCAAATCTTGAATCTTTAAATCTTTCAATCAATTTCTGTCTCGGAATCAGTTCATCTTTCAAAACAAATTAGTTTCATACATCTTTATCATACACAGACTATCTTTGAACCACTGCGCTTCACATAGTAATTCAAAGAGGGGCAAAATGTAATACCCCAAAAATGGGCTATAGGTTCATTAACCTCCTATATCGACACATCGAATGAAATTGATACAAAAGTCCTAACCTAAGGCACATCTTCACATCGAAATCCTAATTGATTTTATCTTAATTCTGTATCAGGGAATATTTCCTAAATATTCCTAATTTATCTAATTATCTTTAATTAAATATTATTTGGTGATAAATGTTATTATTTATCCTAAAGTTGATTAATTGAATATGATGAATATTTAATTAATTAATTTAATTCTACCACTTAATTATTTAATTAGATTTAATTACATTTATTCCTAATTAATATTATTTTTATTTTGACAATAAATCAAAATTCCTACAAACAATCAATTGGATATTTATTTAATTGATTTAAAATCAAAGTTGTCAAATTTAATGATTTAATTGGAATAAAGTTTGATTTAATAATTGATTAACCCATAAATCAATTGTTTTAATTTTAAAATCAGTTAAGTTGAGAATAAATCACTTTATTTTTAATTAATTTATAATTAAATCATGCACAATTAGAAAAGCAATCAACTTTAAATCAATTTTCAATTTCAATTTGTTAACTTTCTAAACTCAACATCTGATGATGAGTCAAAAAAGTGAGCTAAAGCTCTATTTTGAGATAAAAACTGCTTTTGCATGATTTTATGAATTAAATATTCTTAATTTCTTGTTAACTCAAAAATCAACCTGAGTTTATCAAGAGTGATTTATGGCTTTTCTCAATGCATCCCCAAGCCTTGGATTTCTATAAAATCAAGGCTCAGCTCTTCACAAAGGTCTGGCAATCAACACTCGAAATTGCATCCTCACTCTGGCAAATTGGTGACTGAAGAATCAATCTTTTGTGAATCAAGGCTATTGTGAGATTTTCATTTATTGTTTTGAGCATTCATAGTTTCATATCATAGATTTTTATATGCATTCATAGCATTTCTTAGATTAAATCTACATTCAAACTCAATTTCATACATTATAGCTTAGAGTCATACAGTTTCTCATATTATTGCATAGAAAATACAAAAATATAGAATAATCTGCATTCATTTCATATCCATCTTTAGCATTAAATCCTTCGTTTAGGTGTTGCATTGTCACTGATCTCGATTCCAATCTGAGAACATCATACTTGCACCTACTAGAAGGCAGTAAATCGCCTGGTTAGCATAGTTTCAATTATTATCAAGATTTCAGTTTTTGCTAACCTCTAATGTTTTACTGAAGTGTTATGTCTATAGCTAGGTACAAAATTCACACACACCTACAACACTAACCCACATGTATACATATATATATATATACACAATCAGTGAAAAACAAGGAGGGAGAATGTGACATCGTGTGGATCTCCTGTAAGAGTAACTACGACTGCCTCTCCTCATCCGACACTCACATCAAACAGTGTAATCAACAAAACATAGTGGGATTAGTAGGGTTAGATCTATCATAAACATAATAATATAAATAAAGTGTGAATCATTTCAAAATAGTTCATTCCTTTACATACATCATTTTAAGAAAAATCACTTATTATCTCCATGATTAATTCTATTAACCAAATATATATATGCTCAATTGTCTCATCATGAAATGAAATAGTCCAAACATATAATCCAAGTAACAAAGTCATAATCTTGTCAGTCCAAAATATGAAGATACTAGGGTGGGCATTACACATATGCCCTATGACCTTCTTCTCCATAGTGAAAACATGTTCCACAGAAGCCTCCTCTTCCTAGTCCTTGTCCTCTTCCCCTTCCTCTTTGATCTCTTTGTATTCTGATCATGGAAATGATTGAAATTGTTTCCTCTCCGATTTTGACTGCTACTCGCCTAATCCTTCTTTTTCGGATCTTTATTTCGGTCTCCATAAGACCGTTCGCTGGATCTTCCACTACGACCTCTTTTGCTTTGCCTGCTCTCAAACTTCTTGCTCAACTTTTCCTCTACCTTTAGGGAAAACTGGTATGCCTCTTCAATATTGTTCATTCGAACCAAATTCAACTCCTCTTGAATGCTTGACCTCGACCTATTAAGGTAACGGGCAACTTTCTCCTTGTCAGCTTCTGCATGGCCTGTTCGGATGAGGATTCGATAGAACTCCTCTGTATACTCCTCAATAGATCTCCTTGATTGCTTCAAACCTTGCATTTTCTTTAATAGATCAAGCTCATAATCAAAATGAATGAATTGTCACTTCAATTTATCTACCATCTGATTCCATCTTGTGATTTTCTCTTTTCCTCTTCTATTTCACTCCAACTGAATCTCCTACCACCAAATCTTCGCATGACCCTTCAGTTTGGCCTTCACAAACTTGACCCTATTAGGATCTTCAAGATCTTCATACTCAGACTATTCTTCTAATTCTTTGATCCATCCAATCAACTCTTCTGGGTTAAGATTTCTTGAAAATGTAGGAACTTCAATCTTAGGTCTTTTCCCAAGCTTAGAAATGGCCCAGAAAAGCCTTTCTTCCTCTTGGTTTAGAATTTCACCTTCTCCTTCCTGATCAAAATTTCCTTCTTCTTCGGCTTCATCCTCACTTTCCTCTCTTATGACAAGATTCATGCCTCTGCAAATCTCTTCCTGCAATTCTCACATTTGTCTCTGGAGGGTGCTAACCTCAGGTGACACACCTTCGGCTCTTCTACCACATTCCCTTCGTGGAGGCATTTTCACACTATTGCTGAAACCCTAAACCATAATCCTGGTGCAAACTGCCTCATAGTGAGTGATTTGTCTACACACTCAAGAAATCCTGCTCTGATACCACTTGATGAAGGATGCTCCCCTTAATACCACAAAAACATAACAAAAACATAGAACAACAACAATTTGCAAGAACATAAAATGGGCTTCTTATTATCTCCACAAGTGTGGAATTACAAATTTCAGAATTACAATATGAAAAGCCACATGGGCATTTTCCTTACAATATTTTGTAGGACAAAGCCTTGAATTATTACTCAGAACTACTCAGAACTGCCCTAGACAACACTATGGACCTCCCTTATATAGGCAATTTTCCACTGCCCGAGAAGGTTCCATAAATTTAGCCCTTAAGGCCGACTACCCTTAGAATTATTTTCTTTTTTCATAATTATTACATTAGGGTCGGCTCAAAATAATTACAAATTATGTTTTTAGGTAGCTCAACTTCCAGAGGCCATAACTTTTTAATTGTAGCTCCATTTGGCTATTATAACCACTTTTTGGAAATGGCAGGACCTGATCTACAGTGCTTCACTCACGCAACCTCTAGTCAATCGAGGGTCGATTGCGATCTGGAGCCTCTAAGGCCTTCAAAATTGAGCTCAAAGATTTCATACCCAAAAACCTCAATAACTTCACCATATAGATGATATGAAAATAAAACTCAATTGGTACGCTGATATGACTAAGATGAACCTCCACCTGTGAAATCAGAATATTTTGAGCTCGTATGACCAACTTAGTAAAAATAGTAAGTTTCCATAAATAGAAACTTTGCACAAGATAACCCTTATTGAAAAGAAACTAGAAATATTTTTGGGTGATACAAGATTTCCCTTACAACCATGATGCTCCTGCATCACTTTCGGAGGCTGAAATGCCAAAAATCTTGGAATGCAAAATTGCCTAAGTGTCAAGAAATTTCCCTTATGGAAAAAAATGGCTAAGTCCAAAATTGACCACTTAGCGGCATGGGAGAATCTCTAGGTGCACCTTTCGTAGCCTGTCCACTATCTCCTGGACCTCTTCAAAATCTTCCATTTGGATACCCCCAAGGCATTCTTGTTGTTTTTCCCAGAAGGTGGCTAATTCTTTTGCAAAAGCTTGTATTTCCTCTTCCTAAGCTAGCATTTTCTACATTTCCTCCTTTTGGTAAAACATCTGTTGGAGGTCAACTTTTGTTTTTACTCTATTGGAGATCTCCATGAATTGATGAACGATGTCCTCTATTGGGTGCATTGTCTGGTCATCATTGTCATCATAAAGGTCCAGATCTAGTCCTTTGAAGAACTTATTCAATTCTTCCACCCAAAGAATCCCTTCATCCCTCTTCTTATTGATCTTGCTCAAGCATTTATGAGAAATTCTCAGGGCCCCAATGATTTCCTTGATCCACTCCTCAAAATTGTCTAGTTCTGAGCCTTCATATATCTTTACCAAAACTCAAAAGCATTGTTCCTTATTATTATGAGGTCATCAAGAACCTTTTGCCACTTCAGAATTTGTTCCTCCAATCCATCCTCTTCACACATCATATCCACTAATTTGGTGATTTCCCTAAGAATACCTCTAAAAGGTCTCAAAATCATCCTCAAGACAGTCCTTGAAAACTCCTCAAAATCAGCCTTCCAATCAGAACACGCATGAATAAAAGAATGTGAGACGTCTGCTGGCATCTCAGGAGTAACCCTTTTTTTCAAAATAGCTTTTAATGAGGCCTCCGGGTTGCTAAGGTCAATGGGACCTACCATCTTAAGAATGAATCTCTTCATTACTTCATTCTGCTCCATTAAACCTTTGATTTTCCCTTCATCTTTGTCCATGAAGCCCAATGTATGTTTCAAACCCAAAGTAGCTAGTGTTTTGCTTCCTTCCCTCATTGGTTCACCTAGGTCCATTTCTTCGAAGACATAGTCCTCAAGAGTAATTTTTGTCATGCTGGTGTCGAATGTTGGAATGACTACCTATGCTTTCCATCTACCCCTTTGGTCCTATGTGACATATGATAAAGTCCTCACCTGGGAACTGGATTCTCCTTGATGAAATTCTCTACCTAGCACCGCCATATTTGTATCTTTTTCATTCATATAAACCCTCACTCTTGGTTGTATTTCTTTGGTGAGACAACTGGGCTTGGAGAAGGCAGTTATAGGATCATACAGTGCTACCAAGCTCAAGGTGACCATTTCATGTTCTGGCTCTTGTTCTTCTTCACCCTCTTCTTTCCTTCCTTCCTCTCTTACCTCTTCTTCTTCTTGCCCTACCTATCCTTCTTAGTCAATCTCCTTTTCTTTCTCTCCAGTCTCCTTTCCTGGATCCTGATCTCCTTGTTGAGTTTACTTAGAAGGGAGTGTGGAATGAGAAGGAGGGGGATTAGGCATCAGTGGAGTTGGTTGAGAGGGAATGAGATTGTGGATTGGGGGCGGCATGGAAGAAAGAGGAGGATTCAGAGATATTGGGGGAGTTGGTGAAGACGCAGGCATATGAACTAGCGGAGGAGTAGGAGTAGGGAGTTGAATGGGTGGAGTTTGTGATGGAGGTTGAGTTTGTGATGGATGTGGAAATGGGACTTGTGGAGGTGGAGTAGTTTGAACTTGGGGTGGAAGCAAAGCATTTGGAAGTGGAGGTATTGGAGCTTGTTGAGGTGGAGGAGTTGGAATTTAGGGAGAAAGTGGAGGCTGAGTATCTTCTTGTGAGGTAATACCAATGAAAGAATCCTATCCCAAGTCCTTCTCTAATTCAAAAAATATCCTTGACCTATGTCCACAGCCTCTTCAGTCAGTCCTTGAGGTACCTGTTGGGTTTTTTATTTTGTAGTCTTCTCAGGAGTCATAGCTATAAATTATGTAGGGGAGACACAAATGCAAATGGAAGATGTTTCTCAATGAAAGGTTCTCCTATAGGCATTTGTTGCTCTGATTCTTATTCCTTGATCCCATAAAGACCTTCAAAGTTAGATATGTTGAAATCATCATCACCTAAAGCATCCCGTAGATTCACCTCTTCTGCTTGGATCTCCTCATCCAGGTCAATCTGCGCTTCTTCCTCTTGCAACTTCCTCTTTTTCAAGTAGGCTCTTGATCGAGTCCTTCAACTCAAGGGTACATCATCCTATTCATCTTCCTCATCCCATTCTAGAAGTGTTTCCAAATGGGAAGGTGTAGTTGATCTCTTCCTTTTATAGACATGCCCCTTTTCTACTCCAGCAAACCTAGGTCCAATTACTTTCACCCTGGGTGCCCTCTTGGGTAAGCTTTCTTTCTCTTGGCCACTAGAAGATAGAACATTAGGTAAAAATATGCTTCCAGTCATCTTGGTTCTTGGAGGCTTGTCTCAAGGATTAGATCCATAAGCAATTGAGCATTCATGTCTATACACTGTCTCTGGCCTCTACGGGGCAACTCCCTTGAATTGAGGCATTAATACCTTTTCTCCCATTTTCTTCTTCTCCTTGGAGGGTTGTGTTGGCTACTTCTTCATTGGAATAAGGTCCATCTTAAAGGGATGAGAAATCCATGTCTTAGTTTCTTTAATGACATAGTGGGCCTTGAAGTTGATATCATTATTTTCTTCCTTATCCACCTCAACATTAAGGATGACCCTTGTGTAGATTTTGTCTTGATTATATATAGGATCCAACACATCCTCTATATCTTCATCCCACACCTTCGGTGGGATACGTAAAAGCAAGGCATCTTGTGCCAGTTCAAAGCTCATCTAACAATATTCATAGATCCTAACCTCATAGTACTCAGTGCAATTAATCCAATGATCTTCAAAATGGGGCTCATGCACATAGTGCCCCCCCATAGTACAGTTGCAGGTGCCAATGGGGTCAAACCCGGTTCTTATCAAATTGAAGTGCTTCAAGGGGCACTCATCCCACTTAAAGGACAAAGATTTACACACCTTCATATCTTGTAAGAAATGGGGTCCTCTCAAAATAGGGAAGTCCCAACAGTGTTTCTTCTTGTGTTTTATGTGTTCATATGCATTGGAGAGCTATCTAGCCATCTCCAGTAGGATGAATCTATCATAAGGGTACCTCGACAACTTCTTAGGAGGGAGAGTACTCCCTACCACCTTGATGTATGTAAAGGTCTTAAACTGGATGTAAAAAGCCCCTAAGGATTTTACCTTTGTAGTAGCTTCCTTAGATAGCCTCTTAGCATAATCACCTTCTATAGAGTGGATGATTGCAAAAATGAAGGCATCATTAGCAATCTTGAATTCTGAGCTATCCTCTCCAAGGTGCTCCTTCCTCACTAGTTGAGGATACACTATAAAGGGCTAGACGTTTGGCTAACCCATAGCGCCAACTTTAACTAACCCCAGATATACTGTCATAGCAACCAGTAGGTACACACCATAGGAAGTCATATAAAAATGGAGATCATTCTTCACAGATGTCAATTGCCTATCCAGGTTGTCACTAAGAATGGTGGCCCAATCAAATCTTTATTTCCTCCCCTTTATCCTCTTAATCAAAAGAATCATCCAAGGCTCAAGTTGGATTGATTTTTGGAGGCCATATACGTGGCTAATCATAGTTACAACTTCCTGGATATCCTCCTTCAAGTATCCCCTCTTCATATCTATTTTGTCAAGTTTTTTCTTTGGAAGGGGTTGTATTAGGTAGTCATTATTAACAATTTCATGAGATAGATGAATATCCTCATTATAGAAGCTCATTCCCTTGTCTATGGAGAACCCATAGAACCTGTCTATCCCCTTTGGTAGGTGGGAGACATCTTCAATAGTGTTGGGCCTCAAATCCAATACCACTTCTTCCATAGTGTTCCTTATTGGCCTCTCATTTGGTACATAGCAGTTTGTTAGGGTAAAAATGAGATCCAAAGAGAGGATGGACACCAGATGTGCTGCCATGTTTACGAGACTAGAATACACTAATGGAGTGCAGTCCTCAGATCAACCCGCAGGATGGGCACACTTTACCAGATACTCATTCCAACTAATGTTTCCTATGTCAATTTTGGTGATTTCACCATGGAGGTTCCCCACCTTGGATGACACATGGTACCCTTTGAATTGATACTTCATGGCTGGTGAATTCATTTTATCAGACATTCTACAAAAAGAAACATGAATCAGTAGCAATCATAAGAAGCAAGTAATCCATTATGAACAATAAATGAGAGAAAAAGCATGAAGAAATCAAAACCCAAAAGACTAATATGTTTAAAGGTTCAAAAGGTATCTTTTGGGGATTCAGAGGTTCAGACTCTGACATAGTGATCACATTCTTGAAAGGCCGAAATGGAAAAATTAGGTTCTCGATGCCATTCTTCATGTTTTCAAACTTTCAAGGTTTCAGAGGTGCAAAATGAAGTACATGCCTGAAAGACCAAAATGGTGAAAGTGATCCCTTAGGTTTATCTTGGTTTAAGGTTTCAAACCTTTGGAGAGAGAAATGGTTCAGTTGTGTCAGTGTGCAAAACCCTGAAGATGCAAAATCTGAGATGAATTAGTTTGTCTAGGAGAAAAGTGATTGGTATCAGATTCTTGGTATTTTGCTGTGCGAAGGTAGGTTGATAGTGTCAGTTTTTGAAACATCGAAAGTGAAAAATTAGGATTTGGACGTAGGTTTTTAACTAAATCTAGACACCGGAGGGAGAAACACTGAAAAGACTAGGGATGATAGAGCCGAAGGTAGAAACCCTTGGCATGACCTCAAGAATGAGCCCGAGGGGAGCTCGACCATAAGCCTTCCTCAAAGGGACCCAAAGGGACAACTCTAAGGCCCCAAGGTGACAAACAAACTCGCACTTAGACAAAAAACCCTAACTAGACACCTAAAAACAATAAAAGATACTAAAAAAGATGAGAAATAACTGTAACCGAAGAAAAAAAAGCCAAAAAAATACCCTACCTCAACAACGAACAAGGGAGACATGAAGGAAGATAATCACGAGAAGATCTCACAACTAGGAAGCACCGAATGCTCAAAAGATTTAAAAAATCTCCAAAAACACCAAGTTGCAAAATGCACAAGTGACCAAAAAGGCCACTTGTGCTCTTTATATAGGCCGCGGGAGAGGGTGACATCAATCACCCTCGGGACTTTGGAGTTTCAGAGCTTCATGGTTTCAGAGTTCTAGAGAACCTTGGACCTCCGAAGCACCGAAAGTCTGAAGGTTCAGACTCCTTTGAAGGAGTTGGACTTTTGGACTTTCGGAGATCCATAAGTCCTAGAACTTTGAAAGGCCAAAAATTAATTAAGCTTACTTTTAAGAAGAAATTAGATGCTCGGTCTTTTGGCATTTGGGTATCTCCAAAAGTACGAAAGAGAGACAAGGTGATTTTTCTCTTGAGGAAAGCCCTTGATAGGGGACATACAATAGACAAACCTAGAAAGGACAAGCAAGAAGCCCAAATGGCACAAACAAGGAAAAGAAAAAAAGGGTGGGTCCCTTGGTCAAGTGGCTAAAAAGGGGATTGTGGTTGTGGGACCACAACAAGTATCTTTCATATCCTATGATTGTCATGTATTCTATTATCTATGAGAAAAATAATAGTTGTATATGTACAAGTCTCCATTTTTTAAGAAAGTGGTAAAATGATGAAAGGTTGTATGGTGATTTCTAGAGGCAAGAAATTGGGAGCTTATTTTAGCTTGATGTGTGGTTAAGTTAAATATTATTTATATGAACAATGGATTTGTGTCTATGGAGAAGAGGTATCATCCTCCTTAATATATGGTCATGGTTTTTGGGTACTTGATGTTAAACACGCCCAGAGACAAGGGTGAATTAGTCTTTAACAATCTTACATTTTTTTACCTTAATTCCAAAATATTTAAATTCAATCAAGAATAATGAAATATATAACATTCAACACCAAAGCACAAGATAAAACCAAAGTCATGCAGAAAAATCAATTATAAAAAAACCACAGTGAGAATATTAACCATGGTTAGAATATCTCACATTATATATAGAAAGTATTACAAGAGGCTCACTATCAGACTTGTAGCCAAGAGTCACTATCTTAGGGCATGATAAAAATGACTTGTTGCAAAGACTCACCCTTTTTGAGAAAGATGCAAAGAAGGACCTATAGAGGAGATTCATTGTCTCAACATAGGATACATGAAATTAATTAAAATGAATAAGCCTTCACAAAACTGCTTTTAGCATTCTCTTTGGAATGTATATGTGTACACTAGAAATTATGTTCAAGTATACCAAAGAAACATTGCATTAGAAACTAATATAGATTGATAAAAACATGATAACACGCAACATTAGTCACTAAAACTGTTCCATTGTCCTTTATTTTTGAGGACTTAATTAGTCTATTAAATTAGCTCTCAGCAACACAAAGACTAATTGGATGACAACCTAGACAATGAGATTCAAGTTGAAATGTGCAAATGCAACTATGAGAACTATGAGATTGGATCTATGAGGAAAGATGGAAGATAAATGGATTACAAGCTATGACCTGTAGATGAAATGAAGCTAATTATACTAAGCCATGATAGGAATACTAGGAAATGCACTAATGAAGATGCAAATTAAAGCTAATTAACACTAAAATGGATGCACAATGTAAGATGTAAAACTAGTGTGAATTCTACACAACTTGAAATTGGGATGCAAAATGACATTACTTCTATGCAAATGAAACTTGGGATCCTTCTTCCTAAAAATGAGAGGTATTGATAAGATTTACAAGGCTTGGGGTTGAGGTGTCACCAATCAACGATCATGATGCAGTTGGTTGAATATAAGTGGTTAGGATGCAAAAAGGGAGGATAAATGATTATATCCTCGACGATAAGAGGCCAAGTGTAAATTACATGGGCTGATTTGAGGGCATGTGTCCAAGGAGGTTGGAAGTAGATTGGAGAAAGAGGACATGTGGCCAAGATGGACAAGTTTCACCACTTGGTTGTTGATGAGGAGAGATTCCATAGGCCATGTGCCCAAGTTGGTTTCTAATTTGTTATGAAGGATGGAATCTCCATACCAAGTTTCCCTTGGTTTGTTGAGAGAAAATAGGCATTTGATAATTCATGGAAATTAATTATCGTAGCCACATAGTGAGGTAGAGATGACATGGAATGGGTAGGATGAGAGGTGAAGTGGAAAAGGCGTGAATGAGATGATTTAATTTGATTTAATTTGTGAATTAGAATAATTTAATAGAAATATGAACTATATAATTAAATCACTAAATTTAATTACATAGTAGAAGAATTAATAATTTAATTAATTAAATAGCTGGTATTTAATTAATAACATTCCTCAACTAATTTTAGGTGTATACATTTTCCCCCTCTTTGAATCAATGTGTGAGTAGCATGTTGGTTCAAAGAAAATTTGTTTTTTTCCTAGATCAATGCGTTGATTCAAAAAGATTTGATTGATGCCCCATATTTTAAAATATTGTAGTAGCTATCTGTATTACCCCTCGAGAGATAAATTGGATTTTTTTTTGTGATTTTTAGGTATTTTTGAGGGTTTTATGATTTTTAGATTTTTTCAAAACTTTTTAGATTTTGGGGATTTTTTTTGATTTAGATCTCGATAAAATGATTTGAAAATGATGCCCCTGGTTGATTAAGTCACTTGTGTACAAAAATAAAATTTTAACCAAAGAAATACCCCTAGGGTGAATAGGGTTAAAAAGGGATAAAACCCACTTTGTTGCTATCATTTTCTCATTGACCTTTTGAAAATTACCACTTTGAGAGAGAAGCCTCAAGATAGAAAAATGGTGACTCCTTATGTACAACATAGATTAGCTTGAGTTCGTCACCATCAATAGCCACCATAGGATGTAACTTTGGTATGTTTCCCTAATCGATCCTTATTTTGTCAAATTCTGTTCATTTGCATTCCCTGAAGTAAAGGCTAAGCTACACTAGTTTACATTTTATGTTTTAAAAATATTATAAAAATCATGTTTCTTGCATTTAAATAATTTTTAGCTTGCATAAAATGATTGTTTTAGTGCATATAATGATAGAATTAGTGCATATAAGATGTAAATTAGAGCACATAACTAGGTCAATTTAGGGTAGATTATACCCCAAATTAGTGCATATAAACCACCAATTAGCACATACACAAATTAGCGTATAGGAAAAAAAATTTAGCACATGCACCCTGTAGATGTCATCTACTATAGCTTTCATCCAAAGCATTTTGAAGGCAATTTAGGAAATTTGAGGCAGTGCAGAAGTGATAGATCAAGTAGAATTGAGAAAAATAAAAAATTCAATTTTTTTTGGTATTTTTCTATGTTTCAGAGAAGTGCATGTTTGGAGGCCTTCAGAGAAAAATTTGGGGTTGAAACTATATTCTATTTCTTAGCATGATATGCCAAAGGCATGGTTCTAAGGGACTAATTTTAGATCTCTTGAAGACCTTTCAATGATGTATTTTATTCTAAATTTTGAGCAATGAGTGAAAAGTTATGATCCTGCGAAGTTGGGGTGATAAAATGCCAAAATTGCATGGTTTCTACGAGGCCCACGAGCATATTTTCCTTCAAATGCTTCATATTACAAAGTGCACTCGCTACATAGAGTGTTAAGCATCTTGACACCATAGAGTCTTTGAAGGCTAAAGGGAAGGCAAATATAAAAGAAATCTCGCTAGAGTGCTATGTGTTGGCACTGTAGAGTTTCAAATGCCTCCGCGCGAGTCTTCCCCCCTCTAAGTTTTCTCATTGTGACATGTGTCCAATCCTTGGTTGCATGATTGAAAAGGGTGCCAAGGTACACATCCTTGTAGGAAAAATGACACTTTCTCATCCAGTGGTGAGTCCCGAAGCAGATTTGATTTGAAATTGAGACTGCCTCCATTAGCAAAAAATGAGGAATCACGAGTGAAATTGGGAATTTATTCCCTCATGATTGCAAGGAGGTTTGAAAAGGCACAGGTGGCATCCATGTGGTGTGTGTGGAAGGAGAATAATGATTTAGACATCAACATGCCTAAGGCAGCTATGCCATGATGATTTTTTCCACATGGCATTTGTAGGGTCCTTCTTGGATGCACTTTTGAGATTCAGTTAAAGGATCTATTTCTTTAAAATCCTATGGGAACATTTTAAAAAGGGGTTTCCCATCAATTTTTTGTATCTAGAACTTTTTTTATAGATTCTTTTGTTCACGGTATAGAAGAACACAAGTAGAAATAGTTGCAGTTTCATTTTTTAGACTCTAGCCTTGTAATTTTCACATAATCAATAAAGGAGACATACTAGACTATGGATGGTTTTCTTTAACTATGTGTTTTATTCTATTTTGTGAATTATTTTAAAGACTCATATCATTTCTAAATGAATATAACTATCATTTTTTATTTTTAGGATCATATAATTCATCACAAATTGCAAGTTATTGAACCATGTTTGGTTACTCTTTCAATGATTTTAATCTAGGGTTATACCATGCCATTTTGGTGAATGAAACTCTTTTAGAATAGTTGTTTTAGCGAGATAATAGGAAAATTTCTTGCAAGCCTTAGTGAGATCTTCTCTCTAGAAGATATGAATAATTTGACCTATGTCCAAGACCTTGTCATTGCGTTCTCTTTCCAACAATGAAGAGCTTGTGGTGTTTTGTGCTCATTTCTAGGGTCTTATGTTCCTATTTTTCTTGAAGGGAAATTCAAAAGGTTTTGAAAATATCTAGCACATCACCTTGGTTTTTGTGTTTAATCTCTCTTCACCTTTCCCAAAGCACCAGTTAGAAGATCCAACTTCTATAAAACCCCAAGGGTTACTTTAAATGGTACATTTCCCACTCTTGGTAAAGATTTCGAACAACCCTTCTTTAGGAGAGAGCCTGAAAAGTGGATCAACACATCCCATGAAGTAGCGTATATAAGAAATTTTCACATATGATCAAGATTTTATCACATACGATCTATAAAATGCAACATATAAATATTTAACGCATAGAGAATGTAAAATAGTGCATTCACACTAGACCATATTTTAAGATTAAGTCAACTATTTTCTATGTTGAGTTTGATTTCTGATGATTGATTAGATGTTTCAACCTCATGATTGATGATTGTCAATGATAGGTGATCACTGGGATTGATAGAAATATCAATTGAGCTAATAGGCACTCGCTAAGATTGATTGTAATCTCACTTGAGCTGATTAGATAGGTTGATTGATGATGTTTGATTGATATGATGATTGGTAGATAGTTGACTATCTAATTTTCTCGGTTTATAGGCCTAGATAGATGTTTTGATGATGTAGGGTCAGTACCCCAAGACTTTTAGGATGGTCTCATAGTTATCTCATGTTGATCACATGGTGATTGCTGCATGTAGTTTGTATTCTTTATTAGATATGCACCACTATAGGGTGAATAGGGGGTTGTTGATAGCTTTGACAGAGCGGTGGCATAGAGACAATAACATGTTCCACCTTCCCACCGATGAGATGATGGTGACACTTGAGGAGGTTTATCGTATTATGAGGATTCCAGTCATGGGTGATGTTGTATATTATGATGTTGAGGAGAATGGGGGTATTGATGCACTTAGGAGAGTATCTACAAATCTGACCATTAGAAGATATGATATATCTTGGCAGACAATAGTATAGTCATATGCACCCTTGCCATTAGTACTTGTAGGATTGATTTGTGGATTCATGTGTCTAGAAAAGAGGGCACATGTATTTCCAGTTGGATGGGGATGAATATTAGAGAGCATGATTTTACAATAGAGGTGATATGCTTGGGGTTCCTATATGTTAGCACACCTAGATATCATGAGATATACCAAGTTGTGTATAATGGGCCCTCTAGTTTATCAGCTAGGGTTATGTTATTATAAATATGGGCCTGGGAGCACATCCCTGTCACACAACCATTAGTAGACTGGGATTTTTTGGATACTCTTCCATATATTTATAGCTACAGAGGGATTTTTGTGTAGCCCAAGATGGGAAAATTGGAGTATTACAAATTATTGATGACATTGATTCAATGTGCTAGAGGCCTTATGTAGATTGTGAAGCCTAGATGGAGGATGTGATGGAGATTCTATATGTATTTATGTATCATTACTTGATTGGTTTCACTCCATAGATTGTTGAGAGATTCATCTTCATTTGGGTCTTGAGATAGTTTAGTCAGATTTAGGGTACACTATAAGGGACTTATGTGTACACTTGTACATAGAAGGAAAAAGTAGATTGAGGGTCCTCTATTTCCTTTGGGACAACATTGGGAGAGTATCAGGGGTTAGCACTTGTCACTTGGGATTATATAAAACATATTTTTTTATGTAGGGGTGATTCCATAGAATTGACAATGTTTGTGGAATCATCCATTTCCTAGGTTGACATATCATAACGAGCATGTTCCACCAATCGATGATGATGATTAGCCATGACCCTAAAGATGGTAGAGAGGAGTTGGAGGGAGAGGTGGTTGGGGTGGAGGATATGGTGGAGGTGGGGATGGAGGGGGGAAGATGGATGGGGTGGAAATGGAGGGGGTGGAGATGATGAAGATGATGAAAGAGGTGATGACGATGGAGGGGGTGTACCAGTTATGGATCATGGATGGTTTGTGAGTAGGGGGAGATCAGGTGCTCCTTAGGATGCAACATAGGGTGATGTAACACAGGTGATTTACCTAGTGGATCCATAAGTTGATCCAGTTATACCAAGTGCCCCATATCATCCATGACCTTGACGAGTACACATTAGAGTGTCATCCCATCAAAAGGGTGCACAAATAAGAGGTGTAGAGGTCATAATGTAGAGGTTACATGGTGAGTTTTATACTGCCCAAGCTAGGATCTGATAACTTGAGTCAAAACTTTCCATAGATACATCAAAGCGAGATGAGGCCATAGAGAGACAAAGGGAGACAAAGGATCCGGTACAAACACTAGAGCATAAATATGCATAGGGGATGACTTAGGATACCTTGCAAAAGTTGACCTTTTGTATGCCCATATTGTCTCAAGTTGACCTTTTTCATGGCCATCCCCTTTAGCCTATGTGTCTCCTATGTTGCTCCTATGTGGATTCCACATAGGTGCCACCTCATACAAGCCTCCAAGTTGCTCCAAAAATCTATAAATAGAGCCCTTACCAAGAACAAATTCATCCATTATTTTATGCCTTGTTATCATGCTAGTTTACTTCTAGGATTTGAAAGGGCATTTTATCATAGCAATATTGTTTTTAGTTTGAATCTTACATCACATTATCATGTTGGTAAAAAATGGATCATTTTTAGCTTCTTATTTGCATATCATTTGTAGTCCATAAATGTATCTTCATCATTTTCATTCGTGGAAGCTTGAGACTAGTTCCTCATACTAGTTCTTGAATCCTTCCATCATCCATTAGCTTGCATTGATAGTTTCATACACCATCAAGTAAGCAATCACTTGGGGATTAATTTATTTGTGTTTTAGAAGAGCACATCCACCTCTCTATAAAAGAGAAAATCAAACAAGCCTTTACGGGTGCACTTGTTTAAGCTCTATTGGATGTTGTGAGGAGTCTTAGCATTTATTAAGTTTTATTCATGCTTTGATGACTATTATGGATAACCCTTCTAACATTTGCATGTTTAAGCTTGACTACACAGATTGAAGATTTCAACATACATAAATATATAATATATATTATAGTATAATGTATTATAATATAATATATGTTATAATATTATAGCATATAATATTATATATTATATTATATAATATATAATATTATATGTTACAATATCATAAAATATAGTATCACACACACACACACACACATATCAGATACCTATCCAATATCTGATAGCTCTGACACAAATCTGCAACTTAGAGATTGTTCTTGGGATTGTTATGGGTTTTGGCTTGGGAATGCCAAACCTGGGAAGTCAATCCAAAAAATATGTTTTTGAGATCTCATTACATTTCCAGAGTTCGACCATATAGCTCACGACTTTTTAATCCAAAATGGATGAAACAAAAAGGATTTCTTCAGGAGATTCTTAGCTTTCCACCAATATAAATTCTGTCAAGTTTTGAGTTTAAAAAATAATAATTATTTATTTTTTAATTGGATTACATCTACAATCCTAATTGAAAGGTTGATTGAAAAATATTTGTAACTTTCAAATGGTATACCATTTTTCAAATCCGAAACATGCATCACATTCTATGCTTCACATATTATAAGAAAAAAATAAAAATATATTTATTTTTGACCAAGTTAAGGTTGTCAAACACATGAGTTTTTATAATCCAAAAAAGTTGTAGATGAAAATCATAATTAATTATTTATTTGGAAAAATTTTACACAAAAACATGCGTCTCATCTGGACATGAGTCAATATTATCATTTGATTGTGGTTAGGGTGGTCAGACATACACCTACTTATATTTTTCCTTAAATTTACGTACTACTACATTGAAATTTCAATTTTTTTCCATATATATTAACTTTTTTTTTCAAAAAATAATTAGTAGCTTAGAAATTACATTCAATTTCTTACAGATTCTCTTCTTACATATTTTTGATATAAGGTTAATAATCTATTGAAATTTTTGCCCACTTTGGTCCCCATGATCTTGCGGATATAGATAGATAGATATATCTATATATATCTATATATATCTATATATATATATATATATATATATATATATATATATATATATATATATATATATATATATATATATATATATATATATATATATATATATATATATATATATATATATATATATATATATATATATATATATATATATATATATATATATATATATATCTGTGTGTGTGTGTGTACTTTGAATCTTTTTCATGGAACATTTTTAGTTCAATTAATTTAGTACAATTGGTAAGGATAATGATATGCTCTATTTAAATATCTTAGAAGTGTCATAAATAAGAAATTATGATCATGTTGTAGGTAACTATAATAAAATGAGTACATCTTTATTTATTGGTTGCCATAATTTGTGATTCTTAGCCCAATATATTTATTTAAATATATGTTTGCACTCACTATGAAATAACAAAACATAATTTAGATATGACTTAAAATCTTTCAAAAAATTATGATTTAATATTTTAAAATTTCTATTTATAATTTTAATTTAAAAAAAAATATATTTAAATTTAACATATTTAATAATCAATTCACAAATTAATATATTAAATATTTATTTATTGAAATTTAGACATGAAAATTAAAATTATTTTTTACTAAAAATGTAATTATTAATTTTTAAAAAATATTTTATAACTATTAATTTTTCTATAGAAAAATAATTATTTTACTAAAATATTTTTAATATTAATTTTCAATACATTTAAAAATTTTAACATTAAAAATATTCTATAATTATCAAATTTCTTATGAAAGGGTTACTAATTGGTGCCATTAATGTTGTATAATGTGAGCATTCTTTTGTTATAATTTAACGAGAAATAAATTATTTATATTATTGTAAATCTTTTTATGTTATTTATTGTAAAGAAAAGTGTTTTTTTAAAATGTTTTATATAATTTTGTGCATGTTTTTAATGTTTAGTTTTTGTTTATGAATTAGATTTAGATGTAATCTTTTTTAAAATTTTCATAAGTTCAAATCTTATATTTAAGACTAACTCTCTTATAAATAGAATTGGCAAAAAAAAATCAATAGTGTATATAAAGACAATATCTTAGAAACATTTGATACACAATTATTAAGATCACACTTTGAAAGAGTATATAAATAATTTATTTTTTTCTCTTTAAAGAATTCAATTAAACATAGTCACAAATCTAATAGCGTTGAATATTGCCAACATTTAACAATTAACTTGAAACAACAATCATTACCACCATTTACATCAATAGATCTATTACCATCCTTTATCTCTATGTACTACTATTAACAAAACCAAAGATTTCAATTGCTTCATCATGCATATGATAAGCTCTTCATGGTAGTCCTTAATATCTAATAATTTGTCAATTAATGTCATCCAAGAAAACATTCTCTACAAGTATAAAACTTCTTCTACCAAAGATAAAACACCATTATGATAAAAAAAAAATATTGCCAAATAAATTTCCAACCATATTGAAAATTTTCAAATTCTTAGATCTCAATCCTCTTAAATTTTTGATATCAAATCTAATTTTAAATTTTAATTTTAATCCCTCACAACATCACAACTATCAATATTACATTAATTTTAAAAGTAACCCTAATTTCTCTCAATTTAATTTTATTTCAAAATATTTATTTTAGTTTACTTGATCCCTCTCCTTATTAATTAAAAAATTTAAATCTTATAAAAAGATTATTTTCTCTCAACTAGGGTAATTCATCTCCTTATTTCGTACTGAACTTCTTCATTTAATACTTAATTATGCCAATTAACTTATCATTTAGTTGAACCCGGAGATTTCATTTTATAGGGTTCGTATGATTACCGTACACCTACAAACCCTAGTAAAATGTATTCCGGTCCGTTTTGTAAAACGTCGACTAGTTAATAAGTTTATAAATCTGGAAATGGTTAAACAAATGTTATTACGACTGAAATGACCGCCAAAGCTTTCTTTGTCGCTTAAACAAGCTTTACTTATTATTATTATTTTTTATTGAAAGAAGAAATTTAAAAATATCTGGGGTGGGAGACAAAATTATAGTGTTTTAAACGGCGGCGGTACCATCCACACCCGCTCTCGCTTAGATGAATTATATCGTTCCATCCCCCATTCAATTGTTCTTTAATTTTTTGTTTGGATTGTAGGGGTATATTCTAGATCATGTTTGAATGTCTTATTAGAGGTGATATATACAAATAACTAGAATTCTTTGGTCGCTTAGTTTCTACTTGTTGTTTGGGTTTTCTGGGTTTTGGGTGTCTGTTGATTCTTTGGCAACATTTTGTTTTGGGATCTTCATTGAAAATCTTTTTGTTTTGATGTTGTAAAGGGTTTCGGGGTCTCTTTAAAACCTGATTTTGCCTTTAATCAAAATTGTAATACTTCAAAAAAATTGCCGTGTGCTTTAGAATGAACTTACAACAAACAATTGTAACTAAGTCTTGTGGTGAATTGAGTAGTTATATAAAGTTTTAAGGTGATTTGGGTAGTTATATAAAGTTTTGTTGTGGTTGTGTAATTGATTTTTAATTGTTAGTTATGTGAGTTGAATTTTCAGTCTAGAAGATAAAGTTTGAATTTCTAGTTTGGGTAGAATTAATGAAAGATTGTAGCTGATTCTCCCACAATTTTTGAAAATGTTGTTTGTTTATAAAATGTATGTCATATATTTTATCTTCTTAGAAATGATACATAATATTTATTAAGTATGGTAGAGAATTTATATATTATGTTAGTACTAAAGTTTAATTTAAATTGTAATATTTTGAGAATTCTAGAATTGTGTTTTGATTTTTATAATATTGATACGATCTATTAAAGATAGCATTTTCGCTTAGTAATTTAGAGATGTATATAAATAATAGAGACATTTTTTCTAAAAGAGTAAAGTAATATAGAAAATATAATATAATATAAAGAAAACATTGTCTAACATTCAACGTCCAGAAACTTGTAGTTAAGAACCAAATACTCAGGAGATGTGACACTTTGTGCTCTATCGAAGAAATTTGGTATCAAAGAAGAAGATCCTCAAGAATAAGAAGGATAAACCCTAAGAACAAGAAGAAAAATAAGAATTCATCAAAGATAAGAAAATCTCTAAATCCCAACCTAAATTTTGAACATGCTCATTTTAGTGTTGAGCCTAAAGATAAAATTAAGACTTTTGATACATAATTACATTTTGAAATATTAGACAAATGAATAAAGTAAAATAGAGGTATCTTTAATTATGAATGATGTTTATAAGCTCCCAAAAGATGTTTTTTTACCATGTCTCAAAATGTTACAAGCCTTAATACTGCTATTTTACCTCCATTGACCTAGAATAGATATAACTAATTGTTTATTACTTGGAATGAAATTTTAAACAATTACATACAAATAGTGCATGTTGTCTCTCATAGTCATGTGCTAGAGACTTTTAACAAAATAGACTTTTACCATATATCATGCCTTCTCAACAAAATGATATATAATATTATATCAAATAAGTATGTTTGGGAATGTAATTGAAGCTTGTTTCAAATTATAAAAATTTAAGAATTCTAAAATTGTACTTTGATTAAATAATGATAGCGACGTGGCCTATTGAAGACAAAGTTTCTACCCAATGATTCAAAGACATATTCAAATAATAGAGAGAATCTTGTTAAGAAAGTAGTTGCATTTGAAAATAATATAGAAACACATGATATGATCTCAAGATAATATCTAACACAACATCCAATAACTTGTAGTCATGAAGTTGATATTAAAGAAGAAGATTCTCAAGAATAAGAAGATCCTTGAGAACAAGAAGAAAAATAATAATTCATCTGTGATAAGAAATTTCTAAATTTTCCAAGTTAAATATTGAGCATGCTCCTTTCCAGGTTAAAACTAAAGTGGAAATTAAAAGTTTTGAAGCATAATTAAATTTAAAAATATTAGACAATGGAAAAATAAAATAGAGATATCTTTGACTATGCATGATGTTTATAAGATTAGAAAATTTATTTTGCATGTCTCAAAATGTTACATGCCTTAATATTGGCATGTTATTTCTATTCACCTAGAATAGATATGACTTTAATTCTTAGCACTTGGAACAAACATTTAAGTCCTATAGTGTCACAAATTGTACTCTTTGTCAATTTCAAACTTATGCATTATGCCTAGTGCATTTATGACACAATCTATGATCATGGTTTCACAATTCCAACCTCATCGGTAGCAATGGTGAAGCATTAGTAGCACGTGGTTTGAATTTAAGGAGAAACTGATTGGACATTTGTGTGGCACACAAACATCCCGATAAATTCTTAGATTCAAATGAAGAATATTCTATGTAGTTTTCTTCTGATGTGTGTTTCAATGACCAAATGTGCTCAAGTGATGTCTACTCCCACTCATTCCAAAAGAAAACTATTATAATTATTCCTCATTTAGTGATTCTTGAAACATTTTGAAACAACTTTCTCATTTGGTCTTCATATTTTTTTCTCGCATAATGAATATCTATCAAGATACTCTCAACTCAAGTATATTCTCATAGAAACTAAGATCCCTCTTATATCTTGTCTATCATATCTATATTCTCTAGAGGGGAGCCACAACTACTAGTAATGCTCGAGCTTGCATATCATATTGGATCTCGTCTATTACTAACTATTGTTATAGGGGTTCTCTTCCATAATAGGGTTTGTTTCTATCACAAGTTTATATATTATTTTATGTCTTTCAACCTTATCTCTAAGCTATTTGTGAAGTTGGAAATACTAAAGTGGGGGTTTGACTGAGGAAAATCACTATTAAAAAATCATGTTTTTTCCTTATGTCTATGTGTGCAGGTGAAAAAGTTTAGTAGATAGAGATAGATTCATAATGCTAACTTCTAGGTTGTTTCTTTATAGATGATAATGCGGTTTGTGCAAATTTTATTATAGTGCACTAGAGTCCAAGGCTAAGGCTTAAACCATTTGTTATTGCAATCTATACTTTTTTGTACTTTTTATTTTTGGAGACTAATGTTTTTAGCTTACTATACTTATGAGTTATTAAGTATTTCCATTTTATGTCCATAGTAAGCATATTTCAAAGTTTAGTTTTATGAATTTTCTTTCTATTTCACTTGAGAAACCCTCATTAAGGTAGTTGAGGGATATTTTCTCCTTAAGGTCTCATTGTCTTGACAGTAATGAATCCCCTTCTTTACATTTTGGTGAACCCCAAGTGAACTCTACTATTGGATATCTTTGTTCAAATTTTAATGCATTTGATAATATCTTCTCAAGAAGGATTTTGATATGTTAGAGGATTACCTACATAACTTCCTTGAGGCATCTCTTTCAACTCAAAATTTTGTTATATATATAAATTCCACCCTTTAAGAAAATTTCCTTATAGGATGATAATTCTATAAACATGATTATGGTCTCTTTTACACCTAGAAATTCCCAAAGACCAATAATTTAAATGTAACTTTGATTAGTCCTTTTATGAAGGTAGTTCAATCTATTCATGTTATTCCATTCAAAATTGATTTACACAATCTCTTTACAAAATATATACAATCTAAAGCTCTTTCTTATCAAGCGGTAGCTCATACTTATAATACTCAAAGAAATAATCAATATGTTGATCAACCTATATCTTTATGAGCTTCTCAACCTGACCTTCCTCAAGAACCTAAACCTCTAGCCAAGAATCAAAGTGAGTATGATCTTATCAAACTAATGAGTATTACTTCCACTAAGATTTCACTTTTGGATTTACTTTATATTGCACTTCAATTTACCAAGGTATGCTTCACAAAGCCCTTCAAAAAGATTCTCTAACCTTCTTTTTCTAGGATAATGGATGTGAATGTGTTGATAGATCATATTTCATGGTTTCACAAAATATTAAATATTTTGCCTAAATGAAATATCACCTCCAAAAGAGTGAAATCAAGTGGATCCATTAACAAAAAAATGTTTTACATTAATATTATTGACATTGGGCATAATTTCATTGATACCAAACCTTGTTGGCATTCAATATTTGTAGCCCGAGAAATCTATTTTTTAAAATCAAAGTTGATTTAAGTTCTCTTTCTAAATCTTCTTTGTTCATTTGTGGTTTTGGAATAGTAGTAGATAAGCTTTGGGCGTTTTTATTTTCCCTTTAATTTAGGACTAGTTATCATGCCTACAATGGCATATGTTATGCCAATACCTTTACCATATAATCTTCTCTAGGTAGACCTTGATTCATGCTTTAGGGGAAGTTACTTCTACTCTTCATCACTCTGTAAAGTTTATTCCACTAAACCTATAAAAGATAAATGAACCTGTAAAATGACAGAATGACGAGAAGATAGAAAATTCCAAATGGAAGATCCTTTTGGAGGGGTAGAAGTAGTAAGAATTATTTCTCTATCAAAATGATTCAAGTATTTAGCAAACATGATCTTTCCCCATTTAGAATTAGGATTTTGATATAACTAACAAACTAGTTTCACTCCAAGAGCCTCATTTTTTTGGTTCTAGTCCTCTAATACCCATCCCTCCCAAATCCTTATATTTAAAATCTAGAATAAATACTTGACACATTATGTGAGATTGATTGATGTAAGAAAATGTGATAACATTTCTTTTTTCTCTATTCATTATGAGACATGGTCTTAAGACATATCCCTCTGTTGTTTTTTTATATTGAAAAGTGACTAGTTTGACAAATTGGCGTGCACACCAAATTTTACAATAAAATTTTCTAAGACATTGAAAATAACACATCAATTTTTTTTTCCATTTATTATATAGACATGTTAAAATATATACCTCTAGTTTATCATTTTTTATTAAAAATAAAGGCTAATGTAGTATTTTATAGACACAATAAGTTTCAATAGAGATTTGGTTATGACATGTTGAAAATAACACGTCTCTCTCACTTGCACCATATTTCAATTCTACAATAGAAACTTGATATATTATGTTCCTTGTTTACTCCATATATTATAGTATAGAAGAGGAGAGAGGAAGAACATTCTTGGACCCCTCATAATGTATTTGAAAAAAATAACACATGACATTGACCGTGTCCACTATATGATCCATGCTTACTAAACACAACTAAGATTTTTGAAATCCCTTTGACAACTATGAAGAGATAATTAATTATGCACAAAAGCACACAAAATGCAATTAAGAAGCATGCCTATTAAAAATTCTTAAAATATAGAGTGTTTAATGTAAAGCTCCCTCAAACGAACAAGTTAACTTTGTTAGTCTATATGATGAGGGGTTAGACATATATAATCCCACAAAATATGCATGTATTAAAGACCAAAAATTAAAGAGTTGTACACAAATTCTACCATAACATAAATACCACTTCTCACATAAACTATATCACTTGCTTTATAATTAAACTTTATAATAGTTACTTGACACATTATTTGAGATTGATTGATGTAAGAGCATTAATCCAATTTATTTTTTCTCCATTTATTAAAATAGACATGTTAAGGCATATCCTTTCTTTCTCTTTTCATATTTAAAATTAACTTGTTTAACATTTGACTGACACACCAAACTTTACAGTAAGTTTGATTATGACAATGAAAATAACATATTGATAAAATTTTTCCATTTATTATATAATCCATTGTCCTTGTATATTAAGAATTGACTAATTTAACATTTCACTGAAATCTTTGGTTGTCACGTCAAAAATAACCCATCTCACACACCCCATTTCAAATCTACAACAGAAACTTGACATATCATGTCCCTTGTGTACTCCATATTGTATATGGACATATCAAGACATATCCCTCCATTGCCTTTTTTGGACTGTTCTATCATTTCCAAATCTCAAAACTAGTGAATCTGGTTGTGACATTGAAAATAGCTCATCTTCTACATTATTGTCCCTGTACTGTCCTTCATATCTACAAATATGCCAGATTTCAAGCAAGTTTTCATCTAACATTAGAAATAACCCATCTCCCACACCATGTTACCTGTACCGTACTTCAAATCATAGACATAAACTTTGATACATTGAATCTATGGAGTTTGATTGATGTGTGACAACTTACCAAATCCAATCTTTACTCCCTCTATCATATGACCACGTCCCTCCATTGTCTTCTCTAATCAAGATTTGAAAAGCCACCACCCAAAAAAATCTTCAACCAAGTGTTGCTATCAAAGCAAAACTCACCCTGTTCACAAATAAACAAATTCCACCCAAAGAAGCCCACTTTATTACAGCCAAAAAAAAGGTCAAAAAGGGATGAGCTTGCACCCATTTCTTGAGTGGGGCAACTGTAAAACAGCTCAAATACAAAGAATTATTGCAGTAAATTGGCAGAATCAAGACTTTGCTCACCAAATTCTCCTATAATTTTCATGCCCATCCTTATCATATCTAAAGTAAATCCAAGACTTGAACTCTCACCAATTTTGTACGTTAAACAATGCCCAACTTTGATGGACGTTGATTGCAATTCCATGGTGCCTGTCTATTCCTCCAACATTAGGAATGTTCTTACGTTCCATTATTGCCAAAAAGCTTCATCCACTGTGTAAAAATGGCGATTAAATAGCTTCCAAAGTCATGCAGGAATTGAACACTAAAACATAATATCCCTCACTATTTGTGTGATGTAAGAGAGAAGAAAGTTGCACACGGACAACCCCAGTAAAAAACATGCAAAAGCTCATTGAATACGACGTAGATTACATGCGCCGCACAATTTTGTTAGGTGGGGAAATACGAAAGATGATTCGTATAATTGGCCCTTCTCTAAAGTTGCTTTAGACTTGAAGTTGATGTAAAATTTTCAACCCGGGTTCGAAACGCGGGAAGGGCCTGGTTTGTGGGGACTCCATGTTTTTGCAGGCACATGCAAATGTTGTACGATGATTCAACGTAAACAATGGCGACAAACATTCGGTGGTGTTGATGTGTGTAGTGCAAATTGGAGACCCACAACTTTGGCTTTTTGGACCAGCTTATTCAAACTTCTTTCATAATAGGAAAAAGAGGGTGACGGTTGTTTGCCACTCTTATGTATTCTCTTACCATAGATTAAGCAAGGGACAAAAATGATGTGAATTTATTTATTTTATATGCATTCTTAACTATTCAAAGATAAAGATAGAGATAAAGATTTATTGTCATTTACCATGTTCAATCTTGATAAGACTTTATAGTTTTATATAGTATTTGTTTTTTTATTAGATTTTGTGTCTAATTTAATTGTTACATGAAAAGTTATGTTGTGTGTGAATGAGTTTCTTTCATTTATTTTTAGTATCTAATAGATGATGTATATGAGAATACCACACATCTCATTAATATTCGATGTTGTTGATGTATGTGATACTGAAGTACAAATCGAAGATCCACTAGTTTGGCTTTTTGGATCAGACTATTCAGATTCTTCCAAAATAGATAGCGAGTGAGACAAAAGAGACGGTTGTTTGCCACTCTTATGTATTTTTGTTTGTAAATAAAGTAAGAGACAAAATGGTGTCAACGTATTTATTTTATATTTTTTTTTAACTATTCAATTTTCTTTGAATATTGATAAAGATAGAGATACGATTGATAGTCATCTACCACACTTAGAACCTTGATATAAAGTAATTTTATATAGTGTAAAAAATATTTTCCTTGATTGTTTTATATAGTGTAATTTTATATAGTATAAAAAATATTTTCCTTGATTGTTTTATTAGATTTTGCAAAGTTATAGAGTGTATGTATGAGTTTCTTTACTTTATCTTGAATATCTATCTATGTATCTAATTGATTTATGATGTATGAGAAATTTTTTTTTTTTTCAAAGTTATAGATTCTACATAAATAAGATTCTTTCACCTATCTTTAAGATCTAAGAGATGTATGAGGGAAAAAATATAGTACACTATTATTCAGGGAAAAAGTAATAAATTATAGAATAAAATACATTCTTTGAAATAATAAGGGGATATATGGATTTGGCTTGAGAAGTAGTAATGTAAAATTTTGTCAAAGATTTTATTTATAAATCTATCTAATATTCCACGATCAAATTTACATTTTTACTTCTTAAATAGGTTGCACGCTTACTTTCGTTGTGCTTAACTTCAATTTCATACAACTTTGTAGTATTAGTTCTTGTACTTGTGTAGATTCAACCCAAATTTGTTAAAATGGATTCTGTATTCATGGATTATAGGAACTTTCTCAACTCTATTATATGAAATGGTAGAACCTATAGATATCATTGGAGTGTATTATGCAAGGGTTATCTTTCTTAGTCAAACTCCTAGAATTAATTGAATAGTTTTGAGTAGGGATCAAATATATCCTAAGAAACCATGCAATATGTCTATTTTATCCTAGCTACACATAGATGCTCATTATTTAATTAATATATATTCTATATAGATTGATTTAGATCAAATCTATCTAGGTGATGAGATTTATAAATTAGAGCATTGTCATTTCATACAACACCCTAGTATGAAAATCACATCTTTTGGCTCAAGGTAGCAAGTAATAGCTAGTGGTAAGGGAGTAGTACTAGTTAGATTGTAGGTGAACCCACAATAGTGGGTTACACTTTTTGGATGAAATAATTTTACTTTTTCAACCAAATCTCTAATTTTAACCCATGTTGGATCGAAAGTAACTTTCAATTGAATGCAAAAAGTGCATTCGATTGAAAGTGACTTTCGATTAAATGCAAAAAGTTCAGGGTATTAAAATTTGGACTAGGGACTTTCAAGATAAAGTTATGAAACCAATTGCAAACATTAGATATGGATGTTAAAAAAATAAATTTGAAATAATCACATTCATATCTATTTTGAAAAACAAGTTATGCCAGACAAAATGAGTGTCACTCTTTAAAAATGTTGTTTACTGTAAAAAAACTAGTTTTCAAGGGAGATAGAAAAATGGATATAAATTGATTCTATTTTTTTTTTTTAAAAATATATTTAGAATCAACACACAAAATGTTACAAATCACTAGTTCACATCATCTTCAAATTCCTCACGATTTAGTAGTAATAGGTGTTTGATTGTGAAGGTTTTTTCTTAAAATGATTATTTGAATGTCAAAATTAGCAAAAAGTGTAACCCACTATTGTGATTTCACCCATGTAACATAACCTTTTCATATGAAAATCACATTTTTTGAGCTCAAAGTAGCAAGTAATAGCTAGTGGGAAGGGAGTAGTACCAGTTAGAATGTAACATAAACTTTTCATAATTATATCATAACTTTGGATTTATTATATATTTTCCAAATATGCTCTATGATGGATCATACATTAATCAAAAGTCTTCATGAATTTTCTAGTTCATGTTGATATATCGTTAGTATCTATTGTATGAAAATAAAACATGTAAATATATTGTTAAGGGAAAAAGTAGTAATTTATAGAATAAAATATAATTTCCAAAATAATAAGAGGATATGATAAGGATTTATCTTGAAAAGTAATACATTTGGACTATTTTATCAAATATTGTATTTAGAAATCCATCTAATTTTTCATGATCAAATTTACAATAATACTTCTTTAATAGATCGCCCACTAACTTTCTATATGCTTAATGTTAAAATTTCATAGTTGTAACTTATTAACCCTTGAAAGTGTGGATTCAACCCAAGTATGTGAAAATGCTATTTGTATTCATGGCCTACACAAACTTGCTCAACTATTTTATAAAATAGTGGTACGTGTAGATATCTTTGGAGTTCAATATGCAAGGGTTGTTTTCCTTAGTCAAAGCTCTTAGAACTAATTTAAATTTTTAAATAGAGATCAAAGACATGCTAAGAAGGCATACAATATGTCTAGTTTATCTTAGTTATACATATCCTTATTATTTAACTAATTGATTCTATATAGATTAAATTAGAACAAAATTCAAGTAGGTGATGATTAAAATAAATTAGACTTGTCATTTTATACAACACCCTAGTATGTAAATCAGACCCTTTGAGCTCAAGGTAGCAAGTAGTAGATAGTGGGAGGGGAGTAGTACTAGCTAGAATGTAACATAACCATCCCATAAATTCACATAATTTATTCTTTTTTTTTTCCAAATATTCTCTATGATGCATCATACATTGATAAAAAACCTTCATGAGTTTTGTATTCCACCTTGTCACTCCCTCTTACATGCTCTTACTTATGCCATAAAATCTCTTATATCTTACAATGTCATAGATACTTTTTTAATATCTTACATGGCATATTTATATTCTTACGCGACATCATAATACCGCTCACATGAGGTGGATATTCCAATATCATGTGGTGGACCCTTTCCAATGTGGCCATATTAGATAATATAAAATAAATAATAAATATGAATACAAGGATTTATAATGTGTACGTTACTTAACCCTAATATTCTCCAACTTGTGTACACATTTTAATGAAAAAATATAACATGAAAAATTCATGAATTACTTGCTAAACCCAAAAGACCTACAAAATTTCTAAATTATTTGAACTTTTGTATTCTCACTAGCTTTATCAAATAATTTATTGTTAGAAATATGTGTTTAGTGTTTTCCAACAATTATTTTAGTGGTGAATATTCACCAATTGGTGAAATGCAAGGTCTGACACGTCGAAAAATTGGCAAATAGTATTATTATGCGAAGTAGTCAGATTGCCTCATTTTCATGCAATATATATCCCAATAGCCAATTTATTCACCACCTTTTGGTTGAAACGATCATACTATGAATGTGTTTGCTCACCACAAGCTCCTAAATAGTTTGAATATTTCTTAGTCATAATTTCACCTAGAATTTCTGGATGAATTTGCAAGAAACCATCGATGGACATGCATGCATTTGTGAATATGGACACATAGTTTTTTAAATTTTGAGGTGCCATATCACCAAAAACTTTAATAATTTTTTTCTTTAGGCTAGGCCTAATTTGCCCCCAATTTTTATTGAATGGTAATGCCATCTCCATATTCTCCTTCAAAATTGAACTGCACCACCACAATCCCACCCAAATTTGCCAAATTTTTATGTCCCAATTGTAGAATAATGCACAATTTGCCAATTTTTGTTTGACATAAATACATGAGAAGGTGAAATTTTACGGAACTTACACCTTGTTCAGATAGGTCTACACTTCCAGAGGCTTTTGATGTAATACCCCTCCAACCCTAACATGTTTTTGATAGGCTTGCTAGAAGTTAGTTAATGTTATAGGGACTTTTATGCTTTGGTTATTACTAATAAAAGTATGGTTCTACCTAAGGTGTTTTCCTAACCCGTTCTATTCTAACTATAG